>CM053405.1:677377-812273 GCA_028644305.1 Xerus rutilus
TTGAACATGAAGGGGTGCTGTATTTTGTCAAAAGCTTTCTCTGCGTCAATTGATAAAATCATGTGATTTTTATTTTTAAGTCTATTGATGTGATGGATTACATGTATTGATTTCCGTGTGTTGAACCAACCTTGCATCCCTGGAATGAACCCCACTTGATTGTGGTGCACTATTTTTTTAATATGCTTTTGTATTTGATTTGCCAAAATTTTATTAAGAATTTTTGCATCTATATTCATCAGGGATATTGGTCTGAAGTTTTCCTTTTTTGACGTTCCAGTAAATTAGAAAACCCTGAAGACACTGACAAATTCCTAGAGACATATGACCTACCCAAACTCAACCAGGAGGTCATTCATGAATTAAACAGATCAATTACAGACAAGGAAATAGAAGAGGCCATCAAGAGCCTTCCAACCAAGAAAAGCCCTGGACCAGATGGATTCTCAGCCGAGTTCTATAAGACCTACAAAGAAGAACTAACTCCAATACTCCTCAAATTATTCTACGAAATAGATAGGGAAGGAACCCTTCCAAACTCATTCTATGAGGCTAGTATCACCTTGATTCCAAAACCAGACAGAGACACGTCAAAAAAGGAAAATACCGTCCTTCTTGAAAGGTGGAAGTTCATGTGCTCCGGAGAGGACGTGTACTTTGCAGCTGGGGTGGGGGAGGGGCAGGTCTGTCCTGTTCACCCGGCCAGTGGGGGTAGCATTCTTCAGGCCTCTCTGTCCTTGTGACCTTCCATCCGTTTCTGAGAACCATGCGTCTTCCGTGCTTGTGGATCTGACTGCTGCCCCTGTGGTTCTGTCGGATACACCGTCCCATCTCCTGTATGAGCTGATTCTTTTAGATCTATGAAAAGATTTAATTTACTCACTGGAAACACTCTCTCTCCAATCTATTTTCCTGATATTAATATAGCCACTCCAGCTTTCTTCTGTTGAATATTAACATTGTGTATCACTTTTCAACCTCCTGATTCTCACTTATGTGTGTCTTTCCATTTAAAATGGCTTTCTTACCTGGGCACATTGGTACGTCCCAGAGACCTGGGGCTGAGGCAAAAGTATCACAAGTTTGAGGCCAGTCTCAGTAACTTAGTGTCAAAGCAAAAAGAGCTGGGGGTGTAGCTGAGCAGTAGAGTGCCCCTGGGCCCAACCCCCCATATGGAAAAAACAAATAAAATGGGTTTCTTACAGACAGCATATAATTGGGTCTTGCTTATTTATTAAGCCTGGCAATCTCTGCCTCTTAATGGAGGGGTGTCCAAGACATTTACATTTAATGTAATTATTGGTATGGTTGGGCTTAAGTCTTCTACATTGCTATTTATTTTCTATTTGTCCCATCAGTTTTGTCTTCCTCTTTTGATTTCTCTCTGCCTTCTCTTGGGTTGAGTATTTTTAAAAAATTTTATTAGTGCATCACATACATGACAGTGACATTCTTTGTGACATAGCTGTATGTGCACACAACATGACTTGATCAATGTTATTCCCCGGTACTTCCCCTCTCCTTTCTTTCCTCTCAAGTGTTCTCTTTTACTTTCCCACTCTAACTTCTACATATGAAAGAGACCATACCAACCCTTGACTTTCTGAGTCAGGCTTATTTTGCTTAACATGGTGTTCTCCAGTTCCATTCATTATCCTGCAAATGATGTAATTTTGGTCGGCTGGGATTGTGGCTCAGTGGAGTGCTTGCTTTGCATGTGGGAGGCACTGGGTTTGATCTTCAGCACCACATATAAATAAATGAATAAATGAAGGTCAATCAACAACTAAAAATTTTTTTAAAAAATGATATAATTTTGTTCTTTATGTCTCAATAAAACTTCATTGTGTACATATACCATATTTTCTTTATCCATTCATCCACTAGGCTGGTTCCATAGTTTGGCTATTGTGAATTATGCTGCTATACACATGGGTATGCATGTATTGCTATAGTATAATGACTTTAATTCTTTAGGATAAATACCAAAGAGTGGTATAGCTGGGTCATATAGTGGCTCCATGTCTAGTCTTTCAAGGAACCTCCATATTGATTTCCACAGTAGTTGTACTAATTTACAATTCCACCATGAATGCTAAAGTGTTACTTTTTCCCCCAAGTCCTCTTTAGCATGTATTGTTACTTGTATTCTTTTTTTTTTTAAATAATTTTTTACTTGTTGATGGACCTTTATTTTATTTATTTATATGTGGTGCTGAGAATCGAACCCAGTGCCTCACACATGCTAGGCAGGTAGGTGCTCTACCGCTGAGCCACAACCCCAGTCCCTACTTGTATTCTTGATGGCTGTCATTCTAACTGGAATGAGATGAAATCTCAGTGTAGTTTTGATTTGCATTTCTCTGGTTGCTAAAGATGTTCCACATTTTACATATATATTTGTTGGCCAATTGTGCTTCTTTTTAGAAATGTCTGTTTAGTTCATTTGCCCATTTGTTGACTGGATTATTTGGATGTTTTGGTGTTCCATTTTTAAAGTACTTTATATACTCTGGATGTCAATCTTATCTTCTGTCAGAAGTGTACAGGGGAAAGATCTTCTCCCATTCTGTGGGTTCTTCACACTGTTGTTTCCTTTGCTGTTCAAAAGCTTTTTAATTTGATGCCATCCCACTATTAATTCTCAGTATCATTTCCTGAGTTTTAGGGTCCTACTGCGGAAGTCTTCTGTATGTTGTAGTATTAACCACAGGGTTTCTTCTAGGAGTTGCATACTCTCTGGTCTCATTCCTAGGTCTTTGATCTACTTTCATGTATTGTGAGAGACACAGGTCTAGTTTCAATCTTCTACTTATGGACAACCAGTTTTCCCAGCACCATGTGTTAAAAGGCTGTCCTTTCTCCAATGTATGTTTTCAGCATTTTTGGCAAGGATCAGATGACTGTATCTGTGTGCATCTGTCTCTATGTCTTCTATCCTATTCCATTGGTCTTCTGTCTGCTTTCATGCCAATACCTTCATTCTTGTTGCTGTAGCTCTGGAGCCTCATTGAGATCAGATATTGTGATGCCACCAGCATGGCTCTTGTTCCTCAGATTTACTTTGACTATTCCGGGTCTTTCATACTCCCATGTGAATTTAAAGACTACTGGTATTTGATGGGGATTACCTTAATCCCATAGATCACTTTTAGTAATATGGTTATTCTAACACTATTATTTTTGACTACCCAAGAACATGGGAGATCTTTCCACCTTCTAAATGTCTTCTTTTGTTTATTTTTTCAGTGTTCTGTAATTTTATTTGTAGAGATCTTTCAACTCCTTGTTTAGATTTATTCCTAGGTGGGGTTTTTTTTTTTTTGAGGTGGTTGTATTTCTTTCATTGGATTCATTATTGGTATATAGAAAAGCTACTGATTTTTTATGTATGTTGATTTTCTTTATCCTACTTTTCTGAATTTGTTCATTAGCTTTAGAAGTCTTCTGGTGGACATTTTGGATCTTCTAAGTATAGGAGCATACCATCTGCAAATGATGCTGATTTGACTTCTTCTTTTTCTATCTGTATCCTTTTTATTTCCTTCTCTTGTCTAATTGCTGTGGCTATAGTCTCAAGTACTATAATTAAATAGAAGTTGTGAGAGTGGACATTCTTGTCTTGTTCCTAATTTTACAGAAAATGCTTTCAGTTTTTTCTCATTCAGTATAATGTTGCCTTTGGGTTCATCATTTACAACTTCTGTGATGTTGAAGTAAGTTCTATCTACCCCCAGTTTCTTTAGGTTTTGTTTTGTTTTGTTTTTTTACATAAATGGGTACTGGATTTTGTCAAAGGCTTTTTATGCATCTAATGAGATGATCATATGATTTTTGTCTTGTTTCTTCTTATGTGATGTATGACACTTATTGATTTGTGAATGTGAAACATCCTTGCATCCCTGGAATGAAATCAACTTGATCATGATGAATAATGTGTTGTTGAATATGATTTATTAATATTTTGTCAAGCATTTTTGCATCTATGTTCATCAGGGATATTGGTCTGTAGTTTTCTTTCCTCTATGTGTCCTAATCAGGTTTTGGTATTAGGGTGAAATTGGCTTCATAGAATGAATTTTGAAGTGTTCTATATTTCATGGAATGCTTTGAGGAGCATTGAAATTAGTTCTTTAAAGTACTGGTAGAACTCAGCTGAGAATCCATCTAGTCTAGGGATTTTCTTTGTTGAAGGCTTTTTATTTCTGCATAAATCTCATTGTTTGTTGCTAGTCTGTTTAGGTTTTCTATTATTATCTTGGTTAAATATTGGTAGGTCATATGTGCCTAGAAGTTTATAAATTTCTTATAGATTTTTCAATTTACTGTACTACATGTTTTCAGAAAGTCCCTAATGGTCCTCTGGATTTCTGTAATTTCTGTAATGTCTGTTGTGATATTTCCTTTTTCATCTCTATTTTTATTAATTTGGGTCTTTTTCTTTCTTTCTTTTGCTTACTTTGGCTAAAAGTTTATCAAATTTGTTTATCTTTTCAAATAAACAATCCTTTGTTATGCAGATCCTTTGTACTTTTTTAGTTTTTAAATTTGTTCTAATTAGTTATGCATGACAGTGGAATGTATTTTGACACATTGTACACAAATGGTGATACTTTGTACTTTAAAAAATCCTTTATTGCATTAATTTTGGCTCTTATCTTAATTATTCCCTTTATTCTATGACTTTTTATAAGACCTTGAGTTCATCATTAAGTTATTTAAAATCTTTCTGAATTTTTTTTGGTACTGGAGATTGAACTCAGGGGCACTCAACCACTGAGCCACATCACTAGACATATTTTGCAATTTATGTAGGGACTCAGAGTCCCACTGAGTTGCTTAGCGCCTCACCATTGCTGAGGCTGGCTTTGAACTCGCGATTCTCCTGTCTCAGCCTCCAAAAGTGCCGGGATTACAGGCTTGTGCCACCGCACCTGGCTCTTTCTGAATTTTTTAATGTGGGCACTCACAGCTAAACTTTCCTTTGGGAATCACCTTTATGGTCTTCCAGAGATTCTGGTATGTTACACCTCTATTTTTGTTTGATTATAAAAATTTAAAAAATGCTCCCGATTCCTTTGATGATCCATTCATAGTTCAAAAGTGTAATGCTCAATATTCTCTTTCCATAGTTTTTATAGTTTTTCTTGATGTTGATTTCTAATTTCATTTTATTATGATCTGATAAGATGCAAGGAATTATATCAGCTCTTTTGTATTTGCTAAGACTTGCTTTGTGGCCTATAATGTGGTCCATTTTGGAAAAAGTTCCATAAGCATCTTAATTGTTGTTGGATGAAATAATCCGTAGATATCTTTTCGGTCCATTTGATTTGTAGTTTGTTTTAGGTCTGAAGTGTCTGCTGAGTTTATGTCTGGATGACCTATCCACTGTTGAAAGAGGTGTGTCAAGATCACTCAGTATTATTGTATTTGCATATAACTGACCTTTTATGTTGAATAGTGTTTGTTGCAGGAAATCAGGTGTGCTGACATTTGGGGTGCAAATACTTACTACCATGTCTTCTTGTTGCCACATTCCCTTTACCAATGTGTAGTTACCTTCTTTGTCTCTTGATTACTTTTGACTTGAAGTCTGCTGTCTTGGATATGAGAATAGCTACCCTGCTTTCTTTCAGATTCCATTAGAACCTGAATCCGTTTTCAGTCTTTGCACTCAGTCTGTGGATGTCTTTGCTGGGGAGGTGTGTTTCTTACAGGAAACATATAGTTTGGTCTTGTTTTTTAACCCAACCTGACTAGCCTATGTCTTCTTTTTTTTTTTAAGTGTGCACTTTTTTTTTTACCTTTACTTATTTTTATGTGGTGCTGAAGATCGAACTCAGTGCCTCACATGTGCGAGGCAACTGCTCTACAACAGAGCCACGACCCCAGTCCTAGCCTAGGTCTTTTAATTGGTGAATTGAGAGTATTTACATTCAGTGTTGCCATAGAGAAGTGTTTATTATCTCCCGCCATTGTGATTGATTGCTGATGTTTGATTTCATCCTAATTCTTATTTGTTTAACTACCCTCCTAATGGGGCTTGTTTTTTCTTGAGCTGTCTTTATCTTCCACAATGCTCTTAGTAGTCATGAATGCTTAGTAGTCTTTTAATGCTTTTTTATTTTTGAGGTTTTTATTTCTTATTTGGTTTTGAAGAAAAACTTTGGTGGATATAGGAGTAATTGACAATTATTTGCTTTCAGGGCTCCAATTTGCATTATTTCGAAGCTTCCTGAATCTTAGGTTTTCTGATGAGAAATCAGAAGTTATTCTGATTGATTTACCTTTAAATGTGACCTGAAGTTTCTCTGGAGGCTTTTACAATTCTGTCTGTATTCTGTATATTTGGTATTTTAATCATAGTATTAAGGCAGATGGACATGCAGGGAGAGAGAAAGGAAACACTTACTAGAGAGGACCTGGGTCTATGAGCAAGACCAGCCATGCTCGTCTCTTTATTTAGATGAACAAAACCTCCAGCATATTCTTGTACAGATTAGAACAAAAACACAACCAATTTAAACGTCAGCAGATTCAAAGACTCACGCAATGTGCCTACAACTGATTGACGGCTATACTGCTTAACCAAGAACAATCATTCTGACCCAGAATAGCAAATGATTGATTTGATTTTCACAAAAGCTTGCCTGAGAACATGCGCTTTCTTCCCAGGAGACCCTACTGTAATCAGTGAGCTCACCCCTGGCTGTGCGGCGCCTCCTCTTCCCAAGGGGCAGGCCTGCACCCGGCCTCAGGCGTAGGTGCTCAGCGCTGCTGCCCTTGAATAAACCCTTCCTGTGCCTTGTTATAACATGTCCTGAAATCTTTTCTTGGTACAATCCAAGAGCCTGCCCAGGCCCAGCTACGTTCCCACTGCCCGGCAGCTGCTTGCTGGCCCGTCAAGTGACAGCAAGGACGGTGTGTTGGGAAGCCGCCCTTTGGTGCTGTCTGGCTGGGTTCCCAATGTCTCTGGTATCTGGGGCTCATCTTATTTCCAAGATTCAGAACATTTTCTGCTATTATTTCACTCAGCAGATCATCAGGGACGTTGGCCTGCATCTCTGTTCTTTCCTCGATGCCAACACGTCTTCAGTTCGGTCTAATGTCTGAATCCCTGCAAATTCTCATCAGTTGATTTTCCCTTTAATCCTGCCTGAGTACCCAAGGCCAGTCACCTTGCCCTTGAGCTCTGCGGCTCTGTTCTCCCCTTGACCTGAGCTCTCAGAGAGACTTGTGGATGTTTTGTGTGACTCACTGGGCCTTTCGTTCCTCAGGTTTCTGGGGGGTTCTTTTCAGGACACCTCCTTATTCAGATGCTCTTTCACAGCCTGCACCTTCTCCCCTAGTCCATTTCTTACATCTTCCTTTAATTCATTAATCATTTTAAAGTCGACTTTTTGGATTCTTTGGGATTTCATCCACTCTGATGTCTGTGGCCTTGGTCTTGGGGGGCATCAACTGGCCTGTTCCCTTATGTTTTCGGAGGTCCTACATTTGCACATCTGTCGTGATGGATTCCTTTCTTATTTACGTGAGGGTCTTTTATTGAACTTATCTTTAAGCCTGGGCTGGGAGTGTATCTTAGCTTCAACTCATCTGATCAGCACAATCGAAGTGCTAAGTTCCACCACCAGTACCAGTCTGAGAGGAGAGAGCAGCAGCCAGTAGCGGTGGTCACTGAAGGGCAGAGCACACGTCAACACACTGCAGAAGTCGCCAGGGATTGCTGCGACTCCGTTAACCAACGAGAAGCTGGGTGGAACACAGAATAGACTGAAAGGATTGGGTATTAATGATTGGATATTGAATTGATTTGAAAGCAGGGATAAAAATAAAGAGGAAAAAGGTAAAAAGGGAACAAAAACCAAAGGAGACAAAGAGAAACAACCGGGAGAGGGAGGAGACAGAGGCAGAGCGAGGAGAGGAGGCAGAGGGGAGGGGGCTGGAGAGCGCAGGGCTGTGCAGAGGATGCTGCCAGCTGGCAGAGCTCCTGAAACTGGGAGAACTGTCAAAACCCAAGGAGGGAGACTGTGCACACTGCCCCAGAGCACCTCCCGCAGCAGCGGCCAGAAAGTCCGCCTGGCTTCTTGCTGGTCTTCCATGGAGACCTTTCTGTCCAGGCTCTGACTTGACGAGCTCCACCTGTGCCTGATGAGCACCGCTTGGTGGCTTGGTGTTTGCTCTCGGCTCTGGCCCGGACGGGTCACACTGGTGTGAGGGGAGCTGGCGGCCCGTGCTGGGGCCTGCTGCCTGGTGCAGAGCACAAGCCCTCCTCCGCTGGCTTGGCTGCGGTGCTGGGACAGGTGTGTGGCTGCAGTGCTGCTGTCCGGGCGGCCTGGCACGGCTCCGGCTGGAGTGGCACCCCTGGTCCTTAGGCTGTCTATGTGCTGGGGGAGGCGTGTGGGGAGCACCTAGGGTGTGCCTGTGTACCCTCCAGACCTTCCTGTGGGACATGAGTCAGGATGTTCCAGAGCCACCACTCCCCATCGGCCGAGTGTTGTTCAGGATTGCATCGAGCTTCCCTTACGGGCCTCAGGAGTGTAACCCCGGCTTTGTCTCATTTGACAAGTTGCTTGAGGTTTAGAGCGCGCTTCCTCAGCAACTCCCAGCCTGCCTGTTTGCACCACGTCCCTCACAGTTGTGTGCCACCTGCCTCTCTGTACACCACCACCACAGTTCGGTCACCACTGCACTGGTGGTCCTGGGATCACATCACCTGTGACACGTGGCCATCTTAGTTGGTGCATTCCATGACGTCTGCCTGACCATGTGCTTCTCAGCAGGTCCCCGCTAGGCTCGATTTGAATCTGTTACGGCTTAGACATTAAGTGTCCCCCGAACGCTCAGGTACGAGACAGTGCAAGAATGGTCAGAGAGCATTGTGTCCAGTGAACATTCTGCTGTGTCTTTTAGTTTTCTTCCTGTTTCTTATGCTTGGTTTTCTTGAGTTTCTTGTGTTTACAGTTTTTTATTTTTCATCATATTTGAAAAATATTCAGACATTCTTTCTTTTGGTGCTGGGGATTGAACTCAGGGGCACTCGACCACTGAGCCACATCACAGCCCCATTTTGTATTTTATTTAGAGACAGGGTCTCACTGAGTTGTTTAGCACCTCACTTTTTGCTGAGGCTGGCCTTGAACTTGAGATCCTCCTGTCTCAGCCTCCTGAGCTGCGGGATGACAAGCGTGTGCCCCTGTGCCAGGCCAGATGTTATTTCTTTTTTGTGGTGCTGGAGATTAGAACCCAGGGCCTTGTGCATGCAAGGCAAGCACTCTACCAACTGAGCTCTCTCTCCAGTTCCCCTGGTGTTATTTCTTAAAACCTCTTTCCCTGCCTCCTCATCTCTGTTAGAGGGCTTCTACTTAAACATGGCTGGGGCCACTGGAAGCTCTGTGTGCTCACCGAGGCTCTGTTCTTATTTTATTTTGGATACAGGGTCTCCCTGTGTTGCCCAGGCTGCCTCAAATTCCTGGGCTCAAGTGATCCTCCTGCCTCAGCCTCCAAAGTAGCTGGGACCAGTGTGCACCAAACCCAACAAGAACAGTATGCAAAATGTTTGCTTATGGGAAAAAATAGAAAACAGGCAAAAATAGGCACTTCACATAAAAGAAAACGCAAAGTCTGTAAGGATATGAAAGGGTATTCAATGACATTAGTCACTGGGAAAATGCAAACACCCCTGTCCCAGAGCAGCTGACACTACAAACCTGTGCAGTGAGTGTGAGCCGAGTGGGCCCACTTTTCTGTGGACGTGCAAATGGAAAGGTCCTTTGGAGAGCCGGCCTGGCAGCCTGGACCAGAGCTGAGCACGTGCTGTGGTCGATGCAGAGGCGCCTGATGGCAGCCGCCTGCCAGGGCAAGCCATGGCCTCTTCAGGCCCGGAGCACCCCGTGGGATGGACAGCGGCAGGGCAGAGCGCTGCTGGTCCTGCGGCCCACGTCCCTCGTGTCACGTGTGTTCTGGGGCGGGTGTGAAGAGCTCCGCGCACGTCAGTGCCCAGCACCACTGCACTCACCCTGGACTTCCCGGGGCTCAGCAGATGCACCTCTCCAAGCACTGCGGCCTGTCCTTCCTCCAGGCCCTGTGCCTGCTGGGCTTCCTGGTGAATGCAGCAGGTGGGCCTCCGTGTCCTCCCCAAGGCCTGATAACCACCAGAGCGGCTTCCATGGAGCCAGAGAGCCCTGGTGCTGCTCCCGCTGCTCTTGGCTGTGGGTGAGCTCTGGAGCAGCCTCTTCCCAGGACGAGTGCAGCATGCAAGGCAGAGGGCACCTGAGTAGCAGCAGCCTCCAGTGGGGACCGCCCTGCCCTGCGTCAGAACCCACCTGCCTGGTGGCCCTGGTCTGCCTCCACAAGGCTGTCACCTACAGACACGGCTCACAAGGTGCCAGAGCTCTCCAAGGCCGACGTGCGTTCCGAGTGCTTCCTGGGGACCCCTCCGCCCATCCCAGCACGTCAGTTGTGCAGAAAATGGTGAGAGCAAAATGTGGGCACATGGCACCAGACTCCCAGCAGAGGGGTCAGACCATCAGTCTTTGAGGGATCCGAACTGGTGCTCAGGAGCCCTCCGGCCTCCCAAGGTGCCAGCGGGGTGCTCATGACACTGTGCTCATTCCTAAACTGCCTGAGGACAGGCCAGCATGAGCACTCTGCGGAGGCCAGGCCAGCACGCAAGCTGCACCTCGAAGCCCAAGGACCTGCGTCCCCTCCTCCAAACTCCCTTCCACAGACCTGCTTAAGGGAAAGCAGCACCCAAACACCCTGCCACATCCTGCCCAGGCCCGTGGTGCCCTCACGAGGATCAGCCACGACAGGCTGGCTGTCAGTGTGGCACAGGACGGACTGACGGCGAAGAGCCAGCTGCTCTGTGGTGATGCCAACCAGGCTGGCACAATGGCCTGTGGGGCAGCTGAAGTCGGGTACGGTCTCCTGTGACAAGATGGGCAGGTGAACTCCTGCCGCTCTGCTACTGGGAGCACCAGAGGTCAGAGGGCTTCCAGTGAAGAGGCAGTTCCACACGGCACTCCCGTGGGAGCTGGCCATGGGGACGTCCCCACAGGGGCAGCGATGGTGTGACCAGCATGGTGGGCTCAGGCCAAGCCGACTGCTCTGCTCACCAATGAGCCCGACCCCCTTTGCCCTAGGAGTCTCTGGAATCCACAGGCATGGAAGAGCCCCGGGTGGGAGGCCGGGCTCCCTACACTCCTGGTGCAACACACCCCAGGAGCTCCAGCCCAGGCAGGCAGGAGTGTAGGGTAACAGGAGTCCCAGCAGCAGGGGACCGCCACCCCCAGCTGTGGCTGTGCAGGCTCCTGCCCAGCCCCCTCCCATGGGGCTCTTCCCTGGGCCCCAGCCCACCTGCTGTCCCAGGTGCCTTGTGCAGCTGTGCTGCTGGGGTCACTCACGAAGCCCCGGGGGGAGTGGCTCCCCTGCACTAGCACTCTGGACACTGCTGGCAAACACTGCACTTCCTTCCAGCCACAGAGGAAGGTTTCCAACACCTAGTTTCACCTGTGGATTCCTGGTGAGCACCCAGATTTGCCTGGGTGAGCGGGACCCACATGTGCCCCACTCAGCAGGGCTCTGGGGTGCGAGCCCGTGAGCGGCTGGCTGGCTGGCTGGCCGGCCTGCACAGGAAGCTGCAGGCCAACTGTTCGGGATGGAGCCGCAGCTGGGTGTGCGGACCCCACTTGGAGGCAGTTCCTCAGAACCCTGGACCCACACAGGGTCTCAGGAGACCTGCACACCTGCCATTCCCACCTCTGAAGCACACCTGCCTGTTCTACCTCCCGCTCCAGGGCATTTCTCCAGTCAGGACTGCTCAACCCTCGCCTAAGGAACACCACAAAGGCTGCGGAGGCCGTCTCCTCCTTTCAGTGCATAAACACACCCACCTCCTGTAAATCCTGAGGAAGGTTCAACTTAAGTATCTGAAATGCTTTCCATGTCAATCCTGGTCAAGAAAATTGTCACAGCCAGAGAAATTTATTTTAAAATAGAAACATACATACATGAAGCTTAAAACAATCAAAATTTCAAACAAAAGGGGAAAAAAGAGCCATTTGATCCCAGAGTCCACATGGAGTGCATTTCCATGTGCACATGAAATTCACATAGGAGCACTTAAAAAACAACTTGAAATGGAAATCCAACATCCTCCCTGCCAAAGAGGCCTCCGGTGTCTGTCAGGATTGTGGAGGACACCAGAGAGACCCATGGTCACTCTTGTGCTGAGGGCCGCACATGACCACTAGTGCTGGCCTCTGTGACCATGTGTGACACCTGTTCACGTGGGTGGGGGCGTAGTTAGTGCTTCTGGCTCCTTCCAAACAGATGGAAGGGGAGCTTAGAAGATGCTGGGAGACGTTCAGAGGGATTTGGCAATGCAGAGGGTGTATCTAGAAAGTCCCAGCTTCCAGGACACCCACTGGTGGCCGCATCCTGTCCTGTGTGGCAGCCCCAGGGCCCAGGCCGAGGCTTAGTCTGCGTGGGGTTTCCGCTTGGGCTGCTCCTCGTAGGACTCCCCAAACTCATTCATTCTGCTCTTATCCACAGGATAAAGCCTGCAATGACAGGTGAGTGAGCACTAGCCAGGGCTCCCAGGCGCTGCTCGCCCTGAGCACAGGCCTTGGGCAGAGGAGCCACCAGGGGCCTGGGCACTGGGCTGTCTCGCCCCTTCTCTGATGTATTTCCGTGCCAGGAAAGGAGCCCAGCTGACCGCAAGAGGATGGCAGTCCTGGAGCAGGACAGGCCAGAGGGACCTCCCCGTGGAGAACTGAAAACTACACAGATGCAAAGGCCAACAGCTAACGCTCAGGGATACTGTCCTCCATCCCCAGCCCCAGTCCAGCTCTAAGCACCCTGCAAGTGGTCACTTCCTCTCATCTGCAGACCCTGGGGATGCTGATAACACTGCCACTGGTTCGAGTAAAAATGGTAAGGGAGGCCCGCGGGGCTGGCTATCCAACACTGCGTTGTGAAGGCAACACAGGCTTCAGCTCTAGCTGACCCACTTCCCACCCAAGCCCCAGGGTACTGACTGAACACGGCTTGTGCATGGACTCTGCAGCCCCGAGGGCCGCCTCTGCGCTGTGTCTGAGCGCACACACTCTACCCTCAGCTGTGTTAGGAACAAGGGTGGCTGAACCCAGAGCAAGCTGGCAGCTTGGCAGGGGGCAGTGCAGGCTGCACTCTCCAGGACATCCAGGTGTGCACACCACCCCAATGAGCACAGGCCACTGGTGTGGCTGCAGGGGGGAACACAGAGAGCAGTTGGCACACTGGGTGGGAGGGAGCTGGGAGCAGGGACCTGGAGGGCTGGGGGAGCCTGGAGGGCTGGGGGAGCCTAGAGGGCTGGGGGAGCCTGGAGGGCTGGGGGAGCCTGGAGGGCTGGGGGAGCCTGGAGGGCTGGGGGAGCCTGGTGGCTACCACTGGGAAACAGATTATCCCAGAGAAGCTCTTTCCTTGCTCAGGACACAGGGAGGGACAGATACTGCCTGTGTTCGCACTGATCTCTGTGGAGGTGCAAGGCACAGACCCCTCACAGGCACGGCTGCCCCAGGAAGCCCCAAATCCTGCACAGTGCAGAGGTAGGCGCCTAGGAGGGGCCGGGGGCTAGGGCTAAGCACCTGCATCTCAGCCTCTAGGAGGCTGTCCTGGGCCAACTGGGCCATCAGTGTCATCTGGTCTCAGGCCCTGGTGGCTGGTGCTTATGGGTGTGGCCAGTGGCCAGTGCTCAGGAGTCCTTTGGGAGAGCCACTGCCAGCTACCTGCAGGGTACACAACCCAGCAGCCCAGAGCCTGCCCATGCTGGAGACTCGTGACTGCCTGCCAGTTTATTTAAAAAAATTTTTTAAATGTTTAAATTTTTTCTTAGTTGTAGATGGACAGTCCATTTTATTTATCTTTATGTGGTGCTGAGGATGGATACCCAGTGCCTCATGTGCTAGGCAAGTGCTCTGCCATCGAGCCCCAGCCGAGCCCCTGCCACACACTGGAAACCCAGCATGGGGCCAGGACAGACCCCAGGCGGCACGCACCCTTGAGACAAGCAGGACGAGCGATCCCTGGCCTTGTCCATCACCGGCGCCTGCAAGCCTAGCATATGTGACGCAGGAAAACCACCTGCGAACGTGCCTGCCACCTGGACAAATGCTCAAGGGCCTCCACCCAGAAGAGGCACAGCAGTGCTCGCCCACTCACCACCGCTGGTAGAGGTAAACCAGAAACACCACATCGTCCCTGAAGCAGGCCAGCCGGTGGGACGTGGGCATGGTGATGATGAAGGCGAAGACGTCGTCGATGAAGGTGTTGAAAGCCTGTGGAGCCCGTGGGAGGAGAGGCTGACACAGGGCTGGATCCCACCACTCCCTGCGCCCCGAGTCAGTCAGGTGCTTCACGCAGACGCAGGGCCTGTTGCTGTGACGCTCACAGCACAATCAGAGGCAGAAACCAGCAAGCCAAACACCGCTACAGCCCGCAGCCCGGGAGCCCACGTGCCCCACCCCAGCTCTCCACATCTGGAACCCAAGACTGCTGGACACTAGAGCAGCCCTTCTTGGGGCTTCCGGCTTGGTCACTCAGCTCCACCCGCGGGCTGCCCAGGAGGCTCCAGGCCACGCCCACCTGCTCTGCAATGCTGCTGAGGCGGGACATGGCCTTTCACCCAACAAAGCTCCCCTGCCCAGGGCAGTGGGAGCCAAGGGCCTCAGCCAAGCGCCCGGGGCAGGGGGGCCCATCCACACACGCCGTGGGGCTCAGACATGGCACTTGCCTTGTAGGTGAAGGCCTTCCAGGGAAGATGCGCCACAGACTTCATCTGCGACAGAGAGGTGGCCAAGGTCAGTCAGGGGCAACAGAAGGCAGCCCTGCCTGAGCGGACGTGGGCAGGCCTTACCTTGTAGTTCACGAAGAGCTGGGGCAGCATGAAGAGGAAGCCGAACGCGTAGACGCCTGTGGGGACAGAGCTGAGCTGAGAGCTGAAGCCTCTTCTGCCCCTGTGCCCAGAAGCCTGTCAGCCAGGCGACAGCGGTGCACTCACTGGCTGGCAAACTGGCCAGAAGCCAAGCAAGACACCTTGACGGGTGGCCCTGAGCTTCTGCCCACGGGGACCAAGCAAATGGGGTGCTAGGGCGTCTAGGGGCCGTGAGGACACAGCCCCACAGGGCCCATGCCCCGGGAGCACAGCAGGCAGGACGCACATGGCAACCCCCGAGACGGGAGGGCCACCCGAGCCTGGTGTGGCCCACAGGCCGTGTGGGGCTGGTGCTCCGGATGCCTGCTTTCTCATCCCCACACAGAAGGGGACGACAGGCATGTGCTCGAGGCTGCGAGTCCTGGGGAGTCTGGTGCCTGGCGCTCAGGCACAGCAGAACACTGGCCGCTGCAGAGGTACCTGAATAGACGTGGTACCGGTCACACTGGGTCACAGGCGGACGCAAGAAAAGTGGCACCTGCTATAAACACTGTGACTTGAGTGGGAACCAAAGACTCACCATTCACGAAGCTGTTGATGAGCCAAGAATACCAGCTGCAACAGAAAGCAAGGATGGAGACCCTCAGGAAAGCCCGGCTCCTGGGCCACGGAAGAGTGCTAACTTCACAGAAAACCACCTTCCTTCAACAGCCCTCTCGTGAACACCCAAGCACCTGCGGCCAGCAGGGTGGCTCAAATGGTATCAGCAGGCCCTGCTGACCAGGGAGGCCAAGCTCTCCCTCCTTGTTCCACATGAAGTGTGGACCCTTCCCAGGAACCTGGTCAGACCAAAGT
Organism: Xerus rutilus; assembly: GCA_028644305.1. Classification (NCBI taxonomy): domain Eukaryota; kingdom Metazoa; phylum Chordata; class Mammalia; order Rodentia; family Sciuridae; genus Xerus; species Xerus rutilus. The sequence goes on from CM053405.1 coordinate 693,153, forward strand.
CTCTGCAAACAAAACCCTCTTCACCAATGCCGGCTCAGATGCAGGAGAGGCGCCTCTGCAGATCCCACTCCTACAGGACTTCCAAGGAGCTGAACAGCCAGCTGCCCATGCAGACCTCTTGACATAGCATCCCTGGCCAGGGCCACGCCACTGCCCTGGCCCACTTGGCCCAGCCCCTCTGCAGGCTGACATCCAGCAAAGCAGCCAAGCGGCTGGTATTAGCCTTTTCCTTTTAAAAACTGTCCCACCTCTGTGCTCAACAGTGGTGCTGCAGCAGGGACATCTACACTTCCTGGGCTGGAAGGGACAGCTGTGTCCACCACCTGGGGTGTAGGAGCCAGGGACGCCTCAGCCTTGCAGCCCAGGCTGTGCCTGCACTTCTAGGACCCGCTCCCATGAGCACTCAGGACCCCAAGGGGAGGCAGGGGGTTCCTGACATCCCCACATCACAGAGGAGGCCAGAGTCAGAGGCCAGAGCCAAAGGCCCGGCACCAGGGACAGGAAGCTCGCCACCGGGCAAGCTGCTGAGCCCAGTACCGCAGGTGGGCTGTTAGGCCGAGGTGCACCCCACCTTTTGTACTTGATGTTCAGGAGTGAGTAGACGGCGCCCCCAACACAGAGTGGGTAGAGCAGGTATGACAGGTACTTCATGGCCTGTGAGGGACAAAGGAAACTCCCAGTGAACGTTCCATGTCTCAGACGACTCTGTGGATGCGTCACTGCAAGTTTAGGACAGTGGCCCTGCCATAGTGTGTCAAAGGCGCTACACGTTACAACGCTCTGCCCAAACCACCGGGCCTGGGGCCCAAGGGAGGACCTGAGCAGAGCCCACTGCTGACTCAGGACACGCACACAGACCCACAGAGGACTGTGAGCACAGGAAGGGGTCCAGACTCCCGAGAGCCCCGCTGAGGCTACTGGCCATGTGACGTAGTCTTGTCACCAAATGTGTTCTTCCAAATTTAGCTCGGTCACAATTTCAACAAAGACTGAAATATACGCTGATGGGCATTAAAGCAGAAAACTAAAACTGTTTCTGTGCAGAAATGCCTGTGAGATTTGACATCTCCAGCTCCCCAGCAGCCATGCACAAACCAGCTGGCCAGTGGGACAGCGGCACGGATGACCTTCCCAGCTGCACAGGTGATGCACGGGGCCTGACCTGTAAGGGTGGGAGCTGGGGAGTTCCTGTGAGGCCCTCCTTCCCCAGTAAGAAGTGCAAGCCCACGTGTGCACCCTTGGGTCCCTGCTCAGCACGGGCCGTAACCCTCCCATGGGGACAATTCCCTAGTAAGTCCCAGGGCCCAACTCCTCTGGGTTAGACTGTCCTTGGGCTTACCTGCGTATCGTATTCTTCAGTCTTCCTTTCAGAGTCACTGTAGGTGCCAAACTGTTGAAGGTCAAATACAACAACGTTACCCGACTCAGCAAGGACGCACAGCACAGGCCAGAATGGAGCCAGGGAAGGTGTCATGGCCACGGGCACCCTCGATCCAGGCAGTGACCCCCAACCCAGCACCCCAGTAGGCCTTGGTCCAGGCTGCCGGGGACAGGACTGGGACTGCATGCATGGTGCCTACCTCGTGTTGCCCTGGGCTGTGCAGGCCACCTCTGGGGCCTCTTGGGCCGCTTCCCACTCCCACAGCTGCTGGCTTCAGTGGGAACACTGACACTCTAAGGTCAGGGAAGGTGGAGAAGCCACTGGACTACATGGGCAGTATCATCCTGTCTCAGCCTGGGAGTGGGGTCATGTGACTTCTGAGGGCCAAGGCAGTCAAGGTCCCCAGAGCACAGCGCCGTCAGCAGGCCAACTCTGCAGCACTGCGTTCCCAGGAGACTGACCAACATCTGGCCTGGGTCTGGGCAGCTGTGGGAATGCATGCCAGCCGTGGTGACACAGCACCTCAGCCTGCAGACCAGCACATCCCTTCCTGCAGGCTTGCTCGGGGATGGAGGTGTGGCCACTGCTTTTAATGAGGTTGACACTAGGCTTCCTGACCAAGGAATCGTTAGGGAAGAAAAATTTGCAATTCACGAAGAAGCCACCACCAGCCCTGTCCAGGCCATCAGCCGGGAGCTGAGGGAAGCGGGGTCTGAGTGCCCAGCCCACGACAACCCTGCCTTCAGAGAGCTGAACTGACCGGGGCCGTGACCAAGAAACCCTCAGAGGAAAGCCTGCCGAGTGTGAGGAGACGGGGAGGAAGCAGAGGCCGCACCTGGGAGTGGCCAGCGAGCTGGGGCCTCACCTGGAACGCGGGCCTCCAGCCTGTCCAGGCGACCGTCATTTTCAGCGCCTTCTTCACTTTCCAAAGCTACAGGGAGAAAATGAAACCTGCACGCTTACGATTCTCAGGTGCCGGAGTGAACAAGCTGGACGGAAGGGACGGGACCCTCGCGGGCACTTTAGAGCCCCTTTCTGCCCGCCTGCAGCTCCTCCTCCCTCCACCTCATGGGCTCTGCACCTGTACTCGGGCCACCTGCCAGGTGGCCCTGCAGCCACCACTCAGCAGGCTTGATGCCACTCCAGCTCGCCCCAAACTGACCCGGACTCCTTGCTCCTAGTGCGCGGGCCGGCCCTGAGCTTGCTGCTGGGCTCCCTGGACGCACTCCCTCCTGGACATCCTCACTGCGACTGGGCCAGCAGCACTTACTGAGGTCAGGCTAGCATGCTGGGAAGTGGGTGGTCACTGCTGTGAAGCTCGTGTCACCCAGGCTGTGCCTCTTCAGCCAGCACCTGCAGCCACGAGAGCCAGGCCCACAAGGGGGCTCCCAACTCTGATGGCCAGGCTTCTCAAAAAAGGGCCGCCTGGGTCTTCTTCCTGTGCCCAGCCCAGGTCTTTCAAAGCCCCCCTCCCACAAAGGGCCAAACCACAGTGACAATTTACTCGAGCTACCCTCCACATGGCCATCCTGTCTCAAACCCCAGCCAAACCACAAACTCCTCAAGGCCACACAGGGGTCTTGCCGCTCATCAAGTGTGTTAACACAGGTCCTGCCTGATGGACGGCACTGCACGAGTCTACGCAGAGACCACCGTCCCTGCACGTGGCCACACTGCTGCGTGCCCACCACACTTCCACACTACAGAGCCTGCTTGGTGAGCCTGCCAGTCCACAGGGCAGGGTGCGGGTCCTTGCAGAGCCTTGTGCTTCAACAATCAGGCAGCTGACCGTGCACTGAAGTCTTTGGGCCTCACAAGCCCATGTCTACCCAGAGCTTGGCAGTGCCCAGACTCACCTCGATGGCAGCCCCGATGCCGGCTGGGACCAGCACCAGCAGGCTTGTCTGCTCATCCAGCAGGAACAGGAAGATGACCACGGTGCTGAAGCAGCGCCAGAGTACTGGGGACACGGTGGCCACAGTAAGGCAGTGCCAAGCCCACTGGCACAGACCCTACTTGCCACCCAGCCGCCCACAGAGCTCTGAATGCCCCCCTCGTCCACGTAGCTCAGCAGTAAAGCTCCTGCTCAGTGTGCACAAGGCCCCAGGCTCCATGCCTGGCACCACCCCTGCCACACACACACACACACACAATTCATAAAAAGAAAACCAACAGTGCACCGTTACTCAGCTCTGGAAAATGTTCTGAAGATCACAGAGGGGCTGAGATTGCAGCTCAGTGGCAGAGCGCTTGCCAGGTGCGTGAGGCACTGGGTTTGATCCCCAGTACCACATACAAATGAACTGAATAAAGGGTAAAAAAAATCACCAGAGGCCACAGAACTGCATACCAGCTAGTGCATGTGTGACACTCGCAGGCACGTGCATGGACACAGCAAGGTGCGAGACCAAAGCCCAGGACGGGGACACTTCCCCTCCCTGGCCCCTCCGTCACCCCTGCTGTTCTGTGACAAGTCTGCTTGCTTTTCCTTTTTCTTTTTGGTACTGGCGATCGAACTCGGGGGCACTCGACCACTGACCACATCCCAGCCCTATCTTGTGTTTTATGTAGAGACAGGGTCTCATTGAGTTGCTCAGCGCCTCGCCGTTGCTGAGGCTGGCTTTGAACTCGCGATCCTCCTGCTCAGCCTCCCTAAGTGCTGGGATGACAGGCGTGGCACTGTGCCCCGCTAAGTTCATTACCTTAATGAAGCTGTGTTTTCTCCCTTATTAGCTGTGCTGTGAAAACAACTCTAGCTTGTTCTGCCTTCCACAGGTGCCTGGTCACCTGGAGGACTAGACACCCTGGACAGGGCCACAGCCACGCTGGGCTCAGCAGGAGGCCTCGCCTTCCCAGGAGACCTGGTGACTGTGTAGGGCCATCTGAGTGTTCGTGGTGTGAGGAGAAAGCCTGCCTTTTATGTCTGAGAGACTTGCTCCAGTCTGACCCCAACAGCCAGCCACACCCACTCCTCACTACCTGGGATTGGCCTGCCGCTACCTCTTCTGGAAGGTCAGAGGAAGCCACTGCTCACCAAGGCAGGGGAGGCGAGGCTGTGGTCTCACACCCACATCCAGGAGCCTTATCCTCTACCAGTCTGAGGTCAGACCCTGGCGGTGGCCCCACGGGCCCTGTCTTCTGTCGTATTCTCAGGTTTCCTAGATGCTCAGTGACCACTGTGACAGTGCTTGGGTTTAGGTTGCTTGATCCAAGAGGCACCTCAGCCAACCACAGACAAGCACTGTTGTGGGCGTGCGTGGCAGGACTCGTGGGAGCAGTGTGTGTCTGTCAGCAGGTGGGCCCATTCCTGGCCTACCTGCTTTGGTGGACATTCCAATCATGCTCTTCTTTTTCTTCCAGAAACTAATGTCGTTTTTAAATGCGAGGAAATCAAACAGCAGCTGCAGAGAACAGATAGGAGGCACCTGCACCGAGCTGCTCCTTCAGCCCCTACACCTGGCAGCCTGCAGAGGCCCTGGGCCCAAACCTCGGGCCACACCCTGCAGAAACCACCTGCACTGGCTCCGAGGGCCCCAGCCAAGGACCCTGGGGTGGGGGTGGGGTCTTTGGCAGGACACCTGCCAAACAGGGGTCTGAGTAGAATTGCAGGCAGCATGTATGGGCATCGTGGTGCCTCCTCTCCTGCTCTGAAGTCTAGGGTGCCCAGGGGTGAGGCCAGCTGGAGCCCTTGCTGTTCTCGGGCACTAGTACCGAGGAGAGTGACCCCACCTCTCACTGTGTAGAAAACACTAGCTTGTCCTTAGACACTGACTTTTTAACAAAAGGTGACATTTGCTTTCTCATCTTGGTTTAGGAAGTTCTGGCTTTACTGGTACTTAGAGGCACCTCCTTGCCCTCTATCCCAACTGTGAGCCCAGCACACTGCCACATGGCATGGCCTTCCAGCAGCTCTCGGGCTCCCTGTGCAAAACCCGACTACATGCACAGAGCTGGCTTTTCAAACCTGAAAATCGATACAGGACTATACAGCAAAAAATGCTATTTTGCAAAGCCATCAACCCACCAGTGCAGACACTGCTCAAAGCTTCGTGGCATTTCTTCTGCAATGCCTCCAAAGCAGCTAAAGCCTCACGTCCCTCAGGCTGTGGATAGCACACCCCTTCCTAAGCTTGGCAGAGGCCACTGGGACACCGGCACCCTCGGGTGTGCTCACTGCTGGTTGACACAGGAGGCCGTGGGCTGGGCAGTGCCCACGACCTCGCAGGGGACACAGGTGCTGAGGCGCGCCCTTGCCTTCTCAGTCACTCCCTGACAAGCACAAGGGTGACAACTCACATGAAATGCGGCAACAAAGAAGGTCAAGGCCAAGAAATACAGGTTGGTGTCCACAAAGATCCCCTTCACCTCGTCAGCGTCCTTCTCGGAAAAGCCTGCGGAGACACGGCAGGTGAGCACACGGCTCCAGCCACCATGGCAGCTGGCTCTGCACTCACAACGCCACGTCCTGAACAAAGCACAGGGTCAGCTTAACACGGGAAGGAGCAATGGCAAGCTCTGGTGGCAAGGCCACCGTGAGCCACAGCAGGAGGGGTGAGGTGGCGCTGTCCTGGGAAAGCTGGGGGATGCGGAGAATCCTCGCGGACGAGCGCAGCCAAAGCTCCCGTCACCAGACACCCCAGCCCGGCCCAGAGGCACCCACCAAACTGCTGCAGGGAGTAGACAGCATCCTGCATGTGGATCCAGAAGCGCAGTCGCCCCAGTGAGATCTTGTCGTAGGACACGGTTAGAGGCAGTTCCGTGGTGGAGCGGTTTATGACCTGCCACCAAGAGATCCGCAGATGAGCACCCATCCCTGCCTGTGACTGAGGGCATCAGCGTGAGCCTCCAGGAGCACCTGAGCTGTGTGCAGCATCACCACAGCCGACACCCCTGGCAATCCCTGCCTTTAGTCCCTGCACAGCTGGGCTGTGACGTGGATGCTGCAGCAGGTCCTGCGGGAGTACCTGCTCCAAGCTTGCTCCTCGTCCTGGGCCTTTACTGCACACAGGAGTCTTTCCCATGGAGTGTGGGCTCCTCAGGCCTGTCTGAGAGCAGTGCGTGTGCCCACCACGCTACCTGCTCACAGCTGCTCCCAAATGCAGCGCTCCTGTTCTCTCCACACACCTAAACCCCAGGTGTCCTCCGACCCACATCTCAGGAGTCCTGAGAGCCTCTTGGCACGGCCAGCAGCCCACCCATTCCACACGCACTTCCTGTCCTTCTGACACACACAGGCCTCAAAGCTTTAGACAATGGGACTCACCACCAGCATCTATCAGAGCCCACTAGGCTCAATAGCTGAGCTGCAGAGCAGGCATGAGCACCACCTGAGAGGCCTCAGCCCTGTCCTGACAGAGCCCAAATGGCCCAGGGAAACTCTCAGCCTATACCTTGGCATGTGGCTGTGGGACGGTGGAAGCTACAGGAATGGAGCACTCGAGCCACACCTGCAGCACGCATGGAAGGCTGTGACCACACGCACACGAGCACCATGCCATCTGATGCACCTGCCCCATGCCTGCTTCCCGGCTTCTGCAGAATGCTGCCGGTGTCAAGAGCACGGTGCATCCAGGGAGCTGGCAACCCCAGGCCCGAGTACCCTGGCTCAGCAGCCAGAAGCCGGGGCAATCCAGAGCACAGGCACCTGCTGTAGACGTGTGGCAAGCCTCTGGCTCCCTCAAGCTGCCAGGCCTGTCCCAGGGATGCCACTGGCTGCAGCATCTGACAGGCTTGACTGCCGTCTAAGGATGGCATTCCTGAGAAGTGGCTCAAGTGAGAGGAAGCAATGACATGAGAGGGCAATGGGGGAGACCCTGCTTGCATGCCCGTCCTTCTGTCCCAAGAGGACCTTTCCCACAGCACAGAGCAGGGGGCCATTCCAAGGTGACCAACCATTAGAACACAAGAGCACTGCAGATGCTGCCCTGGTCCTCTATCTAGATGGACCTGTGGACAGACACGAGGGTACCCGTCTGCAGCAACGCAGTCACCAAGTACTGCTTCCTAAGGGCCTGAGGAGCCAACACCACTGGGCCACGACAGGTGACCACAGGCTGCTCTCATGGTTTACAAACCATGAGTTTCTCCTGTGTTTCAGCAGAACCCAAATCAGGGAGAGGCGGGTGGGAGCCAAACAGACCTGTCTGCTAGCATGTCTGCCCCTTCCCCAGCCTTCACGTCACAGAGGCAGCCAGCACCCGAGGGAGCAGAGGACACTGCACTGGGGCCTTGGGGTCCGAGCAAAGCCGTACAGAGGGCCTGTTATCTTGGGCAGCAGCCTGCAGCAGAATGCAGGCGGGCCAGGGTGCACTGGGGCAAACCTCAGCTTCCTCACCCGTGCAGGGGGTGTGCCCAGAGTTCCTGAAGCCTTGCGTGGTGACTGGCTCTGGCTCCTAGGCTCCTAGGCTCCTAGCCAGGGCTCTCGAGCAATGGCCATAGCCCCCGCAGAGGTAGGCAGGGCGGCTCACTCACAAACCCAGCCCCATGTTCTAACCCTGTGCAACCTCATTGTGAAACAGGACTGTGGCGCGGCTCCTGGTGGCAGGACTGTTAGAAGGTCCGGGCAGCCTTGGATGGAGCGAGCAGTGAATATCAACTGTTGCTATTCTCCCACCACCAGCCAAAGGACTGGTGTGGGAGATTACATTTTTTTTGCACCCTCAAAATCAACTTGCTGTCTCTGGGAGAAGAGAGCCCTTACTGCGTGTTACGACAGGGAGCAGGGCCCAGAGCAGCCACCTCGCCTCCACGGGCACCGCAGTCTTGCCCATAGCCACCCCAGGAGCAGTGGCTTCCTCCTGGGTGGACCTGCCTCTGGCACGTGTGCAGGACCAGACCCGGGGAGGGGAGTCTGGCAGATGCTTCTGAATGGAACCAGGTCTCACGTGAGGAAGAGACATAGCTTTTCAAACAGAGCTCGGAGTGCTACCACTTAAACCCTTAACAAAAGGCCTCACCAATGAGCCAGGATGCCCAGGGGGATCCGGGGCTGGCCACCAGCAAGCCATATCCTGAGCACTTCACCCCACCACATGCTAGAGCTCTGAGCCCCGGAGCCCAGGTCTTGCCTGGTTCCCTGGTGTACCATGAACAGCGGCTGCAAGGCGAGAAGAGAGCACAGCTCACCATCAGATCCTTCACCCGGTTGCTCAGCTGGTCGATGAACAGGATGGGGAGGTAGTGCACTGTCTTTCCCAGCTGGACCCTGTAGGTGGAGGGTGTCCAGGTCAGGGTGGGTGCCTGCACCCTTGGGGACCAGGCTCCCTGAGGCACCTCACCTAGCATCGCCTGTGACTGTACCTTCACTGAAACTCCAGGATGCAGCCTTTCCAGAAGCAGGTGCTAAGGGTGTAGGATGATAGTGACAGCCATGTGGGAAGCCCCACGAAGCCACTAACGTGGGGACTAAAGGGGACAGTCACACATGAGCCAAGGACCCATTGGTGTAACCACACAGTGACCCCATGAAGCAAAGAGAGGAAAGGACCCCTGTGTGCTAGGAGGCCTGGAGGGGGTGACCCACACCTGCTGCGGGCAGCCAGCAAGGGCTTCACACCAGGTGACCCACCTTGTGCGAACCAGGTACACAAAAATAAGACAGTCTTACAAAGAATAAGAGCCTCATGACCAGCCCAAAGCAGTTAAGAGAACAGCGGACCTACACAGCTCAGCCCCTCAGAAGCCACGCCCTAGCCCCGGGTGCAAGGGAGAGTTAACTAACCCTGGCGAGCAGCCGAGTCACAGCTGCAGATGAATTAAGTAGGTTTAAACTAGCTGAGTCAAAAAGCCTGTGCGATTCACAGCCAGCAGGTGCAGAGGGGACAACGCCAGGGACCCAGACCAGTTGGCTCTCACTGCTGCTTCCCCGTGAATGCCTCTGCAGAGGGCACCAGCAGGGATTCGAACCCAGCTGGGATTCGTTCTCGCCTATCCTCTCAAGCAATCCTGATCAAGTGACCTCCAGGAGCTGGGCAAGGAGCGAGGGGAAGCAGGCAGCACCACGGACACTGCACAGCCAGGGCAGGTGTGCAGCGCACTCCTCACCCCACCATCACTTACATCTTCATGTACCGATGCACGTCGGCAGGCAGGGAGGACCCATCAAAGACGAAGTCATCCACCATCACGTTCAGCGTCAGCCTGGGTCTCCAGTGAGAGACAGGCTCATCCAGAGCACTTGATGGCTTCTCTGATTCAATCTGCTGCTAAATGAGAGAAACAAGGCCAGGCTGAAACAGGCCCAGGGCAGCTGGGGGTCAGACTTTCCACCCCAAGAGTAGCTAGTTGCCCAGACTGGCACAAAGGAAAGAGAACCTAGTGGAGGGGTCTGGGGACCCTGGGCTGCTCTGACCCTACCCTCCCTCCTTCCCGATGTTCATGTGTTCACGGATCCCAGCGATTCCACCTTTGGGGTCCTCGAGCTAAGCAGAGCCACTCCTGCAATCCTGACAGGACAGAGCCCAAGTTCTTGGGGCAGACTCAGCTGCAGTGCAGGTCTGCAGCTAATGTGACCGTGTGGGTTTCACGGAACCTCCCAAACCAGAGCTGTCTGAAGATGTGCTGAGGCTGGCATCTTTCTAAACAAAACTCAGAAACTGAGCCATGGGCAAACCTCAACTTCACCTCAGACCCAGCTGGTAGGTTCATGAAGCATAAGTTCATCTCATTTCCTTCCAAACAATAGTTCACCTATAACAATTTATGTTGAAAATGATCTTCCAAGTTACAATAGCCTACATTCATTCAGCATTTGCTACAGAATTCCCAAGGCCACTCCACGCCTGTTGCTCATGGACTCCTTAAGATGCCCCAAGAGGGCCACTAACCCCATGAGGACATGGAGGTCTGCATGCAAGGGCAAGAACAAAGTGGGAAGGGCTTCTGAACCTTGCTCTTGCCCTGAGACGCTCTATCTCTGCACCTGAAGACCCCACAGCTGCTTCCTAAATAGCTGCTTTGTGTGAATCTTCTCACCCCTACTCAGCAGGAGCCGTGTCACACTTCCCTTGTTTTATCCTGGCCTCTTCAGTGATCAGGTGTGCATCTAGTTTTCCTTTGCACATATGGCTTTACAGGTGAAAAAATATAACTTGTGCCTATACTTTCCCTCTAATTTTGAATTACAAGCTTAACATATACATCTGGTCCCATACGCAGCGCAGTTTGAGCAGAGCCCTAAGTGGTGACTCCAGAAGAGAGGGGTATAGACAAGCTCTGCAGGATGACTTCCCATCCCCCGGTGGGAAGGGACACAGAGGTCCATGGACACAGAGGTCCATGGCCTGAGAGGGAATCTGGGTAAAGAATGTTAGGGGTCACTTCCACCGCACGTCCTCAGTGTGATATAAAACTCATCTGTAAACCCAGGGAGAATGATTCAGACAGAAGACATTTGTGTATGCTGGCAACATCCAAACTGCTTTACTTCCCAACAGTCACCAAAGCTCTAGATGTAAGCTGCGCTGCAGACACAGGCACATGCACAGAGCAGGGAGCGCAGGCTGGCTGTCAGTGTGAAGACACTTCACTGTCCATCTGTGAAGACCCTCCTCACCTGTGCAGCTGACTCCCCAGTGAGCAGGTTGATTTCTTCTGGCTTGGGGATCATGTATGTAGTCAGAGGACTGACCAGGTGTACCTGCTTCCCGTCATGCCAAGGCAGAATCCCAGCATGGTGCAGGAAAATGTAGGCATACAGTGTCCCGTTATTTCTTGTTTTCTTTGGTACAGAAACATTAACTGTCCTGGAACAAAACAAACGGTCATTTCAAATACATGCGTGTTGCTGTTTCTAGTCACATGGAGCCTACTCAGATGCCTTTAGAGATAATGTGTTTCACATCAACTAATTTTAGTTCAGAACTACAAAAATGAAACCCACCTGCCCCTGATTTAACTGAGCCCCGAACGCAGACGTGTCCTTAGCATTTCGAAAAGCGTGGGTGGCTATTACTGAAGGTGAACGAGCTGGCACTCTCCACCTCCACCCCACGAGGCTCAGAAGGTCACTCGAAAGCCCAGCTGGCAACTGGCACTGGGCCTGGCAACAGGTGATTTCTACAGCCCTCTAAGATAATATGACTCAAAAGTCACAGAGGCAGAGTCCAGGCCCAGGTCTCACAATCTAAGTACAACCATAAAGGCTACAAGCACTTCTTTGGCGCTATGAGGGAAGCTCAGAATTATTTCACATGAGTAGTTATTTGGTTTTGCTACATTTTTTGAAAAAAAGATGGGAGGTTCCTAGCCACAAGACAGACTTGCAAGCCTCTGGTTAGCTCTGACTCAAACCAGGAGGTCTCATTGGCAGGTGCTTCCCTGGCCTTGGCCCAGGTGCTGGCTCTTCACCTGCATGCCACAGCTCACAGCACACTGCTCCATGAAACTCGCACGTTCTGCTTCTCATCACAATAGCACGTTCTGCTTTCTTTTACAAATCTTGGGGCCAGAGTTCTAAGTAATTCCTGCTACTGGGAAAAACAAAGGAATATATGATGTCTTTTTATGTCACCAGACGATTTCTACTAGGACATCTCTGAGTGGCTTTCCTCATGGTGGGTGCTGGGTTTTCCCCCCTCTCCACAGGAGCATTTCAGGTGAATGCACACTCCTGAGCAGCACTTGGAGGGGCGACGGGAATTTGTTTCAGTAGAACGCTTCTCCTGCCAAGCCTACAAATTGAAACCCTCACTATATGCCTTTGATAACTGGCAGAGTGGCAGTGTCCATGTCTGTGAAACTACATCCAACACAGACACGTCCTGAGTATTGCGAAAGGCACGGGCAGTTCCAACTGAAGGGGAAGGAGCCAGCACTTCCTGCCTCCACTTCAAAAGGTTCAGGAAGGTCTATAACTCGCCTGAGGTTGTGGGCTACAGGTGACTGCATGTGGGCCTGACCTATGATGCACTTCCCTACCCAGCACCCTGCCTCCAGCTATCTGATGAAGCTGACTAATTAGAAAACATCCATTACCTCCTGGGCAATGCAGACAGGAAAGGCAGAATCTTGATGAGCAAATCATTTTAAAAGTTACATCTGTTGAACTTTTATGTCAGTAGTATGTACCAAATGCTAAACTGCATGTTAACTTTAAAAAGCTCCTCTGTAACTATACAGAAGACAGTTTCGCCGACTTAGGGTCACTTATATTTCCTGTACAGCTCTTTCCTCCACCCCATTTCTTTTCCCCACTTCCACTAGGTGGACACCTGCTCCTCTGGAGACTCCCCTGGCTGCTGCTCCCTGCATCAGACAAAGTGTAAGCTCCATCCTAAGCTTCATATGCTACTTTTGGTTTGTTTACACATGTTCCATCGTTTTAAAGATATCAAGTAAGACTGTGTTTTTGAGTCAGCCTCGTTATGTGCACAACACTAACACCAACCCTGCTGCACTCTGTCCCACACACCTTTCAAATTTGGATTCCACATCAAAGTCTTCCACGTTCAAGACCAGGTCCACATTGTTCTCTGCACCAAGGCTGGACCTTGTGGTGGTGTACACGCTCAGCTGGAAAGGAGTGGCAAGAAAGTTAATCTGCAGGGCCCTTGGCAAAACTGTCCTGTGGAAACAGGCTACTTCCTAGAGGGCAGAACTCCTGCCTGATCAGGGTGGAAGTGTATGATGTGTCTTTGTAAAGGAAAAAACCTTCCAAAGTCCACGGCTGGCTGGAGATCCACAGGCTGAGGTAGAAGGTGTCTGGGTGGGGTGATACCAGGGGTACCACTTGGAGACCACCTGCAGCAGGACAGCAGGCACTGGCACTAGCGCCCCGGGGACAGCACATGGAGACCCTGGAAGGCCAGGCCAGGAAGGAGCCCTGCTCCGGCTCTAATGGGGCTCCGCCAGGACCCCGGGCTGTGAAGTCAGCGACACAGGGACAGGGCCCGGAGCCCGCGTCCCGCCCCAGCTCACACTGGCCCCGGCGGGGCACCGGGACAACCGGAGGGCCCGCCCGGCCCGGCTCACCTGCAGCTTGGGCCGCCGCGCCAGGTAGGGCTGGATGCAGTTGGCGTCGCCGGCGCACGGGCGGGTGTAGACGATGCCGTACATGACCCAGCAGGTGTGCACGACGTACACCACGAACACGCCCACCACCAGGCTGGTGAAGGAGCTGCGGCCGCTCCACATGGCGCCGCCGCCCGCGGCCCGAGCGCGCCGCCCCCCGTCCCCGCAGCCGGCAGCCGCTCACGCGAGAGCCGCCGCGCGCCGCCGCCACTGCCGCGGGGGAACGAAGGCGCCGCGCGCGGGCCTCCCGCCGCCCCGCATACTCCCGCCGCCCACACCTGGCGCCGCGGGATTCGCCGGCCGCCGCTTCCGGGCTCCGCGCCGCCGCCGGAAGTGGGCGCGCGCGCGGCCCTCTGGGAGCGGGGCTCGGGGGCTCGCTCGCGCGTCCGCACGTCGGGGGCGCGTCCGTGACGTCACCCAGCTGCGCCGGCCTCGCGGCGTGTCCCGGGGTCCGGGCCTGCGGCGGGCGTGGGCTGGCGGCCTCCGGGGCCTGGCTCCCGGCTTCCAGGCGACCCTGGCGACGTGCGGAGGGTGGCGCGAGGACATGGAGGGAGGCCACACAGGAGGCTGGCCTCGCGGCCCTCCTCGGCCTCTGAGATTGTGTCAGGAAGTTAAGAAAGAGCCGGGCGCCGGGGCCACGGCTGCCATCCAGCCACGGGGAGGCTGAGCAGGAGGAGCCCCAGTGCAGGGCCGCCTGGCGGCTTAGACCCTGTCTCAGAATAAATAAAGAGGGCCGCGGTGTAGCTCGGTGGTAGAGCGGCCCTGGGTTCGGTCCCCAGGACCCGAAACAACAAGGAAGGCCCAGTTGACTCGCAAAAGTTCAAGACCTGGTCCCGTGTGTGTGTGGGGGGCTGTTGTTAAGGATATGGACCCAAAATAAAAATGGTTGTCGTGTGGTCTGAAAGAGCAGAAACCCCTTCCTGAGCCCTGGAGGCTCTTCTGACAGGCCGTTGGCTACACAGACCTGGTGTGGGGAGCACAGGCTCCAAAAGGGATGCTTTTACAGAATCCAGGATGATACTTTGCACTTTTGAGAAAAATTAGAGTGGCCTGGTGGCCTCTTGACCTGGACACTCCAATGGACTTGAAGAATTTACAACATCCTGGTTTTTGACCAGTCTCCAACCACTGGATTTAACTTGGTCCTGTTTATATTCCACAAAGAATGGCTTCTTTTTGTGATGAAGCCTGGGTCAGGGAGCAGCTGGGTCTGGGGCTGCAAAGCCCAGGAGCTCTGGGGAGTGGTTTCATTTCTCCCTGCTCTTCAGATGCCTTATTTTCCTGTTAGGTTCCAGGCTTGTTCTCAGAGCTGGAATTGGATTGGTGCCACCTTGGTCACTGTTCACCTTGGGTCATCCATGGTGGCCTGTGGCAGAGGACATTTGCCCTTGGTGGTGGTGGTGAGGATAGTGGAGAGAGGAGGAACTTGCACAGCTGAGCAGACAGTCTGAGATCTGCTGCAGAGGGTCATGCTGACATTTTCACCATCACCTGCCCTGTTGAGGTCCACCTGGGGAAAGGGCACTTGAATCAGTCCAGTGACTCCAACCCTCAGGGCTGAGCTGCTGCTAGCTGCACAGCACATGGCAGCGTTAGATAGAAAAGGGAATGGAAACATGAATCTTGACTCTTAGAGAACACGAGATGGGGTGCTGTTTCGCACCCAGCAGAGCCCCTTAAGTCTCCTCTCACCCAGATTCTCCTCCCCAGCATGGCAGCTTCTCACCCAATTCCTGGAAGGCTGTCCCAGACTCAGTTGGCTTCCCCTGTCCCACTGCCAGGCAGGCTCCTTGTGCACTGGACAGCTTGGTGCAATTAAAGGCAAGGTACCCAATGCCTCTCAGGCAGTGAGAATTATTTGTCCCTGTTCCCTGCACTGGCTTCAGCCTTGTGAGCTGACACTGGTCCAACTCTGGCCACCCATGGAGACAAGGCCTGCCACATCTCTGACGTGGCTGCTAAGAGTCTCCAGGCCTGTGACATTCTGGCATTCGTGCTCATGGACTCCATGTTAATAGATAATTATTAACTTTTTAAATGCTTTATCAACCCCGTCACTTGAGGACCCTTAGGCAAAGGAGGCTTAGTACCTGAAATGGCCAGAACATTCCAGACGACAGGTGAAATAGCTGGACCTTGCTGTCCTCGTTCATTGTGAACCCTGATGGTGACTTATTTGGTAACTTGGTGCCTAGGGAGGTGCAGACTCCAAGACCCCCAGTCCCTCTGTGAAGTCCCTGGGCCATGGACATGAGCCCCCTCTGCCACCTTGGGCAGAGGATGGTGTCTGCGAGGGCATGCACTCCTGCAGCACAGGTTGGGAAAGGCTGTGGTGGGCCTGGGACCACACTTGGCTCTCTAGGGCAGGGCGTGTGGGGTCGCTGCTCTGTGTTTGCCCAGGCCTTGGAGTTTCTGGCATGTGCATTCTGAAGACTGTGGGCCTCATCCATGAAGCAGCACATGAACCCGCGTTTGCCGTGTTTAAACAAGCCTTTGCAGGCTTGGCAATCGGGGCTCCACCTCTCTGACCTCTGCTGCCAGGTCCTGAAGGTGGTCTACCACTGACCAGTGCTGCAGGGCAGCAGCAGCTGTCCTCTCTTAACCAGGGGCTGGTGTCAGAGAGGGAGGTTGGATGTATTGGCTCTGGAGTGGGAGGTGGGCTCACAGACGTCAGATGTGGACTTTCCATTCTACTGGCTCAGCCATGAGTTCAGCAAGGACGCTGTCACCCACATGGATGGTCCAGTTCCCCAGGAGAAGAACCGATGAGATTGCGGGTTTCAGCTCTGGAGCACACAAGCCCTGTTATTATCTTACAAAGAGCCAGGCCAGCCTCCCACAGAGCTTTCAGTGTGACTTGGTATTGGGGGTTTTGTAGTTACCTCAAGAAGCCTATTTTTGAACAAATAACAGATTCTCTTCTCTGGAGCACATGGGGAGCAAAACAGCTTTGACAGCCGACAGGCTCGTGGAAACAGCTCCTCTCCTGCAGGCAGGGAGACGCCTCTCCAAGAGGCTGCCCAGCTGCTGCATCCAGCTCTGGTGGGAGCCCCTCCTGCGTCCAGCTTGTCTCTGCTGCTGCTGCGACTGCCCTTTGACAGAGCACAGTGGTGACCGGTCTGGATCTGCCCCTCGATCCCCAGCCATGGGTGCACATGAGCCCCTCAGGTACTGGCCACAGTGCCAACAACACCCACCTTCCAGACATAGGCCCCAAGTCACAGGCCCTTCCAGCATGAGATACGCGTGGAGAGACCCTGATGAGAAATGGCACTGGGTGGCTTAGGAAGAAGAATCACCATGTGGTAGCCCCAGCCCGAGGCCCCTTCATACCTGAATTCCATTCGGTGCCCCCAGGGTCCCCAGGATAGGGGTGATGGTTATACTTTTATACTGATGAGGAAACAGGAGGGACTCCTGGGTCTGGGGCCTGGCTCATGACACTGCTGAGCTGCCCCGTTGCCACTCCCTGGAAGTATGTAAGAAAGCTGGGCAGTGGACATGAGAAGGGATCTATCCAGTGCCCCTCATCACCCAGAGGACTCAGGACCTGAACTTTGTAGGCACTTGAACCCTCCAGAGGTCTCAAGTCTCGGGAGGGATTGTGAGCCTCTCCCCAGGGGCATGGGGGGAGGCCCCACAGGGACACACAGAAAGACCCAGCAAATGTCTTGGGTCCTAGCTGCCAGGGGCAGGGGACCCTCTGCAGGAGCTGAGCTAGATCCCATATCCCCTGCAGGCTCACTGTTCCTGGGCAGTGGCAGGTCAGGGTGATGTCGGAAGGCGCAGTTGCTCGGTGTTCCTGGGCACGCTGGGCTCCTGGGTGCCAGCACACAGTGGGTGTCCCCAGTCTCAGCAGGACTGGGTGTGGCCAGGTGAGGACCAGAGAGTGAGTACAAGGTGGAGCTGGAACCCAGCCAGGAGTCCAGAGCGCTGAAGAGGGCGTGGCTGGGGTCCCAGGAGAAGCAGGAGCTCTCAGGCGTCCTTCCACCGTGTGGGGGCAGCGCGCCGGTGGCTGGGTGTGTAGGGGGTAATTGGACCCAAAGCCCAGGAGCACTAGACAACCAGCATTTGGGATGGGGATTCGAATGCTGGGGGGAGAGGGATGGTGCGGGTGGGGCCGCTGTGAGCAGAGGGCGAGAGCTCTGGGGAAGAGGTCAGGAACCAAGTGGCCAGCATGGTGGTCCCCGTGGGTGTGTGTGTTCCCAGGACCCAGGGTGGGAGAAGTAGTGGGAAAAGAGTGAGCCAGGCCTGAGTCTGCAGAAAGGCTGGGCGGTGAGCAGAGCAGGGAGCTGCCGTGTCCCCGAGGGGTGAGCGGCAGCTGGTGGTGTGGACACCTGTTTGACGCCCAGCAGGGCAGTGAGGAACGGGAGGGCCCGGGGCAGGTGGGGGGCAGGTCTGTTGTGCTTGTCAGGCCCCTGCACAGGGAGGCGGGCGGAGCAGGGGTGGATTGAGGCCTGAAAGCCGGAGGGCAGGACCTGCCACTGCCGTGGGCTCTGCTCAGTGAAATGAAAGTGAAGGAAGGAGTCGGGCATCACAGAGAGCCCTGCAGGCCGCCGGAGTCCACGGCTCCCCGGTTCATGTTCTGCTCTTCTACCTACACACTGCCTGTCCCTAGGGAGGACCTTTGCTGGAGGGCCACTTGGGAACTGGAAGATGCTGGTGTCCTTTGGCTGGTATCCTGCTGTCCTGATGACCAGGTCGGCTGCAAGTGCTGTTGGAGGCTGATGCAGACCACACGTGCACCCACAGGTCTCCTGTCTTGCCCCACCAGTCCGAGGTCCCCTGACCCTGGCCTTCTCCCACCCGTGCGCACAGGCACGTGCGCACACACGCGCACACGCACACATGCACGTTTGTGCATGGCTCTACTGCACTCAGACTCTTCCAGGATTTTGATCACAATGCTCTTCGAGGGTGGATGGTGTGTAGTTTTTATTGGAACATCCAGTTGCTGGCTCTCATCCCTGCATGGCTGTGGGCTTTCTTGTCAGGCCGTCCATGTTGTGGCTGCCAGGGCCATTGGCATCTGTGGCTGGGAGGTGACGTCACCTCCTCCAGCGAGGCACTTCAGGGTGGAAGGCACTAAATGCCATCCATTGTGATATCAAAGTCGACGCAGGGACCCTAACAGTAGTCACCGTCCTTCTGCCCTCTTCCACTGTCCTTCCAAACCGCCCTTCGATTGATGTTTTCGAAATGATTTTTACAAGTCGTTAATATTGCCTCGCATCCCACTCTGGTGGCCAAGAGGATCTCACGAGAGCTTGTTTTGCAGGGCAGGGCGTTGAGTGTCACAGATGAGAGCCACGCACACCCAGCACCCATTTTCTGGCTGAAGGAATGAGATGGTGTGTGGACTCTGAGCACAGCCACCCTGAGTAGGGCCTCCCCGGGTGCCATGAGGGCAGCTTTGAGTTTGCTCTCGAGAGCATCACTCGAAACCAGAAGAGTAAGCTCGGTTAAGAGCTGGGTACCCCAACCTGGGGGAAATGATGCTTGCCCCCACTCCACGCAGAAGGCTAGTCCTCTTCCCCAGAATCAGGGGAAACAAAGCTTTGGTGGGACCCATGTGTCAGCCAGAAGTGAACTAGACTGCCTTTCAGGGAGTCAGTGGTCCTTTCGAGGAGACAAGCTTTGGCTCTGGTGACACTGTCTGTGAAAATTCTGAAATAATGACTTTGAAGAGAACCTGGGCCTGGCTAAGGTCAGCCGCGAGGGATAAGTGCTCTGTCGATTCTATTGATGAGCCTCGTGGGCCGGGCTGGGAGAGGACGAGCCGCCTGTCTCCCAAGCTGTTCCTCAAGTGTGTACGTGTTGTGCTGGGAGCTCCCGGGTCCGTCTCCTTCAGCAGAGAAAGACACTTCCATAGCCCACACCTGCCCTGGCCCCCGCGGAATGGCACAGCTCCAGGAGAGAGACAGGCTGCTTTGTGGAGGCCTGTAGGACTCCTGTTGGTGCAGAGATTTGAATTCCATGTTGTGGACTGGTGAGCAGTGGAAGAGAACAGGGAGTCCAGAGGTGCGGTCAAGTGAGCAAGGATTCCAAGCGTGCAGGGAGAGGTGCAGTTTTCATGGGCATCTTCTTGGGACAGTCAGACAGGCCTGTCAGAAGGTGCAGCTCCAGCATGAAATATTGTTCAATGTCAGGATTTCCCTGAGGACCCATGTGAAGGGGAGGAGCTGGCACTGACTCCCTTGGCCAGCTTAGCCCGTGTTGCAGCTGCGTGGCCAGGGCCAGGCGCATTGGCAGGGGGCAGGCACACACACTCACAGAGCAGGCAGGGTGCTGGGATGAGCCCACATGAAGAGAATCCACCACCCTTGGACAGCTGAGCAAAGGCCCACAGCGGGGAAGGGAGCCTGGGCAGCTGGACATACACATGCAGACCTTGCACCCCGCACAGGAACCAGTGCAGCACAGACTGGAGTCCCGGACGAGCGGAGGAACCCACAGCCCCCCTGGAAGACGACAGAGGAGGCCCTGGAGGCCTGGGTGTGGAGGGGACACTTTGCGCACCACATCAGAGGCACAACCGAAATGCTTTAAAATGGAACATTTCTGATCCGCAAGACATTGTCAGGAGAACAAGAAGACGACAAGCCAGGGCTGCCAAAGGCACATCAGACAAAGGACGGCCGCACAAAATACATTAGGAGCTCTTTTTGAAACAGAGTCTAGGTGGCCCAGGCTGTCCTTAAGCACATGATTCTCCTGCCTCAACCTCCCCAGTGGCTGGGACTATGAGCACGTGCTGCAAGGCCCTGGATAAAGCACTGCTAAAACTCACCATAAGAAAGCAAGTAACCTGACCAGATGTGGGTGCGAGACCTAGCAGACACTGCCCCAGAGGACACACATTGGCAGGCAGCAGACCAAAAGCTGTTCCGCATCACCTGTTGTCAGAGCTCAAAGTAGAACGGCCAGTGACACCCCGCACTGTCCATGCAGCAGGCGCAGCGCACCATGTGCTGACCAGGAGCCTGCTCGCTGCTGCGGGTGCAGGATGCTCAGCCCCTGAGGCACAAGGAGGGCTCCTTACCAACCAGCCAAGTGCCTCCTGGATGCTTATGCAGTCACACCCAATGGCATGCACAAAAGCAGCTGGAAACTCATGTCCACAGAGAGCCCTGCACACATGGTAGCTGTGTTCACAACTGCCCAGACATGGAAGTAGCGGAGATGTCCCTCAGGGGAGACTGGAAAAGGAAGCGTTTGTCCTCCCAGACAGCCAGGTATTGCTGACCCTGGAAGGCAGGCACATGCAGCCACCCGGAGGCCTGACACTCCGTGCTGTTGCTGCGTGCCAGGAGCTCTGCTGCTCTGTCTCTCGTGGCTAAGAATGCTCATGGTCCTGGTCTAAGGCCCAGCCCATAGCTGGTGGTGGCATTCTTGCTGGCGAGTCCCAGGCAGCTCAGGTGTCACACAGTGAGACAAAGGAGCATGTGTGCGTCCTCTGCTCTCTTCTTTCTTTGGTGCTGGGGATTGAACCCACATCCTGTGCATGCTGGGCAAGGGCTCCACCACTGAGCTACACCCAGCCCTCTCTGTCTTCTTAGAAAACCACCACATTTGGCCATGGGCATCCAGGTCAGTAAGTATTCTCTGAATCTGTAGAATACGCAGTGCCCAGAGGGGAGCCTGATGTAGACTATGACTTTGGGTGATTATGATATGTCAATGTGTGTCACCAGCTGCGACAAATTGACCATCTGATGGGGTTGTTGACATTAAGAGGGACCTCTGGGGGGACAGAGAGTACGTGAGTGATCTCTGTACTTTCTGCTCAATTTTGCTGTGAACATAAAATCGTTCTGAAACATATCCATTTTTTAAAAAACAGTAAATGTTTGCATGAACAAATTTGCAATGATAAAATCAAAAACAACACACAGGCAGGCGGGAAGATGAGAAGGTTCAAGTCTCCCACCCCCGGCCTCGTCATGGGAAGCAAGGCAGGCACAGGAGAGGACAGGGAGGCCTCGGGGCATGGCCTCCCTGCTGCTTTGTGGGAGGGTAAGCCCTACTGCTTCTGGGCCTGAGCGATTCCCACTCAGGTGGCCTTCCCCTCCCCCAGGGCTGCTTCACCTCCACGAGGACATCAGTCCCTGAAGCTGGGGCCCACCACCATTCAGCATGACCTTATCCTAACTGACGTGTCTGCATACAACTTGTTTCCAAACAAGGTGACTCGGAGCTTCCTCCACACTGGAGGGAGGCAGCCAGGACATGACCGCACTGAGGGAAGAGCTCCTTCAGGCGCCACTGTACCCTGACCTGCCCACTCTGAGGACAAGGGAATCTCCTGTGCTAATTCTTCTCCTCTTTAACTGGTCACTTTAAAATGATTTCAGATGCTGGGGTTGTGGCTCAGTGGCAGAGCACTTGCCTAGCATGTGTGAGGCACTGGGTTCGATTCTCAGCACCATATATAAATAAATGAATAAAATAATGGCCTATCAATGTCTAAAAAAAATTAAAAAAAAATGATTTCAGACTTATGAACAAACACGTTTGCAGTTTTGACAAAGAATTCTAGCACATCTTGCAGGGTCCCTGGACGTTGATCTTCTGTAGCCAGAGCAGTGCTTGAAACGAGGACCTGGATGCTGGTGTGGGGCCACTAAATTCTCTGCAGGCCTTGTTTAAGTGTATCCCTCTGTCCAGCCTCCGATCCAGGACCTTGCGGTGCGTTCCGTGTCACTTCTCCCTGGTGGCCTCCATGGGGACAGGGCT
The DNA here is from genome assembly GCA_028644305.1 of Xerus rutilus. Taxonomy (NCBI): domain Eukaryota; kingdom Metazoa; phylum Chordata; class Mammalia; order Rodentia; family Sciuridae; genus Xerus; species Xerus rutilus. The sequence continues at coordinate 715,279 of CM053405.1, forward strand.
GGCTCTGATGCATTTGGGGAGAGCATTCTGCTGCTCGGCTTGGGCTTCTCTGCTGCTTCCTTGTGGCCAGCTCTGGACCTGCCTTGGGTGGGGCCTACAGAATCATGCTGGGTGCTCCTCAGGCTGTCTTCCAGAAGGCCAGGGGTGTGGGCCTGTGTGGGCATGCGGCCAGGCCAGGGGTGTCTGCAGGCTGCTGCCCTGCAGCTGCTCTGTTCCTTCTTTTCTCCAGGGTGGGACTGGGAGACTAAGCAACGTCCTATTTCCCAGCAGTTCTGCCTGCTACCTTCAGTGGCCCTGATGACTCTGGCCAAGCTGCTGTTCCCGTGCTGTGTTTAAGGACTGTCCTAGGTGCCCGCCCCTCTCTCCGAGTTTGTCCCTGCAGTTCTGAGAGGACCCCATTCCCTTCTCCCCATTCACTTACCTACCTACAATGAACTCATCGGCATATCAAGTGGGTCGTATCCATTGCTGTGGTCTTGGGTCTGGTGAGCCCTTGGGCTTGGCTCTGTGTCCCTTCTGCGTACCCCTGGGAGCCCGCCTTGCTCCTGGGGTGCTAGATGGTCCAGGCCATGGTCAATTGGGCTCTGTGCAGGAGTCCCAAGGCCTCTGTGTTAGAACTCACACCCGCTGTGCTCGGGCTTTGAGACCCAGCACCAGGCCCCTAATGATAGGCCTGTATGTGTGTGGTGACAGTTGGTGCCTCGCTGCCCCTCCCCACCCAGTGGCCACAATCTGCGCTGTGCACACCCAACCAGGGCCTGTTCTGCCTCCCACCCTCCTGGTCCTCGATGTGGGTGCCTCACCCCGGGAAAGGCTTGTTTAAAGCTGCGCTTTTGTCCTGAGGCTCCTGATGAGTTCCGAGGGGGCCTGCACCCTCAGGGACCTGCATTCTCATTTTGCACTGGGTCTTGCAAATTATGTAGCTGGTTCTGATTACCCATAATCTGTTTGTTTGCTTGCTTGGTTGTGGAATAGACACAAAGTAATTTTATATTTGCTCACTCAGGTCTGCCTGCAGAACAGACGTGGTGACGAGGCAGTCTGCACAGCCCTTTCTGCCTCACGGTCTGCCCCACCGGTGCCTGGGGCTTTCCTCCCCGGTGGCTCAGTAAAGTCCACTTGTTGCTGCTTGTATTCCATCTTGGGACTCCTCCCAACCTGGTTCATTTTAGCCATTTTCTGACTTGGGGGAGTGGGATGTTCCCATGTTCCCTGGGAGGAGTTCCAAGACCCAGGCCCACCAGCACCTGCTCCCCTAAGGCCAGGGTGAGGACCACATTGCCCATTCCCCTTTTGCCCTCTTGCCTCCACTCCTGCTGTGAGGAGGACACTCACTGGGAAGGGGAGGAGGGCAGGTGCCTGCTTGGCTGGCTGCGCATACTCTGTAAGTGTGTCCTGGGCAGATGTGGGGCCAGGCGTCCCCAGGTCACACCAGCCAGCCCAGCAACGGGCGTTCAGTTAAGACAGGGGGTTCAGGTGGGGTGGGAGCCCCGTGCTGGGAGCCAGGTGGAGGTGGGGAAAGGGCCGCGTAGGGCGTGGCTGGCTAGGACGGGAGCTGGGTGTCCTGCCTCTGCGCTTGGTGGTGCAGGACCACAGGCGGCATCCTGCCCTTACCCAGAGCTCAGGCTAGAGCTTGGCCTCATCCCAGAGAAGACTTGATGGAAGGGAACAGTTTGTGTGGGGGCAGAGCCCTTCTCTACCAGGACAAGCTGCGGGGGCGGGGGCGCGGGTTGGTGGAGACCAAGGAACAGGTGCCCATCTCAGGGGCAGCTGGGGTAGAGAGGTTGTTCCTGCTACGCCTGGCACACCTGGCCCTGGGCGCCAGGACACACCTGCCCCTGTTGGTAGGGAGCCATCGTGGTGAGTGTGGTGGGAAGCAGCCCAGGCTGATGGTGTCGAGAGGTGGGGCGGGGTGGTCATGAGGGGCCCATGGACGGGATCAGTGTGGAAGCACACTGCGAGATGCCATTTCCTTGGAGAGCAGCCTCTGCGGCCCAACTCTGAGCGTGCCCTGATCTCTCTTCCAGAGCAGGGAGCCATGTCATGTTGCTCAGGACACAGGCAAGAGCGCAGACCAAGCTGGACCAGGGGTCATGTGACCCATGCCGCCGCCTGCCCCAGGCTCGCGGCTAAGCACTTGCCAGTCCTTCCCACACCTGCCCGAGCTTGGTGCCAGCTCTCAGGACAGAGGGCAAACTGAGGCGCAGCAGCTGGGCGCCTTGTCTGGGAAGGGGCCGAGTCCTGCCCTTCCCCCTCCTGCCTGCTTCCTCCCTGAGCCCCCAGGGGGGTGGGTGATGCCAGGCAGAGCAAACGGAGGAGCCCAGGCATCCGAAAGGTCAGGCCTCACGGGAGCACTAGCACCGTGCATTCCTTCCTCCCGAGCCTGTGAGGTCAGTGCTCAGGTTCCCTGTGGAGGGTGCGCAGGACGCCCTGCGCTCTGCACGAGCACCCCGTGTCGGCATCGTTCAGCTCCAGTGTGCCTTGGGCTTAACCTGGACCTGCGGGTGGTGGCTGCAGTGTGGCCCACGACCCCCAGAAGCACAGGCACAGATGCGAGGGCATCTCTGCCTTCCGACGCTGTGAGTGCACACCATCCAGGCGCCATCAGGTGGGTGTCCCTCCAGACGGGCCCTGTGCCTATTGGCAGACAGCTCGAAGGGAAGAGGAGCTCGGCTCTGGGATAAGGAGGACGTCTAGAGTCCAGGTGAACATGCTCAGCCTCGCACGCTCAATCCTGGCTGGGCTTGCGAACACACTCAGGAGAGCAAAGCCTTTGAGTGTTGGATTTTTCTTGCACCCCATGTGTCCACTGGCCTTTGACCCTCTGAGGACTGGTGTCCCTGTAGGGTGACCTCTCCAGGGGAAGGGGGCACAGTGCAGGGACTCCTGCAGTACTAGTTTTCTTGATTAAAGGAGGCCCCTTGAGAAGGCAGGAGATAGCAGGAGCAGGCCCACCCGTCCCTTCTCAGGAGGCAGAGTGGACATCATGGCCTGCGCTGGGACTCGAGAGCCACCTCTCTACCCCAGACCTCTGAGGCAAACCCTAATGGACCTCTCTGCTTCCTGGGGGGCTTCTTTCAAGTGAGGGCACAAGCAAGTGACACTGGCCAGCTGGTCCTGATGCTGTCAGCCCCGTGCTGCCCATGGCTGCTCCTTGGAAAGTGGCTGGCTTCCCAGTGGTAGGTGGCAGGCCACTGGGACAGTGCCAGGCTCACAGTGCTGAGTTGGGCCTACTTCCTGGGGTGGCAGCGGTGACGTTTGCTGTCCTGTGGAAGCTGGTTGGACATAGCCCATTGCCCCCTGTAGGACCCCATGTGGATGACGTGGACCAGTGCTGTGCAGGGGCTCCCAAGCTCCTGGGCTGGGGTCCTTGTGTGGCAGCTGGGATTCAGTGCTGCCCCCAGGCTGGCTGCACTCACCCCATGCTGGCTTCTGGTCAGGTTCCTGGAAGCCTCTGATGAGTAGCCCCACATCCCCCGTAGGGGCACCTGTGCCTCAGCCAGGGCAATGCAGCTCTTGCCACAGAACCCTGGTTCCTCAAGTTGAGGCTAGACTTTGGGACCATTTACCCAACATCAAAGTCTAAATTCCTAGCTTCTCAGAGAGAAAGAGGAGAAACCAGAAGTACTACCAGCATGGTTGGCTTTTCCTGGTGTTGAGTGGGTGTTGAGGTCAGCAGCACCTGCTCTGGACGGTGCACCTCGCCAGTCCTCACCTATGCAGTCTGCATGGGGTTCTGTTGCCTGGCACATCTGGCCGGTCTGTGCTGATTCTCTGAGTGGCAGAGATGGGGTCACTCAGTGTGTCCCTTCAGTCCACCACACACCTGCTCTTGAGTGGGCACACGACACTGGACTTCTGAAGCTGGGACACACGAAGTGGGTGGGGCATCCTGGACACCACCTCCCCACCCGTGTTCCCTGGCCAGTGGTGAGGGACTGGGCTCCAGGAGGGCAGGGGAGGCCAGGCCGGCCCCTGGCTTTGCTTTTGCCTTCCTGGCTCTCCAGTCAGGCACCCTGGGCGGAGCGGGAGTGTGGGGGTTGTAAGCTTCACTGGCCTCCACCAGAGCTGCTGGGCATGGTGGCAGTACTGGGCTAGTGGTGCCTCTGACCTGGCTTATTCTGGGAGGAGGGGAGCAGTGCCTTCCTCGCCTTCCACAGACCAGGAACATAGGCCTTGTGATCACCTGGGGTCCAGAAGAGCGGACTTTTCCTTTTCCTGTAGGGAAACAGGAATCAGGAAACAGGTAGCTGCGGTGCCCTTTGGTCTGGTCAGAGGAATCTACAGAGATCAAAGGAGGATTGTGGAGTAAAAAACAGAAAAACCAAACACAGAAGAATCCGTTTACCCTTTAAACCAGGCTCCTTGCTGTTGCCAAGCCTTTATTAAAATGCTTCTCTCCAAGGAGCCGCCGGCTTTTCTGGGCTTTACCACCCAGACTTTGTGTCTAAAGGTCACCCAGCGGGGAGCACAAATCCAATGGCAAAGAGCAGACTGGGCACGGCAGCCGGAACCCTGCCTGGCAGAAGAGTGAGTTGGGTGGCGGGTGGCGGGCGGCGGGCCCAGGATCATGGCTCCTGACCTGAAGAGCAGCCTCTGGGTGTCTGGCATCAGCGCACCCCACTGTTAAAGCGCCAGCGTTTCCTCAGAGAACAAATGCCGACGCGGCTCCCACAGCCCTAGTGCACCAGGCACTGGGTCGGGGCTAGAAGGCAGACTTGGGGAGCCCTTGGTCCATACAGCCACCCCTCATTCACCTGTTGGACAACCTGCTCCACTGCTCACTGGGGACGAGGTGCCTCCTGGACACCCTCAGAAGCCAGTGAGATCCCAAACCTGGAGCAGGGACAAGCTGTCTCCCATGTGAAACCTGCTAGGGAGGCTGACCAAGGGCCAGGGCCTGGAAGCTGGGGTCAGAGTGGATGTCCAGAGATGACGGCCAGCAGAGGCTGAGCCTGGAGTGGAGTTTCGAAAGGGGTGGGTGGACAAGGATGAAGATGTTCCTGCTGCAGACAGGAAGGGGTGCCTGGGGGCTGCAGTGTGGCCCGGGCGAGTCCCACTCCAGGTGACCTGGCTTCTGACACCTGCAGAGCCCACCGCCGTGCACAGCAGGGTCGAGCTCTGCGGCTCCACAGAACACAGAGGTGTGCCTGGAGACCTGGGCCCTTTGAAAGGCCCCCAGAAGACCACAGAGCCTGGCCACGCCGAAAACTAGAGAGACAGTGATGGACGTGTGAAACGCAGGTGGCCGGCAGGCCAGCACGGGGGCCTCCGCAGGGAGAGGAGTGAAGCTGGTGTTAAGGTGGCACCACTGCCACCCGGTGCCTCCTGCAGTGTCCCTACAAGTGCTGGGTGGCACTCGCCTGCCAGGTGACCGCTTTGCCCCCAGCGAATGGCACCCCAGTGCCGGGTTCCTCTCCAGGTCCCCGGCTCTCTCACATGTGATGTGCTTGACGTACAGAAGCATGCCGATCAACTCTTGGTGCTACGGCTGAGGTTTCTGGTCAACGGCAGGCTGTTGGTAGTTACATTTGGGGGGGTTAAAAGTTATGGGGTCCATCAGTGGTGGGAGTGGAGAGTGGCCCGACAGCCCTGAGCAGCCCACTGCCATGGGCCCTGCACTTCTCCCGGGGCTGAGCTGCAGCAGGGCGCCAGGAGCAGCCTGGAGAGGTGACTGGGGGACGGGGAGACAGGCCGGCAGCCCCTCGAGGTCAGTCCTGCACAACCTCCACTACCACGGCCCTTCCCCGAGATGGCAGAGGCCACAGCGGCAGCTGGTCGTCCACCACTGAGCGTCCCTCTGCTCCACCGCGGTGCATGCGTCCCCACCAGGCCTGTCCACAATGAGAGGGGGAGCACAGAAGCCCAGCTGCAAGGGCTGGATGCAAGGGGCCAGGAGAGGGCCACACAGGATGGCCCGCACCGTCCGGGTAGCTCTGGGCTTGGGGTCCTGTTAGTGTGACCTCAAGCTGCCTCTCTGGGTAATGACAAAAGTGTATGTTTAAAAAGCCCGGGTCTGTCTCTGTACACCTTTGCTTTTAAGTCATTTCCTGTCAAGTCGAGATTTTAAAGATTTCTTTTTAAATTCGTATTAAAAGTTTATGACTTAGATTTTTCAAAAACTGTCATCAAACTACAAGCACTTCTTTTTTTTTTTTTTTTTGTTAATTTTTTTTTAGTTGTACATGGACACAGTATCTTTATTTTATTTATTTATTTATTTTTATGTGGTGCTGAGGATCGAACCCAGGGCCCCACGCATGCGAGGCAAGCGCTCTACCACTGAGCTATAATCCCAGCCCCAAGCACTTCTTAATAAAAATATTGAATGCCTTTTTAAAAGTTTTATGCAGATTTTTGAATCTGCAGGCATTGGGTTCCCTGACCTGCAGTTGTTCAGGGGCCAACAATCCTACAAATAGGCGGCTTAAAGAACGGGGATGCTTTTTCTTGAAGGCTGGAAGCTGGAGGTCTGAGGCCAAGGTGTCACAGGGCTGGCTCCTTGTGGAGGTCCTGGGAGCATCTGGGCTATGCCCATTTACAGCCCTGTGCCCGTCTCCAGCCCCGTGGCCACCACCACCGCTGGTGTGCCCAGGCCAATGATCACGATCTCTATGGTCACGTGGCTTCCTCCCTAGTGCATCACAGGGTCTTTCTCTTGGCCTTACGAGAACACACTGGGCACACAACATTTAGGGCTGTCTCTCTCTCCGTCTGCAGAAGCCCTATCTCCAAATAAGATCACTTCACAGGTATTAGGGGCTGCCGGGCTGCCGGTAATCCCAACACACTCCCCAAGGCCAGTGCCTTTCACTGAGGGCTCTTCCTGATGCTGAGCTGGGCGTGGGTTGGCATTCCTGCCATGCCCAGTACGGGCATTTTTTTTGGTACTGGAGATTGAACCTGGAGGTGTTAACCACTGAGCCACATCCCCAGCACTTTTTGCTTTTTATTTAGAGACAGGGTCTTGCTAAGTTGCTGAGGCTGGCTTTGAACTTGCGATTCTCCTGCCTCAGCCTCCCGAGCTGCTGCGATGACAGGTGTGGCCACCGCGCCCAGCCCAGTGCGGGCTTGTGGACGCTCTTGCACATATGCCTGTGGTACATACTGCACACATCTGCTGGGTGTGTGGAGAGAGAATTGTGGGGTTCGGTGGATGTGATCTGAGGTATACGAGTGCCCCAGAGTGGGATTTGTGCACTGACTTCCTGGTGGAGCCCTTAGCAGAAAACGAGGTAGCAGAGAAGCAACCAGGATGGGAGAGGCTGGTCCTTGAGGAGCCCCGCTTCTCCTGATCCCACAGCCACCTCAGGCCAGGAGGGGCTGCGCCACTCAGGTCATGCTGGGACAGGTGAGGTGCAGGCTGGTGGTGCTGCACCTCAGCAGGTATATGAGGAGTCCCCCGGGGGGCTCCAGCAGCACCCCAGAGGCAGGCTCCCCAGATGCCACGCTTGTCCCTCCCCACCCTGAGGGTCAGCACCCTTGCCCTGTGTCCTCAGCCCCACGGGTGCTGCACTTGTGGAAGCTTGGCTCTGGTGGGCGTGAGCTCTGTGCCACGCTTCCTCAGACCTCCTGAGGCTGGCTTACTTCTAGGTCTGCTGGGCACATGGACACCCTGTGTCGCCACATGCCTGTGCAGCCTGGGTCTGGAATGGCTCCCAAGGCCCATGTGTGGGAGACTGGGTCCCTGCCTCGGAATGGTTAGGAGTGCCGGAACCTTAAGAGCTGGGCCCAGGGGGTCTTGGGTCACCAGAGGCGTGCCCTTGCGGTGACCTGGGGCCAGCCCTGCCTCTTCCTCCCTTGGGTGTCCTGGCCATCAGTTGAGTGTCTTTACCACATGCTACCGTCATGATGGCTGCCTTTCTGTCGGCCCCGAAGCACCAGGCCAGCCAATAGTGGACCAAAAGCTCCTAAACTGAGCACGAAGGCCCTCCTCTTCTGAGCTGACCAGCTGGGGCATTGGTTACAGTAATGGGAAGCTGGCCAACACAGTCTCAGGACTTCTGTCCATTTTATTGGGTTGTTTCTAGCTGATCTTCAGGAGCTCCTTCTGAAACCAGGGCGGAGCCCCCACCTGCCCGCTTGGCACTTTGAGTGATCACTTGGGGTGAGCACCCCATACGCTCCTGGACTCCTCCTTTTGGTTGCCTGCAGAGCTCAAGGCTGGAAAGTAGGCATGGTACAGGAGGTTGGCAGTCTTTGGGGTGTGCAGTGGCTGCCTGCCTATGGTGCCACCAGCCGGGGCGACCCCCAGGTCTTACCTCGAGGGCTTTGGCTCCTGCTGGTGGACTTTGGTTTTGCTGGGGCTGGGGATAGGCACCTCAGAGGCCTCAGCACCACATGTGGCCCATCTGTGACATTGACCAGACCACACCCCACTGAGCAAGCCCAGCTGTCTGGATGGTGGCCGTATGACAGCCTGACTCAAAGTGGCTTGGGCGACAGGCAGGGGAGGCCCACTTGGCCAGCCCAGCTGACCTGTCTCATTGCAGAGCCAGTGCAGGGTCACCCTGAGGCTGCCAGTGACAGCCCTCAAGACTGTAGGCCATGGGCTCCTGAAGCAAGGCCTGGCTCAATGTGTAGCCTTGGGTCAAACAGCCTCCACGGTAAGTCACCGTGTGGGCAGAGGCCTGGAGGAAGCAAGGCCCTCTCTTGGCATCTGGGGGGAAAGCCGCTGTGTGGGTGGCAGCAGAGATCTCCATGCGGGAGGTGCCTGCAGGACCCCTTGGCTGAGCAGGCTGTGTGGACATGCAGGACTCCTGATCAGGAACCATTGTATCACCTGGGCCACAGCAGAGAGTCCTTGAGCAGGTGACCTCTCAGGGGCAACACTGAGGATGCCGGCATTCAACCAGGTGGCTGGGTTGACAGGTGTCTCTAGGTCCCTTTGGCTACAAAGGGGACAGAGACCATGGAGGACCAGGGCCTGGAGCCACTCAGGAAACCTGGGACATGTCCCTGGAAGGGGCTTGTGGGCTGGGCAGTGGGGGTGGTTAGGCTGTGGGGCTTGAGTCTGGAGGCCCAGAGGCTGGAGGAAGGCAGGGCAGTAGAGCCCACCTGTAGGGCCCACCTGAGTAGGTGTGGCTCCCAGCACATGACGTGCTGATCCACAGGGCAGCCTGGAAGAGTGCAGATCTGGGGGTGGGTCGGTCATCCGTCACACCCACGTGGGAGCCCACGGCGGGGGGTTGCCCCGGCACACCAGTTTGGGAGCTGTTGTGGAGGCGGGGGATGGGACCACCTCGGTATACCTGTGTGGGAGCCGGTGGAGGGGGGTGGGACCTCCCGGGTTGTTATGGTTTGGATGCGAGGTGTCCCCCAAACGCTCACGTGTGAGACAATGTAAGAGGGTTCAGAGAAACGATCAGGTCGTAAGAGTCCTAACCTAATCAGTGAATTTGTCCCTGCTGAGATCACCTGAGTGGTAACCGGAGGCAGGTGGGGGGAGGCGGGGTCCGTGGTTCACTGGGGGTGTGGCTGGGGGGAATATTTTGAATCTGGAGAGTGGAGTCTCTCTCAGCCCCCTGGTCACCATGGGCTGCCTCCCTGTGCCACACTCCCCCGCCATGATGTTCTGCCTCATCCGGAGCCCTGAAGGTACGAGCAGAGACTCCGACTCGGTGAGCCTACAAATGCTCTCTTCCTCCTTTAAAATGGTGCTGGTTAGATCTTTTAGTCACAGCAGTGAAAAAGCTAAATAAAACACCAGTACATCCGCGTGGGAGCCCATGGGGCGATGGGCCACCCTGGTACCTCAGTGTGGGAGCTGTGGGGTGACGGGCCACCCTGGTGCACCTGTGTGGGAGCCCCTGAGAGATGGGCCACCCTGGTACCTCAGTGTGGGAGCTGTGGGGTGACGGGCCACCCTGGTGCACCTGTGTGGGAGCCCATGGGGGATGGGCCACCCTGGTGCCTGTGTGGGAGTGCGTGGGAGCCTGTGGGGTGATGGGCCACCCTGGTGCACTCGTATGGGAGCCCACGGGGGATGCGCCATCCTGGCTTTCCTGCGTGGGAGCCCGTGGGGGATGGACCACCCTGGTACCTCAGTGTGGGAGCCCACGGGGGATGGGCCACCCTGGTGCACCCCTGTGGGAGCCCGTGGAGACACTTTCCCCAGACTCTGGGGAGGCAGGTGTGGAAAGCCGTGGTGGGTTGGAGGGTCGGCTGGCGCCCAAGGTGAAGGTCTACCCCAAGGTGAGGTGGTTCTCCTCTGCCCAGGATTGAGCAGGTGAGCCGGGCCAGGGCAGCACAGCAGGGCCAGCAGAAATGTACGACACAGCCGTGGCCATTTTTCAGACAGGTTTCGTTTATTGTGCGTGAGGACCACACAGACACTGCGACAGACACAACATGCTGGGGCATCCGCTTCTACAGAGTCTTGCCTCAGCAAGGAGCAGCCAGGCCTCAAGGGCCACTGGCTAGTTTCCCTAGCATCAGGTTCCAGTCCCTGGCGCCCACGTCTACCTGTGGGAGGCCTGGAGGGCTCTGCACGCAGCCTGTGCCTGCTGAGGGGTGCAGGGCACGTCCAGAAGCTCCAGGTGACCTTGGGACACCAGCCCTCCCCTCCAGGGGCAGCAGCCAGTGTGCCGTGGAGAGGGTCCTGGCCACCTTCACTTGGTATTGCTGATTGCTTTGGTCACCGAGGCTGGAGACCAGCACAGACACAGGGACTAACTGTAGGTTGAGAACAGTCTGGACTCCCAGGGAAACATGATCTAAAAAAGCCACTCCCTCACAGGAAAGGTGCCCACAGATGTGACAAGTGCCTGAGAGAAACAAACCCTGCTGGGCCTTCCCCAGGGGCTGGCTCCAGGACAGGCCGGGTGTCCGCAAGCTGCCTGGGGACTCGAGCCGCGGCACACGCTCATGAGGAGCAGGGCTCCTCCCGTGGCCTAGGCGTCCCCCGCAAGGTGACCATGAGCCCGCCAAGCAGCCCGCAGAGCCGCCCGGTCCCGTGCTCTGGGCTCCTGTCGTCCATGACTCAGAACAGACCCAAGGGTGCTGCACAGGCAGGGTGCTCGTGTCCAGCATCCACTTGGGGCCACACACCAGGAGAGGACTTGGCGCCTCTGAGCACTTTCTCTTATTTCTCCTTCCACACACTTAGACAAAATGGGACACTTGGCTTTTAAAATCGGAGCAAAATAAATGACCCAGGTCACTATCGTGAGCACAGGGGTCTTGCACAGTGTATGTACAGTCACCAGGTCCCTCTCCCTAGAGCACGGTGACAGCACGACTGTGTTCTAGGGCGGCCGCGGGGGGAGCCAGACACATGGACAGGCGTGCAGAGATGGGGACAGGCTGAACCTCACCACGAGGGTCTCCGCTGTTCTCACAGGGCACAGGGCGAGCCCTCTGCGGGTGAAACGGTGACAAGGTCCGAGATGGAGCCTCGGGCTCTGGCTGTTCTCCGTAGAGTCAAGGGTGGGAGTGGCCCTGTTGCTCTGGACACGGAAACCTCCCTCCTCTGTCCTGGCTCCCTGTGGCGAGAGGACTGCCCTGGTCACCTGTGGGCTCCGTCTACACCAGGAGCCAGTGGCGCAGCTGCAAGGAGGACACCTAGTCAGAAGCAGGCAGTGGCCCACCCTGTCGGCTCAGGCCGGCCCTGCTGGGAGGCCTGGTTTCAACACGACTCACTGCCGAGCAAGGCCTGTGTACGGAGGGGAGGCCACGGCAGCCTCCGGGCATGTTGGAGACGGCAGCTGACCTGCCACCCGTGGGTGACCCAGCGATGTCCCCTGCCCTGCACCCAGCACTTCCCTGGAGCCCCCGCTTCCCCACATGTGAGTGCTGTGCTCTGCTGTGACTGGCAGTGTGGCTCCCCCACGTGGGAGCGGGCTCGCTGGTGGCTCCAGATTGAGGACATGAGGGACGTGTGGCGCTGCCGTCGCCGTCGCCGTGCATCTGCTTGCTTGGTATTTTGAGTGACAGCCAGCTGGCGGCGTGCTGGCGAGATCTCTGCGTTTAGGTGCTTTCTGAGCAGAAGGCTTCCGACACCATGGCAGGGGAGGACGCTGGCCCTGCTGGCCACCCAACGCTCTTCCGTCCCCTGCACTGGGGCCCTGCGGGGCTACTCAGTGGGGCCAGGGCCTACCACATGTAGTGGGGGGTCTACAGGTGCCTGGGGCAGCTGCAGGTGACGCCAACATGGGGACCGTCCCTGTGTGTCGTGGGGCCCAGTGAAGGCGGTGTGGGCAGGACCTGGCTGGGGTCGCAGCCAGGAGGGCCCTGTGGCCAGAGTCCAGCACAGCAGCTCTGGGCGGCACCCCATTTAGACCAGCGAGGGATGCTGCTCTGGGACCAGCTCCAGGACCCACCGAGGGCGAGTGGCCCTCGGTCCTTGCCACCTCCCAAAGCAGGGGTGACCCTCTTTGGAGGGAGGGGCGTTTGGGGTGACTCTCGAGTTCCCATAGATTGGGGTCAGGCCACATGCTTGCAAATGAAATGACCAGAGATGGAAGGCAGTGGCCAGCCCTGAGAGTGGGCTGGCAGGGCCAGATGTTGCAGAGCCAAGGACCAGAGTCTTTAGGGTCAGAAGGCAGGGCAGCTCCACGTGGTCAGGTGTCCAAAATAGGGACAGAGGCCCATCACAACCACGCACACTGCACAGGAAGCGAGCAGATCAGGCACAGCCACAGAGCTAACCTGGGGCACAGCTACCCGCCGAGGGTGCACACAGGGTGCATGGGCTTGTCAGCACATCGGATGACATGGAGCCTCAGGCAGGCACACTTCTAGTCATGGTGGGCTAACAAGCCAAGTCTCCCCTCTCACCCGAAATGCCTCAGAGTGCACAGCACACACACCCATGCTCAGGAGACCTGGACATCAGATGGCCAAGGTCAGGGTTATCCCCACGCAAAGGTAAGCAAGCAGCACGTCCAGGGCACCCAGCCGGCTGCCTAGAGGGACCTTGTGGACTGCAGTGCAGGGAACAGGAGGCCAGGTGGAGCACAGGCTGCCTCAGTGGGGCCTGTGGTGCTGAGCTTTCAGTAGAGCCCCCAAGAAGTGACTTCAGGAGTGCCTGTAGAGCTGGGCCCAGCACCCACAGTGCATGCAGAGGCCGAGGGAGCCTCTGGGGGATGCAGGGAGCCACCCTGAGGCTGTGCAGGGCTGCAGCTGCACCTGCCCACCAGCTGGGCTGGAAGCCTCGTGGCTCCCGGCCCCGGGGGTGGAGGGAGAGTGCTCAGGGTGGCCTGGGCTAGACAGGCTCTGGTCAACCGGTTCCAACCTAAGTTCAAGAACATCTACAGGAATGCAAACATACCAGCATCTAGCAAGGAAAGCCTCAACTTCTGGGAACAACTGGACACAAGCCGACATGCAAAGAAGCAGAATCCAACCCCAGGGAGAGAGCCACATCTGAATCTGACCCAGAATAGACACACTGGGAACCTGTAGGTGTACACGTTGGGGTGGCTGTAGCTTACTGCTCATGCTCAGAAGCAGAGACACAGAAGGCATAAGAAGACCCCAGGGACCTCACAGAGGACAGGTGGTGGATGCACTCCTGAAGGGGTCAGAAGGAGGTTGGAGAACTCAGCAGTCCAAACCACAGCAAAGCAACGCAGACTCGAGCTCCCTCAGCCACCCGAGGGCACCAGATTTCCAACCTTAGGCATCCAGAGCACAGGAAGAGGGGGAGAGAGAGACAGATGGCCGTGACTCCAAGTGGCAGAGTGCTCGTGCAGGTATGGGTCCTGGGGCAGAACAAGTACTCAGGAACATGGGCTGGGAATGCCCAAGTGCAGTGTCAGCTGTGGGCCCAGGAGGAGGAAGTGCACATGCCCTGCCGGTGCCCAGGGCAGCAGACCTGTGAGGGCAGACGGTGCCCTCCAGAGAGCTGAGGCCTGCAAGCATTACGCTCTCAGGGGCACAGAAGTGGTGCCCTCTGCCAGATGCGGTGGCTATGCCTGCCATCCCAGCTCCTCAGGAGGCTGAGGCGGGGGGCCACAAGTTCACGGCCAGCCTGGGTACTTAGTGAGGCCCTGTCTCAAAACAATGAAAAGTCAAGGGCGAGGGAGTCACTTAGTGGTAGAGCTCCCCTGGGTCCATCCTCAGTACCGCAAAACCAGAATCTTTCCATCTATCCATGCATCGCCTGTCAATCTTCTGTCCATTATCTATGTCTTCAGTCATGTCTGTCTTCTATCGACCTACCTTCTATCTTTCCTCTACCCTCTATCTACCTACCTGTCTTCTACCAATCTATGTACCTACCTATCCATCATCTATCAATTATCTATCCATCCATTATCTATCAATTTTGCCTATCTTTTAAAATCTATGTTCCATTTTCCATCTCCTTTCTTCTATCGATCATGTCGTCTACCTATCTTCTTTCAGTAGTCTATCACCTCCCTGCCTTCTATCATCTATCTCCTACCTACCTAACTTCTACCTTTCAATGTATCTACCACCCACCCACCCACCTACCTTCTGTCTACCATCTACTATGGAACAAACGTATGTAGTGAGGGGCAGGGCAGGGGTTCCCACGGCTGAGGCTGCGTTTGCTCCAAGGACACTGGGGATGGGCTGGAGGTAATTACCATCGACACGGGGTTTTTGTGCAGCAGTCTCATGGGGGCTTATTTTGTTTGTGGACAAATACGGGAGCGTGCTGTGTGGCCGTGGCTGTGCAGGTGCAGTAAGGAAACTCCACGTGAGGGCAGGAGGGCCGGAAGGCCTGGGGGACGCGGTGGAGCCTGTTTTGCCCTGTGCTACTGCTTGGACTGAGCCCCGTGTTCACCACCGAGCCGTGTCCCAGCCCCTTTCACCTCTCACTTTGAGACAAGGTCTCACTGTTGCTCAGGCTGGCCTGGAACATGCGTCCTCCTGCCCCAGCGTCTCACATCTGGGATTACAGGTGTGGCCACTGCACCTGGCCAAACCAAGGTTCTAAAGTGTGGTTGCAAAATTCCCAGAACTGACACACATCGTGGATCCACAGATCCTGGACGCACAACATATCCTAAGAGATATGCAGAGACCCCCACACCCAGCATGGTGAGACTGGAACCCCACACAGGGCACCTGGCTGTGCCCAGGAGCAGGACGCCACACCTGGGGCAGCAGGTCCCAGCACCATGTGTGTGCCAGCAGGCTGCAGATGGCAGGAGAAGAGGGCTGAGATTTTCCAGTGCTGACAGACCATAGCTGCCCACTCAGGACGGTGAGCCCAGAGGCACTTTCATGAAGGAGGCAACCAGAGACTCCCAGAGACGAGTGGGTGGGAGTCTATTAAGACACACACTTAGGGGACTGAGCAGGGTGTTCTGAAAGCCAGAACGTGGTCCTAAACGGGAAGATGTAAATAGCAAGAGGGCGACAAGCTGGTGACCACCAGGTGCACACACCTGGCAACGCAGTCACGCAAATCACACCTCAAACTGCACAGTGGCATCCTGTTTGTGGGTTAGAAAGTCAGAAGCTGACAATGACGACCAGGCACATTAACCAGCAGGCAGAAGACATAAGTCCTGATGTGTTCGAGGTGCTTCAGATGTTGACTAACCTTGGGCTCTAGGGGAAATGTTTGCAGCTGAAATGGTAACTATTACAAGAATCAAAGTACGTAAGCTGCAAGCCAGTAGAGAAAATAAGCAGAATAGGAAAAACCCACAAAAACTCAACAACAGAAGACAAGAGAGGAGAAAAATAAACATTAATGTAGGGACAGGTGGAATTAAAGGCTGCAGGATGAAGCTCACACTTGCCACTGACCACGGCGGGTGCATCTGCCCAATGGCCAGAGGAAGGCATTCCAGGTGTGTGCTGGGCTTGCTTGCGGAAGACATCCATGTCTGAATATCCCTGAGGTCGCGAGTGGGCAGACTGCCAAAGGCAGACCCAGAAGACACCAGGTGCAGCCATACTCACCATGGACACACCTGGCTCCAGAGCACAAGCCCCCAGAGAGGACGGGCTCCTGACTCCAGGAAGCTCTGATCATTCTGAT
Organism: Xerus rutilus; assembly: GCA_028644305.1. Lineage (NCBI taxonomy): Eukaryota > Metazoa > Chordata > Mammalia > Rodentia > Sciuridae > Xerus > Xerus rutilus. Next base: position 731,243 of record CM053405.1, read on the forward strand.
TGCAGATCTACCTCAGAGAAGAGTTTCAGATGGTGTAAAGGAAAGGCATGAGCCACGGGGAAAACTGAGCAGATGTGCTGCCAAGGGACACGCCACAAACAGCTCTCAGTAAGATTATTGTCCAGCAGACCTAAAATTGACAGGTTGTAGGAGGCATGGGCCACGTCTACACCAGCCTAATCTAATGGGCAGAAGCAAGCTCAGTGCCCTTCCAGCTGTGTGAGCACGGTGCAATCGATTTTGGAGTAGCCAAAAAGAGAGGAATGAAACACCCTGTATATTTGGGAATTTAAAAGCAGACTTGTAAGCAAGTTATGAGTTGAAGAAGGAACAATGGAAATTAAAATATATTGACAACTAAATAATAAAACATTCTCTGTCAAAAGTTCTGGGATGCAGCAAATCGGGTATATTGAGGGAAATTCATAGCATTGAATGCTTATTAGAAAAACAAAAGCTGAAAATTAATTATCTAAGGTCCAAATTAAGAAGTTAGTGAAACTAAGAGAAGGACCTAAGGGAAGTATGAGGAGGAAGTGACAGCCAGGAGCTGGGATTCCCAGATGGGAGGCACGGTCAAACCTGCAGCCTGAGAAGTCTCACTAAATGCCACACAGAGTGACCCTCCCATCCAGCCCAGGGCTCTCGGAGGACACATCTCTTACCAGGGTGGGCAGGGCCAGCGGGACAGGGAAGGACCTCCTGTGCTGGTAGGGTGGGAAGCTGGAGCTCTGGAGCCTGGATGTGCCTCTTGTGCTCAGAACAGGAGGGTGATTTGGGGAGGGAGGCGGGATGCTGACCCTGCACCAGGACCTGTGCTAACGGGAGGAGGAACAGGGAGCGCACCACACGGGTCAGACCGAGCTGGCCAAGTGGCAGTGTCCCACTGCCTGGCTGCAGGTGAGCACTGCTCTAATCTGCCCTCACCAGGCGCCTGCCCTCAGCCTCGTCCACACTCCCAGACCCAGGACTGGCAGCATGCTGCTCAGGTTCTCTATGGGCTCTCGTGGGCAGGACCTGGCAGCGAAGCAGATAACAGAAAGACCAAGGGAAGGGAAGGGAGCTGCACCTCACTCCTCAGGAGCTCTGTGCACACTGACTGCCCAAGCCTGGACTCTTAGGGCCCCGTGACTTCAAGTACCATCCAGGTGACCGCGGCCTGTGCATGCTGCGAGCTGACACAGCGTGCTTTTCAGACTAAGGCAGGGAAAGCTCATTAGAGATCTGTGCTGTGGGTGTGTTCCACCCTTATCTGCGACTGGGTGACATCCCCTGGAGATCCCGAAAGTACTCTGTGCGTGATAGACCTCCAGGTGGGTGCCACCCCACACGCCCCCCCCCCCCCCCCGTGACGTCCTTTCAACAGCCGAGGCCCTGGATGTGTGCCCTTCTTGCTTTCCTAGGAAATCTCTCCAGGCCTCTTTGGATGCATCCTCAAATTCCTATCTGTGGTCGAGAACCTGCCAGGGCTGGGTTAAGGTCCCCTTCTCCCTTTGTGGGACCCTCTTGACCCCATCTGGTGACAACTGGACCTGCCCAGGAGACTCTGGCTGCCATCCCACTGCACAGAGGAGGATGCCAGGCAGGAGGGGTAGAGGGAAGGGCGAGTCCATAGGACAGTGCTGGGCATCCCTCTGTCCACTCTGCTGGGCTCGGACACCCTAGCCAGTTGCACCTTTGAACCCTTCCCCTCCTGGGGTCCCACCAACCTGCTAGAGTTCTGGAGTTGGGCCTTCTCCTGGGGGGGGCAGGGGTCAGCTGAGATGTGCCCAGAGCTCGGCCCAGGCCCACCTCCCACCTCGTCGTGGGACCACAGGCAAGTTCTGGAGCCTCTGGGCTTTGTAGGGCACAGACCTACCTCTGGGGTTGTGATGGTTACAATCTACCAAGCACTGACTCTAGGTTCTCAGCAGTGCTCCTGCCCCACGGCACACGATGGGTGCCTGGCCTGCTCAAGTGCACCCTGGGGCTCCCCCACAGTATGTGACGGGTGCCTGGCCTGCTCACGTGCACTCCAGGCCAATCCCATGGCACTTGACAGGCACGAGCGTGCACATGTGAACCCCGGGCCCCTCAAGTGCACCCCGGATCACCCCCACAGCACGTGATGGTATGTGGCAGGCTTACATGCACCCTGGCCCCCTCCCTGGCATGTGACGTGTGTGGTGTGCACACGTGCACTCCTGGGCTCCTGAGCGAGGGGGACAGCGAGTGTTGTCAGTGCCTGCCAGGGCCTCCCTGCTGCCTTGGTGGACGCCTGACCAGCTCTAGACCTTCAAGAGCCCCTCCCCCATCCTGTCCCCTCTGTGCCCCTCTGCTGCTTCCTCCTCATGGTGCCCAGGGAGGCAGGCTCACCCCCCGTGGCCCCCTTCATGTGGGTGTCTGTCAGTTGTCACCAGTCCTGTCATCTCTACTGACCCCTGCTGCTTTCGGGTTGCCCCATCCTCAGAACAGGGTTTCAGTGTGGCCCCTGGCCGGCCCCGGCCCTGTGGCATGTGGTGCACCCAAGCACATGCTGCGTCATGAAGCTTCTGCTCTCTGGGGCCACAGGACAGCTGGGGGACAAGGACACCGCCCCTCCAGCATTCTGCACCCCTGCTGTGGGCCTGGGGGAGGCTGACTCACCGTGAACTGGCGCACCTCCCCTCTGTCCACCAGCTGGCGGTCCTTCTCAGGCGTGATGGCATAGGCCAGTTTCTGAGAGAGAACGAGCTGTTGGCATCGGCACCGCAGGCACCCACCCGCCGGAGTGCACCAACACCCCTCAGTGGGCGGGTGCGGGAGCCCATAGTCCACGGTCCTGGAGTCCAGGCGGGGCACCAGCCCATGTTCACACCCAACTTGCAGCACAGGCCGTGGGGCACTCTGTCCCTCAGTCCAGGTGTGGCAGGCTCCGTGGGGCCCTCTCGGGCCGGCTGGGAGCCCCTGCTTCTCCTGTCCAGCGCCGGAGCCTCATCACCCTAGCCTCGCAGGCATCACCAGGAGCTCGACTCTGGGGGCCCAGGGCCATCCTTGAGTGCCCGAGGCCACATCCCACCTGGGACCTCGGGGTGGCCCACCCCACAGGGGTGCACAGTCCACTGGCACCGGTCTCAGCTACTGAGGTTCCTCTTGGCCTGTGTTAGGAGCTGGCCGGCGGGAGCCATCGGCAGAGCGGCTGTTGGGGCCCACTTTCCTCCCGCAGGCCCTGCACCCACCTGCCCCTGGTCCTGGGCCCCAGAGGGAACCTGTCTCCCTTCAGGAACTGCCGGGCGCCTGCTTTTCAGCAGCCTGGCAGGTCAGTGAGTGTCTACGGCAGACAATGTCAGCTTTATGTGAGGACACGCAGCCTGAGGAGCCACAGCCCCCAGCACAGGCTGCACAGGGCCTACTCCAGGCCGGCCTGGCCTGAAGCCTGGGCGATTGGGCTGATGCCAGCCTGTGGGGTAAGGGGCCCTCTGTAGTGCCCATGTCCAAGGGTTCACTCTAGAGCCAGTGTCCCTCAAGGAGACGCAGCAATGGATCCTGCCAGGGCACGACTCCCAGGCAGGCCTGCAGAACTCAGGCACAGAGTAGGGCTGGGGACCACCCGCAGGGCTCACAGCGAGGACCATCCTTCCAGGGAGGATATTCCTCATCCCTTCAGGAACTGCAGTGTAGGAGGTCAGACATGGCCTCCAAGACCCGCTCACTCACCCCTGCCCTAGGGGTAAAGCCAGGCAGAGGGAGGAGCAGGCCACCATGGGGGCCTAGAGCTGCCTATGGCCACAGCAGGGGCTTTGCCTGGCCACGGGCGGGCTCATCGTCTGGAGGAGCACAGGTCACCCTGAGACCCACCTCTGCTGACTGCCCTTTCCACTCACCATGGCAGTGTCCAGGTGCCACGCACACAGCACGTGTGGACACACGGACACACAGCACACAGACTCACGTGGAGGCATGCACACTTACAGCACACGCCACACAGACTCATGGACAAGACAGATACAAGGAGACCCAGTCACCCACGTGCTGCGCATGGCCTCCTGCGCTCACCCTCCTGCCGCACTGGCCCTACCCCTTGGCCTCCCTATCTTCCATCTGCTCCCGCTCAGGGCTGAGCCAGGAATGTGGACACTGCCCAGACCTCCTGGGCAGCCAGGCGAAGGCCAGGGAGGGGCTGTGCACACACCCACCTCTCGGAAGGACCCCGGCAGGCTGTAGAACTTGTAGGCTGCGTAGAGGGGCACCATGGCCATGGAGGACGCGGCGATGACCCAGCCCAGTGCGTTGGCCCAGTCAGGGAAGACGTAGGCGCCATAGCGCGGTGGCCTGAAGGTCACGATGCTGACCACAACCACAAACTGCAGCAAAGACACAGGTCAGGAGTGCTAGGTGGGGTGGGGCAGAGCGGCGACCAGCCAGGTGCCCCACACGCTGAACCCTGGCCAGGCCCTGTGGGCAAGCACCCTGGGGGTGGCTGGACAGCTAAAGCAAGGTCCTTGGAGGTGTTTTGGTTTGGATATGAGGTGTCCCTCAAAGGTTCACGTGTGAGGTCATGTTCAGAGGTGAAATGACTGGGCTGGGAGAGCCCATCTGCTGATAGGGATTGGGTGGTCACTGCAGGCGAGGAGGGTGTGGCTGGAGGAGGTGGGTCACTGGGGCGTGCTTTGGGGTTGATGTTTTGTTCTAGGTGAGCAGTGTGCTCTCCGCTTCCTGGTGCCATGTCCTCGGCCGCTTTCCTCAACCATGCCTTTCCGCCATGATGTTCTGCCTCACCTTGGGCCCACAGCAACGGAGCTGGCCAACCGTGGACTGGTCTCTGAAGTCATGAGCCTTTTACACTGAACTTTTCCTTCTCTAAGTTCCTACCAGGTCTTTGGTCACAGTGACAAAGCTGACTAAAACAGCGGGTAGGTGCTACTCTGTCCTGTCCTGCCCCACCCTACCCACCCTGCCCTGCCCCACCCTACCCTGCCCTACCTACCTATCCAACTCTACCTACCTGTCCGCCCTTCCCTACCCTGGCCTGCCTACCCCACCCCATCCTACCCTACCCTATCCTTTGCTTGAAATCAAAACGACACCACCTCCCCCCAGGGCACTGAGTCCACCATCAGCAGGTTGAGGACACTGTGGCACCGGGCAGCCTGGGCTCGGCCTCTTCACGCACTCCAGAGAGGGCTCTGGCAAGCACTGCGGTGGCCACGGCTGCGAGAGTAGGGTGTGTGGCAGCTGCTGACGGGGACAGGATCCCATTGTGTGAAGGGTCTCTTGACTGACGGGGACGGGGTCCCATCGTTGGAGGGTCTCTTGACTGACGGGGCCGGGGTCCCATCGTTGGAGGGTCTCTTGACTGACGGGGATGGGGTCCCATTGTTGGAGGGTCTCGAGGCAGTTGCTCATTCCTCCCACACAGGGGCATTACCAGGGACTGTCTGTGAACCGCAGCCCACACGTGCACTGGAGTGTGCATGGTGCACCTGGGCGAGAGGGGCCTTCCCCTGGGAACACAGGGCCCCTCGGAGACACGGTTTGGGCTGCAGCTTGGAAAGCAAATTCTTGCTCACTGTCGGCTTTCCTCAGGGTCCCCCGTTAAGTGCCCGCACAGCAGCTTTCCGGGCACGTTTGGACATACCTTTGTGCCCCGTGTCCTCTACTGTGCTGCCTATTGCCTCAAGGATTGGGGCCAAGGGATGGAGGATGGGGCTGGATTCAGGATGGTGTTGAGCAAGGCAAGGGCGGCCCTCGGCTCGCTCACAGGGGCTGGAGCACCAAATGGGCAGTTGTGGCTGCCTGGGGTCTGCGTGCGCTCGGAAAGGCCACATGCCCGCAGGCACCAACTGAGCTGGTCGGTCCTCTGGGAGTATGTTAGTGTCCTGCAAACACCGCGCACGCCCACGGTGCACAGCTCCCTGAGGCTGGAGGACAGGGGCCATGCTGTGACTCAGACAGGACAGCAGAGAGCTTAGCTTTCTGTCACATGCAAACTTCATAGGAAGGGCTCTGATATGCGGCAATGGAGTCCTCATGTCCCCACCAAGCTGGCAGAACAAAGTTCTGTTGGGCACAGTCTGCAGGTTTGATCTAAACTGTACATAGAATGTCTGAGCAAGAGGTCCCAGGATGCAGTCAGAGTGTCTGCAGAACCCTGGTCTCCTAAGCTCTGGGTCGGCTCTTGGTGGAACAGACCAATGGGGCAGACCCATGGAGGAGACCAGCGGGGGAGACCCATGGGGGAGACCAACAGGGAAGACCAACAGGGCAGACCAACAGGGGAGACCAACAGGGGCAAACCCACGGGGCAGACCAGCAGGGGAGACCAACAGGGCAGACCAACAGGGGAGGCGAGGGGGGAGACCCATGGGGCAGACCAGCAGGGGAGACCAGCAGGGGAGACCAACGGGGGAGACCAACAGAGGAGACCAATGCGGGAGACCAGCAGGGGAGACCAGCAGGGGAGACCAACAGGGGCAAACCCATGGGGCAGACCAGCAGGGGAGACCAGCAGGGGAGACTCATGGGGGAGACCAACAGGGCAGACCAACAGGGGAGACCAACAGGGGAGACCAACAGGGGCAAACCCATGGGGCAGACCAACAGGGGAGACCAACAGGGGCAAACCCACGGGGCAGACCAACAGGGGATACCAGCAGGGGAGACCAACAGGGGAGACCAACAGGGCAGACCAACAGGGGAGGCCGAGGGGGGAGCCCACGGAGCAGACCAACAGGGGAGACCAGCAGGGGAGACCAAGCGGGGAGACCCACAGGGCAGACCAACAGGGGAGACCAAGCGGGGAGACCAATGGGGGAGACCAACGGGGGAGACCATCAGGGGAGACCATCAGGGGAGATCATCAGGGGAGGCCAACAGGGGCAGACCCATGGGGCAGACCCATGGGGCAGACCAACAGGGGAGACGAACAAGGGAGACCAACGGGGCAGACCCATGAGAGAGACAAGCAGGGGAGACCAGGAGGGGAGACCCATGGGGGAGACCAGCAGGGGCAGACCAACAGAGGAGGCCGAGGGGGGAGACCCACGGGGCAGACCAAGAAGATGGCGGCATGGGCAGGGCGTTCCATGGGGGGTGAGGCTGGGGGGCGTCCTCAGAGGGTAGTTCCTGAGCACCACACACGGTTGCCAGCAGGGGTCAGCGTCCTCCCCTGGGCGGCAGAAGGCCGCGAGCTGCGCTGGGGCGCTCGTCCCGCATAGCCAGATGGGAGCCAAGTCACTGCCGATTTCTGCACAAAGCCTGCTAGGCCTCAGGCATCGTATCAAGCTCAGGGGAGGACTCACCCCTCACTTCTTGCCTAAACCCCAGGCGCTGCTGTGAGCTCGGGTTCTCAGAACCTCTGCACATGAACCTGCGGGGCCAGGCCAGCTGCGGCTATACGTGATGAGTGTCTTCACCTCCCATGGCCCCTGCTGGCCCTGGGGACTAGGTCCAGGTGCTCTAAGAGGCGTCTGGCCTGAGCTGTGGCTCTGCTCCAGGCCTGTCCAGGTGACTGGGGACTCAGGGCAGGTGTGCCTTCCTGTGATGGCTCACAAGACTCTGCTCAGACCTGCAGCTCCTACATGGCCACCGAAGCCAGTGTCTGGGCTGGCCAGAGCTCTGGTTGTGCGGGGCCCCTGTTCTCTGTTCCAGCGAGGAAGCAGCCACTCAATCCTGAGGCTGGCATGTGCTGCCAAATTTGGGTAAAACTCCACAAAAACAGGTGGCTGGGGACTTTGCTAGTTGGTCCTAATCTGATCCCTGTCCCTGTTTTAAGTCAGGTGCCTGCTGGCCACATTAATGGTCCCAGGCTGTGGGGCCCTGGGAACAGCTGGAGGGTCTAGGTCACTTCTGCCCTTGGGGATTCCAGGACTGGTGGGTGCCCTCCCTTGGCCCTAGGTCTAAGTTCTCTCTCCAAATCACAGTAGATTGCCTGGCTGGCCTCTGGGTTTCTTCCAACACAGAGGAGCAGCTCAAGGACAGGACTCACTGGGGCCTCAATGGGTCCAAGGTCCTCGAGATTACATGTGAGTTCCTGTCCAGAGGTGAAGTTAGAAGATGCCTTCAGGAGGGCAGAGAGAATGTGGGGGACCCACCTGCCTCAGCTGAGTCCTGAGACCCCCAGCTCCAGCCACGGTGCCCCGACCTCCAGACACTGAGACTGGCACAGGCCAGGGCCCGGGCAGAGGCCAGGGGTGATGCACAGCCATCACTTACCAGGAGGAAGCAGGGGCTGACCAGCTTCCAGCAAAGGCGCCAGTACAGGCTGGGCCGCTGCCCCGTCATCTGCTTGATGTCCTCGCTGAACTGCTGGACACCTGAGCAGGGGAAGCAGTGGCCACGGGGTCAGGACAGACATGTTCTCATCACACTGCACACAGCCTGGGTTCCTCCTACACCAGGGGTCCCACTCTGCAGACCCCAAGCTCTGGCTGCACCCAGCCTCCCTCCGGACAGGAACTTAAGTGTGAGCTCAAGGTCCCAGACTACCTGGTGGCCTTACTGACTACGGGTTCCCACATGCCTTTCGAGGTGACTTTGCCAGAAAGCAAGCAAGAGGAAGCCAGCCTGGCTGGCCAGAGGAAGCACAGCACTGTGCCCTGGGCTTACCATAGAACCAGGCCACCCCGATGGCCTCGATGAGCACTCCAAAGAGGATGGACGTGCCGGCCGCGAAGTGATCCAGCAGCGTGAAGACGTAGATGCCCCCCTGGAAGAGAGGGGCTGGCTGGGCTCAGTCCCCAGCAGAGGGTCCCTGCTGTGGTGCCTCCCTGACAACAGGGCTCTTCCCAAGACGGCCGCCCTGAGGGCCACTCTGCAGACACGTCCTATCTACTCCCCGTGGAGTCCAAGTCAGCGAACCCCAACACATGCAGCCTCTTGAGGACACAGCTATCACGGAGAATTAAGCACTAACTCCCCTTTCCCAGGACTCCAGGACAAACAGGAAAGCGCCATGGTCAGGACACCTCTGCCACCACCTCCTGCTGCCCACCCAGTCCCCCACATGCCCACGTTTGGCTGAAGGCATTTCCCGAAGCTGTCTGGGTGGTGACATCGCTCTGGGACCAAGTTCTAGATAGGCAGCTGCCCTGTGTGTGGCCGCAGGGGACCGTGTGGGGGCGTGGCAGCTCTGAGGGATGCCGCAGGCCCACCCTCCTGATGGCACCAAGCACCGCCTGTGCGGGGACGGTGAGACCTGTGCGTACGTTGGTGACGCAGAAGAGAGACAGCAGGAAGGTGGCCAGCACGATGCCGAGCGTGAAGAGCTCCCGGTGTCGGTGCAGCAGCGGGAACTCGTCGATGAGCCCCGTGATCACGGACTCCATGCCACCCATCTGCAGGGCACAAGCAGGCGCTGGCTGGCAGAGACAGCCCTGTCACAGGGATGCGCGCCCAGGAGGGACATGGAGGAGGGACCCGCACGGCAGTCCAGAGGTCATGTGAGGAATGGGCTTCCGTGAGGGACACTTCCTTGGTGATATGGCCTCCAGAGGGGGTCCTGGAGGGTGACCAGGTACCCCAGGCACTGGCTGGGTGAAGTGGCACGTGGCTAAGATGGCACATCTACTCCCACTCAGTACTGGCCAGGCCTGGCTCTGCCCCAGGACAGCTGGGAGCTGTGGGGCCACGACAGGTGTCCCTTGGGCAGCCCCGAGAGCTGCTTAGTGGCCTGTGCCCTGTACGTAAGGTCCACCTGGTACAGGGACACAGGGGCCTGTGGTACCCTATGGGCTATGACTGGGCTGGGAGGGAGGTAAGGGTGGCTGTGGCCAGCGGTCCTCATGATTTGGAAAGCGTTCCGATCCCAGCTTCCTAGCAAGCACGTCCTGGGCCCGTCAGGGCAGGCAAATGGTTTGGGGCAGCAGTGGCACCACCCCTCCCGCCGATCCTGTTGCCCCTGATGCTCAGCTGATGGGGCAGGAGCCTGTGAATGTGATGCAGGCGCAGGCGCAGGCCCAGCCAGGGCCCTGGCAGCCTCCATGCCCTGGGGGAGCACAGGGGGCTGCTGCACATGCCCTGCGGCTGGAGGCTGAGGTGGCTGCAGGCGTGCTCAGACTCTGAGGTGCCCAGCCAGACACATGGATGGCCTGAGCAGGAGGAAGGAGGTTACGCTCAACTCCAGGAACCACCCAGCCCCCTCCAGAGGGGTCCAGGGTAACCGTGGCCTGGCCTACGCCCACGTGTGGGCTCTGTGCTGAGCACGGGAGGTTTGGGGGACCATCTGTGGGTCTCTGGGGGTCCTGCCTGGCCATGCAAGGGCAATGCCCTGGGTGCAGGCTGAGCATGGGCCGGGCACGGCAGCCAGGGCCCACCGGACTCACGGCACTGTCGATTCCCAGGGTGAGCAGCATGGCGAAGAAAACCACTGCCCAGGCGGACGACAGGGGCAGCGTCGCGATGGCCTCAGGGTAGATGATGAAGATCAGCCCTGGCCCTGCAACGAGAACCCACTCTGGTCACCACAGAGCTCACCTCTCGCTCACTATCCTGCAAGGCCGGCTCAGCCCTGTAAGGCACCCAAGGGCTGGACGAGCGGGAAGTTCTCCTTGAGGGCCCTCTCCTGTGAGTCACACACATCTGTCCCAGATCCAGAAAACGGATATGCGGAACCCACCAGGGGTTTCTGCTCGTGCCCCCGAATGCAACCTCGGTCTCCTACGCACTCATGTCCATCGGGCAGGGGCAGGAAAAGCAGTTAAGACCAGAGCAGAGTGCGGGCAGGGGGCCTGTGGGCAGCTGCAAGCTCGCCGGTCACCCAGCGTCTCTCCAGTGCAGGCCACGCAGCACATGCATGCACACGTGTCCTTGCACATCCCAGACACACAGGCACACCTTTGTGACACTGCCCAAACATGGCACACGCGTGTGTCCACACACACGAACACCATGCACACAGAGGTGCACATGTGTGCCCACACAGGAGCAGAAACGCCATGCACACAGAGGCGTGCACACGTGTGTGCCCACATGAGCATGAATACCATGCACACAGGCACACACATGGGCACGAACACCATGCACATAGGCACACACATGTGAGCCCACACACGAGCAGGAGCACCATGCACATAGGTGCACACACTCATGTGCCCACACACAGGCACGGACACCATGCACACTGGTGCACATGCTCACATGGCTGGCAGCCTACTCGTAAAGCCAGATGCATGTCACGAGCCTGCTCCTGATAGCCACCTCCCTGGCCCCCCTGGTGGCCCCCACACTCACTCTGGCCAGCGCAAGCAGAAGGACTGGGTGGTGTCAACCCCACGCGAGCACCTCACAGGGGAGTGTGTCGCTGGCTTCCCCACCACCCTGCAGCAGGGCCTGGCAGCCCACATGGAGACAGGAGCCCCACCAGGCTGCGGCACCCGGAGGGCTGCCGGTGGTGAGCAAGCAGCGCTCGCTGGGGCCCATGAGGCCTGGTCATGGCTGTACCCCTGACCTCCTAAGACCAGCTGCAAAGCTGTGGCCCTTTGACTCAGCAAGACGAGGCCTGCAGGGCCCAGGAGAGGCACCTGTGAAGGCCAAAGGGCCACCCACCCCGGGGCTCACGGGGGACACTCATGCCAGCAGCAGGGAGGACGGTGGGGGAGCAGGGGTGGGGCATGGCAGGCACCCAGCCCTGCACAGCTCCACCCGACGGTCCCAGAGGACCCCAGGTGCAGGCAACTCCCAGGCAACCCCCACGTCCAAGGGCACCAGTTCCGGCTCACTGTGGAGGCTGGCACGCGCTCCTCGTGCCTACCCCTGCCCTGGCCTGCGGACCTCTACTGTCATTGTCTGGCCCGTCTTGCACTGGGTGCATGTCTGGCTTGAACCGTGGGAACTGGCACTCACCCATCTTGAAGAACCATGGACCAGAACACAGCCCACACCACAGGGTCACAGGGGTCTGCGGTCAAGCAGGGCTGGACCTAGGCTCTCGGCTGCCCTCAGCGTGCCCTGCCACCAGCTGTGGCCCCGGGAAGGTTGTTCTGTGGCCTGGCTGTAGGCAAGGACAACACGGGCCCTGTGGTCTCTGTGCCCGAGTTGGCTTTTGCCTGCGGTCCTGGGAACTGGGGCTGTAATGACATCTACATTGCCCGTCAGGAAATGCAGACCAGGCAGCTTCACTTCTGGGGCTCTGTGGGCTTCAGGAGCCAATGCCAGCTACCGCAGCAAAGGGCAGAAGACGGGCGAAGACGGCGAAGGCAGCGAGAGGCTCCACTCACGCCCGACCGAGTCCTTCCTGCTCGAGGACAGGCTCCCGAGCGGTCGCACCAGCCCAACTGTCTGTCTGGGTGTGGAGCAGCCTTCCCAGGCCCCTGCCCACTTTCTACTTGCCAAGTCGGGGGCCTCTTGCTCAGCTGGCTGAGGCCTGAGTGGGTGATCAAGGTTGGCTGAGGCCGGGGCTCAGGGCACAGGCTATGCGGCCCTTCCTCCAACCCCGAGCCCTGGGAAGAGATCAGTTTGTGAAGGCACAGCTGGGCAGGGCCCCGGCAGCCGTGATCATGGATGCCATCTGCCTTGAGGCCCACACCAGAGTGGAGCTGATGCCAATACCATGCTCTTAGGCTCTGAGCTGAACAATCCTCTTTTCTTTCTTTTTCTTGGTGAGGAGTATTGGGCATTGAACTCAGGGGCACTTGGCCACTTAGCTACATCCCCAACCCTAGTTTGTATTTTATTTAGAGACAGATGCAGTAGGAAGCAAAAGTCTTGCTTTTGCTGAGGCTGGTTTTGAACTTGCGATCCTCCTACCTCAACCTCCTGAGCCACTGAGATTACTGGTATGTGCCATTGCACCTGGCCAAACCTCTTTGCTTTATAAAGTTCCAACTTCAGGTATTTAGTTACAGCAACAGAAAACAGACCAAGATACCATGTCACACACATGCACAGAGCTCCAGCTCCCCCACTTTCTCAGCTATAAGCACCCAGGTATGGAGAGACACTTGGAATCTGAAAGCTGGCTCAGTGAGTGAGGGTCCACATGCTAGGGACTCCAGAGATTTCTCTGTGACCCAAATCCTACCTAAGTATGTCATGATCTCTGGATCTTTGTCAGAAACAGATTAATTGCTGATGTCAAGAGCGACCCAGCTTAGTTGTGGCCAGCCACATGAAAGCCAGCATTGCCCAGTCCTGCGTCACATGCAACTGAGGTGGCTCAGTCTCCCTCCTTGGACCTGTAGGTTCCTCCATCAGAGTCCAAGCTTCTAGGGGCCCTGAGGGACAGTGTCCTCCCAGACCTTACCACAGGCCTCAGAGTGTCTGTAGGGAGAGAGTGTTGAGGGATAGAGGTGCGAGGTGCATGGGGGACGTGTTGCTCTGTTGGTCACATTGGCCTGGTCAGAGGGCCGCCGGGGGCCGGGGGCCGACCGCTGCTTCTGACAGCGGGGCTGCTGTGTGGGACGGGTGCTGCAGGGTCGGCCCTTGTTCAAGCCAGCACTCGTGGACAGAGGAGCTCAGCCTCCCCCCCCCCCACTCCCCCACCCCTGTTCCCTCCCTTCCCCGGAGCGGGAAGGTTGGCGGGGCGGGCTCACCATCCTTGGCCACGTCCCCTATGGGCACGCTGTGTTTTTGTGCCATGTATCCCAGGAAGGAGAAGACGACGAAGCCGGAGGAGAAGCTTGTCAGAGAGTTGATGGAGGTGGTGACGATCGCGTCTCTATAAGAACAAGACAAGCTGTCCTGGCGCCGCTGCGTGGCGGCTCCTGCGTGGCGGCCCCTGCGATTTCCCAATCATTACCCTCAATTTTCTGTGTAAGGGAGGGTGGGAGGGCTCTGGAGGGGCTGCTTCTCCAGACGAGCTCGGCAGCGCTTCTGCAGCCTGGCAGGGCCTGACCTGAAGCCACCCTGCACCTCCTGGCTCAGGGTTGGGGGAGCAGCCTGTGTTCCGCTGGGCTGTGTGGTGTCTGCCCACTGGGCCAGGGGGCTGCCGAGCAGGGTTGGAACCTAGAGGTGTGCACACCCCGGGGTGTGACTGAAATGCAGATCTGAGTGGTGGTCCGGGGCCTGGCTGCATTGCAGGCACGTGTGAGGCACTGGTGCGGCCTGTCTGAGGTCCCCACTCTGAGGGCTGGGAAATCAGAGGGCCAGAGGCAAGCCAGGGAGAGCCAAGGGGGGCTGGGGCTCTCCTGGGTTCCAGTGTTGCCAGCCTCTGCTGGAGGGCCGCCTTTCATCTGCAGAGTGCCTAGACCCTGGGGGACACAACAGGCTCTGGCGGGGCTATCTTGGGACCTGCCATCTGCTGTCTGCCCTCTGTGGGCCTCACGCACAGTCTGTCTGGCCATTTGGCTCCACTCACTGTATTTCAGTGCATTTTAATCTTCATGACGTGAAAGAAAGTAAACACAAGCCTGTAAAGGTGAGAGGAAGCAGGCCTCGGACTTAGTTCTGTTTGCTTTTAGGAGGATTTGGGTCCGGCGCGTGGCTGCAGGTGGCCTAGGCTCTCCTGAGCTGGCGGCACCAGCCTGGTCTCACTCAGGGTCTGGCATGTCACCCTGGGTCTAGGCTCCCTCAGTGCAGGCTGTGAGGAGCACACTGAGTGGCTCCTGGGGGTAGGCATCTTGGTGAGTCTGGAACCTGAGCAAAGCGACAGACTGTAGGCGCTGGCCTGGGAGGGAGGTGGCAGGAGGAGGGTGTGTCTGAGCAGAGGGAGGGGTGGCTGTGCTGCCCTGCTGTGTGCCTGGTGCACATGCCCCAGGAAGGGTCCTCTCCAGCAGGGACACACATCCCCCCAGGTTTCAGTGCCTTCCTCAAAGTGAGAATCAGGATCTTGGTGGGCGCCCATCTTATTTTCTATTTAAAAAGCCCTGTGGTCCTGAGGTTTTGCAAGCAGGGGTCATCTTCCAGGGACCTTCATTTCCCAAGTCAGTGTCTCCCTCCCCACCACCCAGCAGTGATGTGACTAGCTTTCACAGATGCCCTTGGGCGCGTAGCTCAGTACTCACCTGTAGCAATTGTTGGTGAACTTGTTGTAGCTGGAGAAAGCGATGAGCACCCCGAACCCAACACCCAGGGAGAAGCACACCTGGGTGGCAGCATCGATCCAGACCTGCAGAGCCAGGAGGAGCAACGGCTGCTAGAGACGATGGCAGAAGGCTTTCCACGCCACCCACCTCGGGGAACCTCCCTCCTGCCCTCAGGAAGCAAATGGCATTAGCAAAGTGCTGTGGCAGATGCCACCAAGGGAGCGACCCTCCCGCATGGCTGCCTGAAAGCGTGGGAGAAAGGAGGCGGGCCTCGTGTGCCTCGTCTGCGGTCCCCTTGGAACGCCAGTGCAGCTGCTGCACCACCAGGGCCCCGGGCCATCCCCTCGGAACGGCTTTGCTTGTTAAAGCGCTGGGAACTGAGGCTCCGCCTGGACCAACTGAGGCTCCGCCTGGACCACGGCCTGCTAACTGCTGCTTTCCCAGCACCCCGAGCCCAGAACTGCAGCCCGTGTGGGCAGTGCACAGGGGCCACCTGAGGCCAGACACTGGTGCCCAGCAGGTGGCTGGCCCACACCCTGAACGTGGAAAGGAAGGTGTGTGGACCAGCAGCTGCACCAATGTGCTATGTGACTGTTCACGTCAGGGTCCTGCCGAGGCCATCAGAGCCCAGGGCTGCCCGGCCCTGCACAGCCTGTGGGAGGCTGAGGGGGAGCCCCCGAGGGTCTGGGGCTAGCTGTTCCTGGGGGCTGCTCCTGTGTGTCCAGCCAGGCCAGGGGAGAGACGTGGGGCCTGAATCTAAGGAAGGACAGCAGAAGCTCACTCGGGGGTGCGGGGCTGCTGGGGAGATGGGGCCTCCAGTGCCCCAGGCAGCTCTCCCATCACATGGGAAACAAGCTGGACACAGAGGAGGCCGGATCTCGGGCTGCAGGGCACCAGGTGCCTCTGTCCTTTGAACGGAATGTCAAGAGCCCCAGTGCCACCCATGTTGGGGACCAGTGTTAGAGGGCAGCTGGCCGGCTGATCGTCAGGGCGGAGGAGGTGGCCCAGCATGCTCAGGTGGGCAGCAGGCAAGGGGAGCCCTGCGCGGCTGTCATGTGGCCCTGTGCCAGTGACCATGCCGCCCCTGCTCAGGTGGCTGTAGGCAGGAGCAGGCGGCACTGAGGAGTCCTGCCTTCTGCACAGCCCTCAGCCCTTGCCCAGCTGACGTCCACCCAGGATGCGTGTGTGGCTCGTGCCCTGCCTAGCCAAGGACCAGCCTGGGTCCAGCAAGGGGGCCCCTGCCACTCAGTCCCCCACTCTCCTGGGCCCCTTCCCTGCTGTCTACCCATCTGTCTGTGCGGCCACCGTCCATCACCTGCCTCGGTGTCTTACCCATGTCTGCCTCCGGCCAGCTCCACCCATGCCTCCGACTTCCCACCCATCCCTTCCCGCTGGTCTCCACGCCCTCCCGTCCTGGGCTGGCTCTGCTCTACTGAGCGTCTTTCCCACACACGCACCTGCCTGCCCCTCGCGGGCGACCTGCTCCTGGGCTGAAGCCCTGGCTCTAGATGGTCCCCCTGTGATTTTCCTTGGATCCTAAAACATACCCACCCTGCTGGCCCTGCTGCGGACGGCGGCAGCCCCCTGGCCTAGCTCCACACCACAGACCCCTACCCTTGCCCCTCCATCGCCCAGCTCCCGGGGTGAACTTGTCCAGCGCCCTCAGGCCTCCGCCGCCCCAGGCCTGGCCTCCATCTGCAGTTGGGCTTGCCTCCCAACCTGCCCCTCCCAGAGGAGCTTCCCTCTCTGCCTCGCCTGGGCTTCCTGGGGGCTTGGAGTCGGCCTGCCTGCCCCTTCTCTCTGCCCTGCCTATTTCTGCTGCAGGTGTGGGACTTTCTGCTTCCCAGGGGACGGAGCCTGACTCTTGCCCGCCACCTGCCTTGGGCCACAGCCTTGGAGGGCCTCCTGCAGCCTGAGCCCTGCAGAGCCCTGCCCTCCCCGTGGCTGCACCCCTCCCACAGTGACTGAACCTCCCTGGATGGCCTCCGGCCCAGCAGCCAGCCTTGTCCACCTGAGTCGGGAACAGCCCACTTGTGCCCACGTGTCTCTGCCAATGACCACTCCACTCTCCTTCCCCACACAGCACGGTCCCTTCTGCCTCCCTCGGGGACACAGCTCTCGGGGTCGGACAGACCCGGTCTCTCACGAGGCCTCTCCACCAGCTTCGGCCCAGGGGCTCTCTTCCAGGTGCAGCCTCGCTGGACTTGGTTTACACGTGATCGGTTAGATCCCTCTCTTATTGTGCACAGGCCGAGTTTGGTCTCCAGAGGAGACCCCTGGTGCAGGCAGCCCTGTGGGTCGAGGGACAGGGACCCATGGCCCCTGGCTGCAGCCCTCATGGCACAGACTTTGAAGACCTGCGGTGCTTACCCTAGGCACCTGCTCAGGCTCCCTGCTATGGCACAGGCCCCTCTCACCCAGGCCTGGTGGTGCCAGCCAGCCTGCACCTGCTGGACTCACAGGGAAAGAGGGAAGTTCCTGCCCAGTGCTCCGTGGCTCCCGGGCCAGAACGTAGGAGCTCAGGGCCTGGCCCAGCCCCTCGAGGACTGGGGCCGTGGGGGTACTCACGGATGCCTCGCAGAGCCGGTAGAAGTCCACGCTCAGGTAGGCTTTGATGCCGTCAAGGGCCCCCGGGAGGGTGATACCGCGCAGGAGCAGGGCGGTGAGGACCACGTAGGGCATGGTGGCCGTGATCCACACGACCTGCGGGCGAGGGGGCTGGTGCAGCAGGTGCTGGCAGGGGACAGCACGGGGTGGCCTGGATGGCAAGTGCCAGGGCGGCGGCCTCGGAGGGCAGCCTGGTATCCTGTGCATCACAAGACGCAGCCCAGGGGAGGTCACTGGGGGGACTGCAGCTAGCCTTCTGACCTGTGCGTCTTCCCGGGGTCCAAAGGGCCTGCTGACCTGGGCCAGAGTGGCTGGGTTCCCCACGCGTGAGGCGCAGGCAGCTGACCTTGCTTGGGTGTGAAAGGGTGTGGGGACTAGGGGGCCTGCCGTCACTGGAGGGCAGCTCGTGCCTGTCACAGTGCAGGGGCGGCTGCGTTAGGCTGCTGTGGGTGCCCACGTACACCAGAGCACGTTCATGGCAGAGGGAGAGAGGGAGCGGGGGCGCCGTTGCCTTCATTCTGGAAACGGTCTGCTGTGGGCGGGTCCCTCTGGTGTCCTTCTCCAAACACAGCAAGCACCGCCTCAACCCCCCGTGGCACACGCACGTCCACGCCGACCTACCACCACCCGGGTCCACGCCCTGTGGCGGGACCAGCACTCACCTTCCCCGAGGTCTTCACCCCCTTCCACAGGCTGAAGTAGAGCAGCACAATGACCAGCACCAGGCAGGCCGTGAGCTGCCACCGGGGAGGGCCCAGGTCGTCGATGCCACTGCTCTGGTGGAGATGCAGCACACCGCGCCTGGAGGAGGCAGCAGGGGCTCTAGAGGGCAGCCACCACGCCGGACCTGGAGCTGGACAGCCGGGCCAGAGACCTGCCCTCCTCCGCTCAGCAGGGCAGCAAGCATGGACCTGACCAACTAGCGAGCCCGCTGGATGGCCAGCCCACCAGCCCCTCGGCAGGAAGTAAAGGCTGCCCTGGAGATGGGCAGGGTGGTTGAGCTGCGGCTTCTGGACACCCAGCCCTTGCCTCCTGCCCTCGGCACCATTGCTGCCTGGAGTGGGGAGGAAATGGGCTCCCTGGGTCTGTGAAGGAAGGGAACCAGGGAAACCAGAGGGAGGCTGCTACCCATGGATGGCCCCAGCCTTCCCTGAGGCCGAGCGGGCTCTGAGCAGGGACAGGCTCTGGCCCCGCACACTGCTCAGGTGCTTCAAGGAGGTTCCTCGAGGGACAGGCTTGGGAGGACTCTACCCTGGGCTCGATCAGGATCCACATGCAGCTCCTGTCCCCCAAGGGCAGAGTGTGAGGTGACAAGGAGAGGGCATGGACTGAGCCAAGCTTTGGTCCTGGACACTAAGTCCTGTAACAACCTGCGGGAATCTGCAGGAGAGGCGGGGCAAAAACAAGAACGTGTGAACTGGAACAGGATGAAGCCCGACGTGCACTGCCCACCGCAGGGAAGCTAGCTCGGGGTGAGCAGACTAACAGCACAGACGCTGTGGCACTCCAAAAGGAGACAGGCACGTCTGCACGCTGTCGGTGTGACAACGGACTCCTGGACAAGGCGAGTGAGACACAGGCAAAGCTGGTATCAGATTCAAACGCGTCTGCACATCGCAGGCTTCCATCCGCAGTGAGCAGCAAACCGTGGAAGGGAGAAAACGCGTCCCACTCCTGAGGGAGGGGCAGCCGGGTGTAAGGAGGGCTCCCCGGGCCCTGCACAGGTGCCAGGGCCTCCATGTTAGAGCGGCTCCAGCTGGCGCTTCTCCACGGAGGCACAGGATGGCCACCCAGCGCGTGGACACTCAGCACGCTGATCACTAGGGACACAAAACCCAGACTACGTGATGCACCACTGCCCACGAGGGTGGAGACCCTCTGAGCCGAGACAGGCAGACAGAAGTGTGGTCAAGACTGAGGAGACGCTGGGCACTAGGCACTCTGCTGGGGACGCGAGGTGCTGTGCTGAGGGGGGCTGCACGGTGGCTCTTCAAGGTCAAGCGCAGAGCTGTCCTGGGATGCCCGTCCGCCCTGTGCACTCTGGGCACACACTCAGAGGAGAGGAAAGCAGGGTTCAAACTGCACCTGTGCACCCACGCTCCCACAGGGTCCATGGCAGCAGGAAAGCACAAGCCACCCAAATGTCCAGGTGCGGGTGGGTGGACAGACAACTGCAGGATGTCATCAAGATGGAAAGCCATCTCAACTGAAATGGAGTCGAATCCTGACACTGGGTGGACACTGGAGGTTTCCACTAAGTGGAGTCGGTCAGAACAGAAGACCCCCGTGAGTCCAGTGAAGGACACCTCTGGGGTCATCAGAGTCATGGGACAGAACTTGTAATGGTGGGGCCAGGCACCAGGGGGACTGCAGCCGAGGTCAACAGAGACAGAATTCCAGTTCGAGAAGCTGAACACGACGGAGGTGGGTGGTGGCGGTGGCTTCCCACGTGGGAACACACTAAAGGCCACGAAACTGCACGCCAGTGGGTAAAACGCTGGATCTCGAGTTGTGTGCAGTGTGGTGCATAGACGCCCCGGGAAGGGAGAGCGCATTTCAGGAGAACCAGGAGTCCACAGCCCGGGGTTAAGGGGTTCCCCATGGAGGGCACTGGGCCAGACCGAAGCCTAGTCCCCAGGAGATAAGGCCAGAGGGCCTGCAGCTGGGAAGGCGGGGTAGTTTAAAGCGCACTACCACCAGGGCTCGTGCAGTCTGCAACAGTGAGCAGGACTTCACCACGGCCGTGCAGGCTGGAGGGAGGAGGCAGGCTGCGGAGCTGCCCGGGGCCCTGAACGAGGCATTGTGGACACCACCCGGGCACTAGGCACGGAGGATGGGCCTGTTCCCCGGCAGGACAGGGACAGGGAAGCCTCAGGCTGATGAACCCCAAAGAAGAATAAAAAGAAAAGGTGAGGCAGTGGAAAGAACAGCAGGACGGAGTCCTGAGGCAGACTGCGCTGGACAGCAGCGGGGACACCATGCTGGGGACCAGAGACCCGCTCGGAATGGCTCTCACACCGGTCAAACGCGGGGGAGGACGCAGGCTGGCACCACCTGATTCCTGACGGCGAGGTGACCATGTTCATGCCAGAAAAGCAGACGTCAGGAGGAAGGTGTGACCCAAAGCGCCAGGTCACGAGGGAAAGCGGTCAGCTAAAGGCCACATTCACAAACACGCTCGCCTTCACCCCAGGGCTCCGAGTCACCGACACAGTGCAGCTGACAGTGTGGAGAGGAACATTGAGCCCACCACCACAGTGCTCCCAACACCCTTCCCAAGGACTGGCCGTAGTGGACAGGAGCTCCCTGAGGACGCAGCCAGAGCAGCATCAGGGACACCGACCGGTGGACGTTCCTTCAGCCCCTGACTGCAGAAAGAACATTCTTTCTTTTGAGGTGGGTCTTACTGTGACGCTCAGGCTGGCCCTGAATGCCCCGCCCAAGGGACCCTCACACCTCAGGACCCACCACCCTCAGCCAAAGTTGCTGAGGCTGACCTTCAACTGTGATCCTCCTGCCTCAGCCTCCTGAGTTGCTGGGATGACAGATGTGCACTATCATGGCCACGATGCATTAAAAAACACGTTCTTTTTAGAGGCACAGGGAACTTTCACCAACATGCCACAGACTAGAAAGTGCATATAGAGCGCTCACCAAACGTGCCACACAGCAGGCCAGAAACAAGCCTAGGTATATTTTAAAAGATTAAAGTTTTATACATACATAATTTCGTCAAAATGAAATTGAATTAGAAATTGGTAACAAAAACATCTAGGAAACCTCCAAATACTTCAAAATTAAACAATCAACTTCTAAGAATGTTCCATTAGTCAAAGTAGAAATCGTAAGGGAGATTAAGGAATACCTTGCCTTGAATAAAAATGAAACTACATCTCAAACTTTGTGAAATGTAGCTAAACTGGTCCCTTGGAGGAAGATTTATAGCTTTAAATTTAGGACTCTCTACTCTGCATGAGAAAGTAGGTGAAGGTAGTTTTGAGTGCTGATGGCAGTGAGGGGGGTTCAAACACACCTGGAGTCAGGGGCCCGTCCTGGGGTCCCTACAGCCTCATGCACTGCCCGGCTCAGCTTCCGCTTGCCCATGCCGACCGAGCCTCCGCTCAATTCACACCCCGCGGGGAGGCTGGCTGCTACGTGTGGCTGCCCACCTGCAGGACGCACACCTCACTCCTGTGGCCACCGTGGCCTTTCTTCGCCTTATGGCGTGGCCTGGGCTCCTAACTCTGTGCCTACAGGAGCCTGCATCTTCTCCATCCTGAGCTCATTGTAAAGGGGGTCTGAACTCCAGAGCCCTGCAGACCTGCACACTGAGGGCACTGGCCTGCTCCAGGTGAGCAAAGCCCTGGGAGCAAAGCCCTTGGGAGGCGCAGTGGGCACAGTAGTGCCAGGAAAGGCTCCTCGGCAGTCAGTGCTGTGAGTCCTGCCTCCCCTCCCTTCCTCTACCCCAGCTGCCTCCAGTGACGGTGGCCCTACCAGGCCTTCATGGAGCAC
Source organism: Xerus rutilus (assembly GCA_028644305.1). Classification (NCBI taxonomy): domain Eukaryota; kingdom Metazoa; phylum Chordata; class Mammalia; order Rodentia; family Sciuridae; genus Xerus; species Xerus rutilus. The sequence continues at coordinate 753,280 of CM053405.1, forward strand.
AGGGCTCCGTCACCTCTCCATTTGTCTCCAATAGTCTGATTTCTAAAACATATGTATTCTTTCTTCCACCATTCCTCCCAAATCACTAAATTCTGCCCCCTGACCTTCTTATCTGAAAAACCATGCAGATGGATGGACACCCCACACCTCCTGGAGAGAACATGGCATCTGTGCAGCCTTTCCACTCACTCCGAGGTGCATGAGGTCCACCTTGCAAATCCTGTGCAACCATAGCTCAGGGTACAACTGCTGCTGGACACTGGGTTGGGGAAGGGACCACCTGGGGCCCCACGTGGCTCCCCACAGTGAGCTTTCTCATGTACACACACATCTGGTTCTGGAGGGTCAGGGTAGTGGTGGACCGTGCAGAGGTCACAGCCCTTCCAGGCAAGGCTACCTGGTGACGGAGGAGGGGACAAAAGAGCTGGTACAGGATTGAAGGACTCAGAGAAAAACAGATTCCAGGAGAGGGTCAGGCCTGGTAAGCGGATGTCAGGAGGAGACAGAAAGCCAGCAGGGCCCGCAGGGCATGGGGATGTGCTGGGGCAGCGGGAGGAAGGAGGGCCTGTGGACAGGGGAGGGACCTGATGGAGGAAATGAAACTGTGTTTGACAACCTCTCTGTGAAGCCAAGGGCCAGGCCACAATGCCGAGGAGCCCCTCTGCTGGAGAGAGCGGAGCCCACGTGCAACAGCCAGGTGGACGCTGCGTGCAGGGAGGGCGGCCAGAACGCAGGCCCAGCCCATGTGGGGCGTAGCTGCAGCCCCAGGAGCCCCGGCCCAGGCCCGCCCGCCTCCACTCAGCATTGCAGCCCGGGGGCCTCCTTCCCCACTGAGGCAGGCAGGATGGACAGCGAGGGGCTCCCCTACCGGAGCTGCTGAGCTGCGGGACACCGTGGGATTCAGAAGCCCATGCCACCAGGACGTAAAGAAGCAGGGCGTGGGCAGCTCCAGGCAGGGCCGGGCAGCCCTGCCACCCCTCCATCCCCAGGCCTGTAAGGGCTGCCCTTCCGCTTACTCAAAGTACTCCGCGGCCGGCGTGGTCCCGAACGTGTCGTTGAGGCCGGCGCTGTCGCTGGCGTTGCCGGCGCGGGCGGCGGAGCAGCGGGGGCTGTTCCAGGTGTTGTTACAGTGGACCCAGGGCAGCTCCGCGGCCAGGGAGGAGAAGAGGTAGTGCAGCGCCCAGGCGATGATGACGTTGTAGAAGAAGCCCACGTAGAGCGAGATGAGGATGACGGTGAAGCCCACGCCTGCGGGCGACGGCTCGCGTCAGCAGGGCCCCGCCACCTCTCCAGCTGGCGGTGCTCTGGCCTCCGTGGTGCCAGGAAACACGGAGGCTCACGGAAGGGCTGGTGCCAGGCTTCGTGCCGTGACCTTGGAGAAGGGCCATCTCTAGCCAGAGGCATCAGGGTACGTCTCTAAGGGACACCCAGGGCCAGCAAGGCCATCAGGGCAGGAGATTATCCTGGTGCCTCCAGGGGCCCTAGGGTTAGCTAGGGACACCCAGCATCATCTGGGGCCACTCTAGATCATCCAGGGCCACCTAGGCACATCAAGGTCATCCACAGCCATATAGGGCAAGTAGGGACCATCCACTGCCACCACAGCCACTCAGGATTAACCAGGGGCATTCAGGCTCATCTAGGGTCAAGTGGGGGCTACTCTGGGTCACCCAAGACAACATAACTCAGAGTTATAACCAAAGTCATCTAAGCCACTTATAACCACCTAGTATCACCCTGGGCCATCTTGAGACTCCCATGCCAATAAGGCCATCAAAGGTCACCCAGGAATGCTCAGTGTCATTAGGGGACAATTGGGGTCCCCCACGACCATCCATAGTCACCCAGGCCCAGTCAGGGCCATCAAGGGCACCCAGCACTGTCCATGATTAGCAAGGAACACCATAGTCCCAGGGCAGTTCACAGCCATCAGGCCACCCAAACTCACCCAAGGCCACCCGTGGCCACCCACGGCTACCCATACCTTCCCCTGGGACTACTCAGGGCAAGAGAGTCACCTGGGGCTATCACAACCACCCAGGCCATGCCTGACCATTCAGTCTCCTAGGGTCACGTGTGATCATCCAGGGCTTCCTAGGACCACACAGAGCCACATGAGGTCATTAAGAACCACCAAGGAATGTCAAGACCATGTGGGGCTTCCTAAGACCACCCAGGGCCATGCATGACCACCTGAGGCCACCCAGAGATGGACAGGGCCCATGAGAGTGCTCTTTCCAAGATCACAAAACCTGGAATTTGGGATCCTCCATTTGGTGGAGGGCTCCTGGTGAACTGGAGCAGAGCCTAGTTGTGGGCAGTCCATGGAATGGTGTCAACCTGACTGGAGGCAGATGGGTCTGGCAGCTGGAAGGCCTCCCCCATGGTCCAACGGGCTCATCCTTGAGGATGCTGGACAAGTGCCCTCAGGTTCTTGCCACTCGGGCTCACTTTACCGCTCTCCACACAGAACTTCCACCGGTATTCCTTCTCAGTTCTGCACACGTGGTGGGGCTAGAACTTTGACTTAGGTCATGGAAAGCTGTGTTGTGCCTGTGTGGTGGCCTGGTGGGAGGAGCTGACATTTGGGGTGGTGCCTTTTTCAGGGAGTGGCTTGGGGTTCTTCCCATGGTTGAACCCTTAGGAGAGGCTGTTCTCATGATGAAGGTACCATGTTTACATTCTCTTCCTGTTCCATAAGCAAAAAGCAAGGACCTGTGACGTACTGGTTTTAAACTCAGGACCAGGAATGCATATGACCAACTCCTTAGAAAGTGTGTTCAGAGGCAGTGATGATAAGACCTGAATGCTTGCTTGGGCAGGCTTTTCCAGTGTGGACCTGGTCAGTGATGAATCATCTGCACGCAGCCCTGCTCCCTAGGTCTGTACAGAGAGGCTGGGTGCTGATATAGAGGAGGCCCCAGGCAGCCATGTTGGGCAGCCATGTTGCCAGGAAGCCAGGCTGTTCCAAAAGGCACCTGCAGCTGGCTGTTCAAGGTTTTCAAGTGTATCCAAGTCTGGTGTGCCAAGGGAGGGCTGATTTTGTGCCTGGTCCTTCCGGGGCCACGGCTGTGTGGAGAGTTCTCCATCTGGGCTTCACAGGAGAGGGATAGGAACACCACCCTTCACAAGAGAGTGACAAATTGGATCCCAGAGCAAATGGGCTTGTGTGGTTAGCAACGCAGCACAAAGGAGGGCCTTGTCCAAGGCTGCCTCTCTCCTGTGCTATGTCCAGCAGCCCAGGTGCCTGGGGAGGACAACGGCTGCCTAGGAGGGTGGTTGCAAGTGTCGGCTCTTCATCTGGCCACACTGAGCCCTGTACACCCAGAAGGCAGAGCCAGGGAAGGCAGAGCCCATGCCACACCCTCGCCACACCCTGCCAGCCCAAGCTGCTCTGTGCAGTTCCTCCTCAACGCCATGGACAACCCAGCCACGGGAAGTCCACGATCCCCTCCTGCAGCCGCGTGTGGTTGCTGTGCAAAGACAGGGCAGTGAGGCTCCACGGCTGCCTCTCTGCCACTTAGTGCCATGGTGACTGTCTCTCCTGAGCAGGTGGCAGGCTTCCTCCCTGACAAGGTTCCAGGAAGAACAGGATTGGAAGCAGCACCCTTCCTTCCCGGGAAGCTCAGAGACAAATGTGGATGTCAGTCAGAGCGCTCGCTCCCAACTTCCGTACAGTTCTGTCTTGTCAGTGCTTCTTCATATCAACCTGTGTGCTCTCTGTTGTTTCTTTTCAGCCACTTTGAATTCTTTCTCAGAATGAGGATGAGATTGGTCAGTCACACTAGGATGTTACTGACCACAAAATATTATGATTATTTTATGTTTGATGCAATAAGGTGATTTTTCCACAGCATAGTTTGTCTTTGGAAATAAACAGACAACCTGAAAGGAAGCTTCCTGCTAACATGGGCACTGACTCCCCAGGATGGTCATGTCCATTTTTTTCATTCACAAGAGCCAGCACCCCACAGGCATGCACAGGTTGGCTTCAGGACAGTGTCAAAGACACACACTGCAGTGATCCTAGCTGGAGAATGTCCTTCATGATGGAGAATCTCCTACATTCTCTGGGGGAGTCACTGGGCAGGTGCAGAGAGACACACATGGAGAGAAGAGGAAGAAGAAGGACAGACGAGAGGGTGAAGGAGAGGGAAAGAGATGAGACTGAGGGACGTTCTTCTCCAGGGCCAGGCAAGGGTACACTGCAGTGCTGGAGGCCACCTGAAGCCTCTCTAGCTGCTTTCCCTCAGGATCTGGGGACTGCAGAGGGAACCAAGATTCACAGACTCAGACACAGCTGGGCTCACTGTGGACTTCATTGTCTGGCCTTCAAAGTGGAGCCTAGGGGCTGGGATTGTGGCGCAGTGGTAGCGTGCTCGCCTAGCATGCATGAGGCACTGGGTTCGATCCTCAGCACCACATAAAAATAAAATAAAGATATTCTGTCCACCTACAACTAAAAAAATAAATAAATATTTTAAAAAAAAAGAAAAAGTGGAGCCTAGCTCCTGGTCAGCAGCAGGGCTCCCTGGACACATCAATCATCCACTGAGGATGACCTGGATGACCCTTTAGCTCCAAAAATTATTTTGGAGGGCACTTTGTCTTAATTTACCTGGTGGTGCTCCTACTTAATGAGACATGAAAATGCATATGGTGTTATTAACTAGACTTGAAAGAAGCCGAGAGGAAGGGGAGGCATCCATACCAGGACACTTGGGAGAAGGCTTCTGCCTCACCTGCTCTAAGGCCAACCATGCCCTTCAGACAACCCATCAGCCAAATAAAAGGGCAATTGCCCGCTGGGATTGTAGTTTGGTTGGTCTTAAACTATTCAAGGTCTTTCTTCTTGGAAAAAACCACCTTTTCTTGCACCGATTCATTGAACTCTCCATGGCTGCACAGGCCAGAGCTGGGAGCCTGTCTTCAGCGAGTCCCAATTTCCCCGCCACAGGTTGCATGGTGGGAGAAAAGAGGCTTTGCTACGGTGCCGTCCCGTCCCGAGGGTGCACACGCTTCTCCTGGGGTCCCCTGGCCCCAGCATGGCCCTCTGGAGGCAGCAGGGGTGCAGGGGTATGCAGAGGAGGACTGGAGGTGGGAGTCAATTACCGCCGGCCACGGCCTTCGTGCCACCGCGCTCTCACACAGGCTGGGGCCCGCGCTCAATCTCTGTTTCCCAAGACGAGGTACCGACAGCCATGCCTGCTGAAGTCCGATGTCCTCTAGCAACCCAAGACAAGTTCATAAGGGTTACCAAGTGCTTTGAAGTTCTGGGAAACTGCTCACTTCATAGGCTTCAAAACGCAAGTCCACTCTGGCAATTTTGTTGGAGAATATTCTTGTGGTGTGACGTCCAGACAGAGAACAGCTCTCCTCTGCCAACCACAGCCTCGGGGAGCATTGCCCCCTCCCTGCCGTCCTTCTGCCAGTCCCTGTCTACAGTTTGAGTCGGCACTCAGCTCCCTGTGGGGACCTGGCCACGTCAAGTGGCACACTGTGATGTACTCCCGACTTGCAGGGATGCGTCCCCCAAGGCCACAGAGCACTTCCTCCGCTTGAGCCTGAGCAGCACTCTTAAGCTCTGAGCTCTCACATGCCACCCGAATGTGAACCTCAACCAAAGCTTGTCCCGGCCACTGCCACAGCCTCGGGAGCAACGTCACTGGCACTGCCGAGCAGAGCCTAGGCCACCATCAGTCCTTCTGTGCTGGGTCCTGTGCGGGCAGCACGTCGACTCCCAGAGCAGCTGTGTCTACAGGGTGCAGTGCCTCCCGTAACTGCCACTCCGCTCCAAGGAGACGAAGGTACAGATGCATCTCGGGCAGTTCTGGAGCTTCGACTCCTGCAACCGGATCCCAGGGGACACCCAGTGGCCCTGCGTGCCCCCAGAGGGTCTGCCTCACTCTCAAGGCACTGAGGGCGGTGGCGGGAAGGAAGCCTCTTTGTGTAGCTCTGTTGTGGTGTGGTCCAGAGAATCACGTAGCTAGGAGAAAATCGCTAACGTCCTGAGAGTCACCACTGTGGTGTTAGGGAGGAAGGGCCGTCTACCACCTGGAAGATCCAGGTGCCTGGCAGTCTCAGCATTTCCGCTGCCAGAGGGGATCCTGTCCTCAGCCAGCCCCGCAGCTGTGAGATGATGTCTGCCCTAGGAGAGCGGTACCGCTGGTTCTGGACAGGGATGCCCTGATCACTGACAGCACATCCCTGGGCTGCTGGGTCCTGCTCTCTTCCACACGCACCAGGGCTTCAAGACCTGAGGAAATCCAAGGACTGGCTCTTCAAGGGTCATTTTCTTAGTGAGTGCCAACTGTCTGAGGGGTACCTCTCTTGTGTCTCCTTGAGGAAGTGTCCCCAAAGCTACCTGGAACCCAAGTGCCAGGAGGCAGAACTGGAGCAGGGCCTGCATAACTTTGGAGCCTGGCTGGGGGGCTGGACAGGTCTGGGATGGATCCTGCTGTGCTCATCCTGGGCAAATTACTCAAGCCCTCTGACCCTCACAGTCTGCATCTCCAGCACAGAGAGCAAGCACGGCATGCCCTCCAGGGATCTCAGGGGGATGAGTGAGCTGCTGGGCCACCTGGAGTCAATACGAGGCGTGTGCCTCATGGTGCTGGGGTCTTGCATAAGCAGCCTTGAAGGCTGGGAGAAAAACCAGATTGATGATAGACAGATAGATACCTATAGATAGATGATGGATGGCAAGAAAGGTGATTTACATAGGTAGAGATAGCTAGGGAATCACAGGGAGGTGATTAGATAAAGATGATAGATGATGATGCAGATAGATAGGGATAGATGAGAGAGACAGATGAAATAGATAATAGATGGCTAATGGATGGATGGATGGATGGATGACAGGTGGCAGATTGATAGATGGATGTCCTATCACCTACCATTCCAACACCCTGACAAGATAACGGCTCTGGAGAGCTGCAGGAGCCCCACCTGGGAGCGCCAGTCCTTGGTCATGGTGGATCTTCAGCACAGGACTAACTTAGAAAAATGGGTGAACTGCCTGTGTGTCTCAGCAAGACAGGACGGCTTGCTCTGAAAGCCCAAGCCTCTGTTGTGGTCTGCACCATGCTCTGCTCTGCACTGGGGCAAAGCCATGTGCCCTCACATTACCTTTCAGGATGGGGCAGATCTTCCAGACACCGGCGGCCCCTTCCCTGTTGAACTGCCCGAGGGCTAGCTCCATGTAGAAGAGCGGCATCCCAGCAATAACCATGAAGAGCAGGTAGGGCACCAGGAAGGCACCTGTGAACACACGTGCCTTGGCTGGGGGTGGAAGGGCTGCCTCGCCTCCTCTGAGTTTGCGCTGTCCCCATCCTCAGCACGGCCCTCTGCACCCAGCGGTCTGTCTGTTTGGGACATGGCCACCCTCCAAGGGTGAGTCCCACCTCTGGTGGACAGCCTGCCACCTCCACGCCTGTTGCTACTATTTCCAGTGCTTTGATATGTCCCTCCAGAAACCTCTGCTCACCCCCGACCCATGCGAGGACGTCACATCTAAGGCATAGCAGGGATAGCCCCGCCCACTCTGGGCTTTGGTCCCCCTGCAGGCCTGGCCCCCCTCCCTTGTCCAGATCATTTACCTCTCAGGACCTGCCACAGCATCTCCCTGACCCTTCCTAGGGCCCAGGCACTCACAGACTGCCTCTGCCACAGGCCACTGCTGAGGTCCTTGCTGATAGGAGCTGCCCAGGGACCAGGACCCCTCAGGTATGCCTGGTTCTGTACGCCTGTACCCTCTATCTCCCACACAAAGGCCTGGACCTGTGGCAGGCCCCCTAAATCTCTCTTGCTCTCCCCCAGGCTGACCTCGGCTCTCTTCTGGGCTGTGGGGATGCTTGGAGACCCTCCAGCTCTGCCTTGGGCAACTTACTGCTCAGGCCTTGGTCTCATTTTCAAGATGGGTGTGCCATGAGGCTTCCTCGAGAAGTCCCTCCGCCCTTCCTATGTCTGGAGGAACTGAGCAGGGAGACTAGGCAGGGATGGCACACCAACGGGACGTGTGGGGACCAGCACCAATTGACTTGGCTCCTCACGGTGAACCTTTCAGGTGACCTGCCCCATCCCAGCTTCTAAGTCCCATGCAGCCAAGAATCTATGGCTGGTTGGGGCCCAGAAGTGGAGGCAGGGCCACTGGAGGCCCCTCCAAGTTCAAGTTCTGCATACGTTTAAACACTGGTAAGCCATTTTGGGGCCCTTGGAGAATTCTTTCCAAAGTGAAAACAACCACTGGAAACAGAGGACGGCTAAGCTGCCTCCACCTACTTCCTCTTGGTTTCTTCCTTCCTGGCTTCATTTTCATCAGCTATTAAGACACAGTGCAGAACCAGAGCTCTGGGTTCTTCCCCTTGAAGACCATGCAGGAACTGCGTCTCCTGCGCCTGGGAGAGCCAGTGCCACTGCATCTCCTGCGCTTGGGAGAGCCTGCACGACTGCATGTTCCAACATGAAGCAGCCCTTTCTCCACCAGGAGGAGAGCATAATTTTGCCAGTGAGCATGTGTTCCCTAAGAACACTGCTCCCCGCTGCCCTGTGGCTCCACCTGGCAGGAGGAACCAGGCCCCAGATGGCACTTACCTCCACCGTTTTTGTAGCATAGGTAGGGAAACCGCCAGACATTGGCCAGGTCCACTGCGAAGCCAATGACCGAGAGCAGAAAGTCGATTTTCTTGCCCCAGGTCTCCCGCTCCTGGGCCTCCACGGGGCTCTGTGGTGGGTTGATCAGCGTGGAGTTCGTGAGCTGCACCCCATTCTGCTCCTTGACCAGGATGAGTTCCACATCCCTGGGGCCCATGGCATTGGGCTCCTTAGCTGGGGCCACCACGGGGGACATGGGTCCCACAGAGCATTTGCTCTTACTCATGGGAAGACTGGAGCCAAGGGATTCTGCTTCTTCTTCTCGGTCTTCAGCCAACATGAAAGACACACAGAAACGCACTGGTGTGGTAGCAGCACGAGTGTGCCCAGCGTCGGGGGCAGGCCCGAGGCAGTTACGTTCCCTCGGAAGGAACAAACACCTTCCAAGCTCCTAGGATGACATGGCTGGTGTCCAGGAGAGGTGGAGACACTAGAGATCTCTTTGGGGGTCACAGGGGGAACCAGCCAGGCAAATCCCGAGACAGACCTGCTGCTGTGCCTCCCCCTCCATGCCTGTCAAGCACAAGGCTGGATTTGCTTTCTAATAACCATGCACAGATGTTCCCTGCCTTCCCCACATTCCCAGGGAGTCACCCCATAGTCTCCAAAAAGCACCAGAAGGTCTTTATAACAGCACTATGCATTCTGTATACCCAGTAATAAAACAAGGCAAAATTTATATAAACAGTCAGCCACGGCAACTGAAAATTTAAAAAATAATTACAACCACTTATTCAAAGAACACCTGTGTCGTTCAAAATCCACATCCACCTGTGCCCAGGGGCTTCTCCATGTCCACCTGCCCTGGGCTTCCTGTGCTCCACCTGAGCTGCATGGAGGACTATGCAGGACTTCACCCAGGGATGGGCAGCTGCCACACAACCCACTCACCAGGGAAATGGCTCTCAATTACTTCTGCAAAGCCCGGGGCAGAATGGAGGGGGCCCGAGCAGTGACGTGACAGCCTGTGGACCTCAGCATTGTTTCCACTGTGCACAGACCCTGGTGAGGCTGGGCAGCAGGGCGGCTGCTCTAGTGGGGCAACTTTCCCCTTCGTTTAAAAACAAAGACTGCTGGCAGAGGTCAGTGTATGTACCACTCTCTGTGGCCTCTTCCCTGCAGGTGGCAAACCCACCCCTCACCGTTCTCAGAAGAGCCAACAGGCTTGCAGCCCGGTGGGTGGGACTGCAGCAGCGGCCACCAGTTGGGAGAGGGTGAGAGGTGCAGGGGCAGGAATTCCAGGCCGTTTTGCTCCTTGCAGGGCGGCGCCCCAGGGCTCTCCCAGCCCACAACGCGAGCTCAGCATCGGGAAGGATCAAGTCCCTCCCTGTGCTCCGCCCGCAGGGGCGAGCTTTGGTGAAAAGGACACCAGGCGGCCTCTGGGGAGGTATCTCCTCCTGTACCGGGTCGGAGGCCAGGGTGAGCTGTGCTGGCCCCCGGTTCCCTGCAGCAGGCGGGAGACGAGCCCGGCCCATCTCACCAATCAGACGAAAATCGCGGGAGATGAACCACCTTGCTGATTGAGAGACAGCTCGGGACGTGGGTTCGAGTTCGCGTCGCCAGTTCCGCCCACCCCGGGTGGCGTCGAGTCACTCGAGGCGGACCGGGTGCCCCAGCCACAACCACAGACAGCTGCGCGTCCCGGGAAGCTGGCGACCTCAGCACCTGCCCACCGGTCCGCCGAAGTCCCCTCTGGCTGGGACGGTCTCACATTTCCCCGCGGACAGCGCTCCGCACCCCCGACTGTGGGCAGCTTTCGGAGACCGCTCTGTCCCGGGGAGTCCCCGACGCACAGCGCCCGCCCCTGCTGGGCTCCCCGGCCCCAGGATGTGCAGGGCGCGACCCCGGCCTTTACCTGCCTCCCCGGCCCTCGGCTCTGGGCTCAGGTGCCAGCAATTAGTCCGCGGAAACTCCAGCTCACTCCACCGCACTGGGCGCTCGCGGCCTCGGGCTCTTATCTTGTCGCGGGGGTCGCCTCGCCCCGCCCGCCGTCGGGGCCCCCGCCCTGGCTCCGCCTCCTCACCGCCCGCCCCGGGTGGGCGGGGGACACGCTGGGGCCGCGCCCCCGCCCGCCAGGGCACCGAGAGCCCCGGAGCCTGCAGCCACCGCTCTCAGGCTGCAGAGCGAGAAGATCTTGCGTCGGGATCTTGAGTCCTGAAGCCTCGGGCGCGTGGGAGCAGGGCCACCTCTGGGTCCGATGAGTCGCTGACGAGACCTGCCAGGCAGGAGTTGCCTGAGACTCCCTTCCACCCTCCGCTGACCCCCTGGTGCTGCCCACGCGCCGGTGCCTGCCCTGGGGGCTTCCTGGGCCAACCTGTCCTGGGAGGTCGAGGAGAAGCAGGAGCCCCAACAGGGAGGGAACCAGCCGCGGGGCGCCGGCTCCGCGGGAGCGGGTCAGGCTAGCCCCACCGCGCCCACCCGCCCGGGTCGCCCGGTTTCTCCGGATCGCGTACCCCCTCCCCCATTCCGCGCGACCTCCACCCTAATCTTCTGCCCGCCCCTGCGGTCGTCCGGCGCCCGGCTGACGTCTCCAACCTGGCTCTCAGGGAGGTGGTGCAGGCGGCCGTCGGGCTGCACGGTCTGGCGGTGGTATTCTGCCTGCTTCCCCAGCCCCACAGCGGCGACCCTGGGGCCCTGCCCTGCCCATCCTGGTCAGACTCTGCCTTGCCTCCTGAGGCCGTGTGCCTGGCCTAGGACCTGAGGTCTGGACCCTCTACCCACATACTGAGGTTCATCCTTGTGTGGCCCCAGCGCAAGGCCAGGGTTTCCACGACCAGGCAGGAGCCTCCTTGCTCTTGGCCCCACAGAGGTGGGCACCAGGGGGCTCCAATCAGTTTCCTGCTAAACATATCCCAGGACAGGCTTTGCAAGCCTGGGTGTGGATGTCCAGCTCCAGGCTCCAGGAACCAAAGGACTCTGAGAGAGTGCCACCAAGCAAGGCCCAGGACAACCAGGTGTGGAGAAGGTGCCAGGGTGAGTGGCTGGGCCATGCTTCTGTACCCTGGGGGTGGCCCAAAGCTCAGGCCTTCCCTCCAGGTGCACCCTTTATTTTCCCCAATGTGAGTCACTGTAAGGCAGGGGGTTCTCTCCACACCTTAGCCTGCACACCTCTGCTAAGCTGCTGAGCTGCACAGAGCAGTGTCCTTTTGTGCCTGGGACCCCAGAATGCCCAGCTTCTCACCTTCCGTTTGCTCCCTTGTGCCCTGAGCCCCGAGGCCCTGCTGCCTCCCTACAGCCTTCTAACCACGGGGCGAGGGCCAGGTGGGAAGTTCCCCACGCAGCTCCTCCAGGCTGCCTTAGAACCAGGCAGGAGGAAGGGGCACTCTGTCTCAGTCCCTCAGGGCTGCTGTAACAAAAATGCCACAGACAGGGGTGAAAACAACCTCTGATTCTCACAGCTCTGGAGCAGGGAAGTCCTGAACCGAGGGGCTCAGATCTGCTACCTGTAGGCAGCCTGGGGCTCAGGGGGTTTCTCTGCAGTCTCTCCAGGCAAGTGGGGACTAAATTCCTGGGTCCTGCTCTATCAGGGCACAAAGCTTATTCCTGAGGGTGGTGGAGCCCTGGAGACCCTCACCTCCTGAAGGTCCCTCCTTCTAGTGCTGTCATAGAGAGGATAGGGTTTCAACCCCTGTGTTTGGGGGGATACAGTTCAGTCCATGACACGTGGTGAGGTGATGTGCCAAGGATCATCTTGAGAGGGGCCCCTCTGCCTGTGCCTGGTCAACAACCCGGGTTTCCAGAGCAGGAGGGAACCCAGGATGGGCCCAACCAACAGGCTAAGCAGACAAACGCTCACCGGGGAGGAGGTTCTGTATATAAGCAAGGGAGGTCATTTAATTAAGGGACATGGGGTGGAATTCAGGTGCAGCTGTCACACAAAACACATGACAGAATCACACGTGGGGAGGATCGTAAGTCCTGCAGCAGGGCAAGACCATGATCTGGACCTCTCGGGTGTCTGGGGGGTGGGGGGAGCACCGGGGAGGGGCAGTCTCTTCACTGAGGCGTCACATGTAGACAGACTACATCAGTCACACTGGATCAGCTCAGGGTGGCGTGGAGGGAGCACATGTCACCTGCACCCAGGTTGAGAGACCCTCTACACCCAGAGCCCTCCACGCCTGTAGCACCTGGCTTCCAACCACTTGAAGCAGGACACAGGGGCTTCGGATGTTCTCAGAGCAAAGTAACCCTGGGGGCTGGGCCCTCGTTCAGGCCACAGAAGACAAAGAGCAGAGCCTACGCGTCTCCATCCTCTTGCAACAGGAGGGCTTCCTGGGCTTGCGCAGGTGGACTGGCGAGGTTGGTTATGAGTTGATTAAACCTGATGAAGCGGCCGACCTTTGCATGTCTGGAACTTTGCCCTAAATGCCAAGCTGGCTGTATTATGGCTGTCGTGGCTGCTGTCAGCTCAGGGCACTGGACAGGATCAGGCAGAGCTGCAGAGCAGGGTTGCTTGCTGCTGGCTCTCAGAGCAGCCTCCCCTTGCTGGGGACCAGCCACAGCCCACCGTGCAGCCTGTGCTGCTGACTGCTGCCTCTAACACAGCCTTGCCCGCGGCTGCCCCAGCCTTGAGTGCTGTCCACCCTGGAGGGCTTCATTCTGTTGTCCTGCATCCTGACTCAAAGAGGGCTCCACCCTGACTCAGAAGGCCACCCAGGCATAGGCTGGTATCAGGGTTACAGCCTCAGGACTCCCCGGAGGCTGAGATGGTAGACGTGGCTGTATCAGAGCTTCAGGACAGGATCGGGTACGCGGGGAAGTGGAGGGGGAGCCCCTCCTGGTTTTACTGCAGTTCAAGTGAAGACAGATGAACAGGAAGAGCCATGTGGGGGTCCAGCCAATCACAAGAGCCGGGCTGTTAGGAGACCCCAGGAGGCCGGGGCTGCAGACTCCAGGCTCCCCTTCACCTCTAGAGGACCGGGGGTCTACCTGTGGCACCATGCTGGTGGTGAGTTAGTCCCAGGAGACTCCACCAGTGTGTGAGTGAGGCAGGTTGCCATGACAAAGACCCCCACGGGGTGAGGGGCGGCTTGAGCAGCATTCATCCTCTCCGTCCTGGAGGCTGGGAGCCCGAGACAAGGTGTGGGCAGGGCTAGGTCCTCTGAGGACGGAGGCAGGAAGGACCTGCTCCAGGCGTCTCCCCGGAGCTGTCGTCCTCGGGTCCTGGGGGGCAGACGCACCACCCGGAGCTGCTTCAGCTTTGCGTGGCACTGCCCATGCTCCTGTTTGCCTCCAATTTCCCCATTTTATAGGGACACCAGAATGTTGGGTCAGGGCCCCTAATGACCTCATGTTAACCTGGTTTCTCTGTAAAATCTCCATCTCCAACAAGGCCCTGCTCTGAGGTAGAGGCTCAGAGCTTCGAGTATGAATTCTGGGAAGGCAATTGCACCCCAAAGAGGAGTGAACTTGAACAAGCCGGTTTGGGGAAAGGGCAGTTTTGAAGATGGCAGTGCCTTAAACCATGCATTTGGCACATGCTCCTAGCAGCTTGGGCATTTAACCTACCTGCAGGACTTGAAAGGGGACGAGTGGGGCAAGGGAGCCAACTCCAGGTGTCTTGAAAGGTTCAAGGGAAGAGGACATTCTCAGAAGCCATGACTGGAGGGACAGAGCTCCTTGCATTGCACGAGGCCCTGAGTGGGGGTGAGTCGGGGGCTGGAGCCCTGTCATGTCCCCTGACACACCAGCCAAGGACCCACCTTTCCTTAGAGTGAGGGGTCAGTGCCCATCTCAGATGGCTTCTGCTGCCCAGGCTGCTCCTCTGGGTCCAGAAGCAACAGTGTTGCTGGGAAGTCGATGGTGCAGCTACGCTGCTGAAAACCAGGCTCTGCTCGCCTGGCGTATCCCATGTGCCCTCAGGAGGCCCCCAGGAGTCCAGCTCGGACACTGGATACTGATGTCTCACTGGAGCCTGGAAGGCTCTGGAAGCTGGTGGGCAGGCAGTGCTGTGGAAGGACATGGCATGGCCCGATGAGGGGCCACTAGAGCCACCCAGCCCAGGCCTACACAGCTTTCTGTCCCAGTTGCAGGGATCTGAGGTTCCTGAGGTAGAACCAGGCCCTGTGTGGCAGAAGCCCTGTGATGGAGCTGGCACGGAGGCCACCTGGGTCCACGGGCTCACTGCTGCCCTTGCGTCTCCCCACACCCACCCAGGAGGCTCTCAGCCCTCCCAGTGGACTTCAGCAAAGGCAGGACCCTCCCACGCTCTTCCCCAGGAGTCCTCATGCACCAGGTGACCAGCAGACCAAGGCTTTGAGGGGCTTGTCCTTCCTGCTGAGAGGGCCTGTGCCCTTTGCCTTAGGGTGCAGAGGCTGCGGGCACACCAGCAATGCTGCAGCCTGGCTGTGAGTGAGGAAGAGGCCCTGGTCCTGCACTGCAGGCAGCGGGTCTTCTGTGACCTGACCGCTCCTTCTCTATTGCATTTTGTGTCACTGAGGCTGTCCCCGAAGGCTGTTGGCCTGGCAACCTGGAGGCTCAATTGCTCTTGCCAATTGTTCTCAATTGCCCTTGCCCACAGAGTTCAGCATGCCTAGGGAAGCCCCCGCCTGGCCCAAAGAGGGCAGCAGGCAGGAGATGTTTCCTGGGCACTCAGCCGTGCGTCCCCCTGCCCGTGGGGCTTCGGCCTCCAGGCAGCAGGCGCAGGCTCCTGTGTGCAGAGAGGGGGCTACCCTGCTGCTCCTCAGCTCTGGGCAAAGCCGCCCTCCACCGGGCCCCTGTCTTACACCTTCTCACAGCCCTGACTGAGTGCTCTGCCCCAGCCCTCCTTGTGGGTGTCCGTGGGCCAGCCTGTGTTCTGGGACGAGGTGCTTGTTTTATTTAAACTGAGCTACACTGTCCTCGGATTTCATTTCCCTTCTTGGGAGCTTTTGTTTTCCCTTGAGATAATCATTGCATTTTTTATTGGATCAATTTTCTATCTTTTTATCATTAATTCATTTCCAAAATTGCCACCAGATCCATTAAAACACAGGAACTAATGTGTCAGTTTGTGTCATGGCTATTATTTCATTGCTGTTTGCTGCCTACTTGGTGTCTACTTGACCTGTACAGGACAATGTCTGACGAACATCTGGCTTGTCACGGCAGCAGAGACACAGCCTCTCATGCTACCCAGGGGTCAGAGCCAGTGCCCAAACCCAGACTCCGGAGAGGAAGGCTAGGTGCGCCCGGGAAGACCCACTGGGCATGAACGCTGTAAATGCCAAGTCTGTCCCATCGGCCCCCAGACAGCTGCAGCTGTCTACAGGGTGTCTGCGCTTCAGAAAGCGACCTCAGGACCCACAGGAACTGGACTGCAGCGCTGAAATGGCACTAATCCCAGGGACCCCATGTGCAATGTGACCCTCCAGAGCTGGGCCTCATTCACTCTGCAGATAAATGAGGTCTGGTGGGTTCATTGCTTACTATTATCCCAGTCTGGAATTCATGGTCTAGTGACATGCGCTCAGGGTCTGGCAGGACCCACAGTGGCCGGTGGGTGAGGCCCCCAGGGTGGCCCGTTCCCATAAGAACACTCAGCGGAAGGTGCGACTGGACGTCTGTGGAGCCCGCCAGGATTGGAGCTGGGCCGTGAGGCTTGTCTTGGAGGCTGACAGGCTATCACAAAGCTTGTCAGGGAGGGTCCACCTCCCCGGCTCCCCTACTGGATGCGCCTTGCGGCTCCTGCCCTGGAGAGCACCTTTCCCCTTCCTGCCTCGGGGACGGCTGTAGGACGCAGGCTCCTGCTGGAGTGCTGCACTGCATCTTCTCAGGCGGCGGCACGTCCAGCCGGCTGTGTCTCCCAGAGGCCTTGGCGGCCAGCCTCCCCACAGCGTTGGTGTGGGTGCCACCCTGGCTGCCGTGCTGTCAGGCTGTGAGCAGGGAACGAATGGAGAGCCCCAAGACGCCCTGAGCTTGCCGGAGAGGGAAGAAGAGGGAGGGTCAGCGCTGGGGAAGTGCCCCTGGGTCCACTGGTCTGGGGCCAGCCTGGATGACCCGGCGGGAGAGGCAGCCTGGCATGCGCAGGAGGAAGCGCCATGCCGCTGGGCCTCCCAGGCCACGTGCCACACCCCAGGAGGCGGCTGGGTGGTGTTGTGTGTGCCCCCGAGGCTTTCGCTGGGCAGCTGCCCACGTGGCAGGTCTGGGACACTTGCTGCTGCCCAGAAGGCCTCGAGGCCCAGGTGGCTCTCAGGCTGCAGACCCTCCTGGAGAAGCTGTCACGTGCACATCCACACAGATTGCTGGGCCTCCCTAGAGACCCAGATTCGGCAGGTCTGAGGTGGGTCCAAGCATGTGTGTGCGTCACGTGCCCAAGTGACGCAGGTGCCACCAGCTCAGGAGCCCTTTTGAGAAACTTCCCTAGCAGAACCCCTGGGCTTGCTGCTCTCGGGAGGTCACGATGTCATGGGCAGCGCAGGGCACAGACACTCAGACTTTTGGATAGGAGCGAACGTTCTGTAACCGCATTCTCCCTCCCAGGGAGCGTGCTCCAGGCTGTCACAGGAACTTGTAGGTCCCAGGGCCCCATGTTCCTGGGCAGCCTGCTGCTGGCTGTTCTCCAGCCTGCACACCCGTCAAGTCTGGTGTGGGTAGTGACCCCCCAGGATCGGGGGGGTATGTCCAGCATGGGCTCAAGTAGGCCCTGAAGACCCAGGAAGAGGATGGTCCCCTTTCTGCAGGGAAACTGCTCCCCTGGCCCATAGCTGGCCTGACGGGAGCTCCTTGTGACCTTCTGACTGGAAAACAGTGCAAGGTGGAGCCCACATCTTGTGTGTCTCTGCAAAATAAGCTGACTCGCTGCAGAGTGGGTCCCACCGCAATGGCCGTGCTCGCAGACATGCACAGGAAGTCCCCAGTGCACAGACGTTCAGGCAGGCAGCAGGCTCTTCACCACCAGGAGAGAAGGGTGGAGGTGCAGGTCCCCCGAATCACGAGCATTGGCCTGTGGTCCTGCTGCACAGAGAGATGCCCAAGAAAGCCGAAACCGGTGACAAGGTCTTTCTGGGAGGATTCCATGATTGCTTCTGTAGAAAATCTCAAGGAATCTTCAAAATAACATAGGGTGAACAAGTTTAGCGAGCAAATGGTAAGAATTGGTTGTATTTCTAGATACTAGAAGCAATCCACTGTAAATAAAATGGGAAATGATTTAATTTACAACAGCATCCAAATGTGTGTGCGAGGTGCGCTAGAAAACTGGAACCCACTGCGGGAACTTTAACAAGCCCTGAGTAAGGAGAGATGCATACTGCGTTTGTGATTAAAAGCTTGATTCCATTAAGATGTCAATTCTCCCCAAAATATTGTGGATGCAACTCCATCTCAACCAAAATCCCAACTTACTTTTCTGAGGAAACTGACTAGTTGGTTGGTAACATGTACCCGGGAAGGTGAGGGACCCAGAGTGCCCAAAAGGATCTTGGAAAGAAACAACGTTGGCAGGCGTGGAAGGTGCCACTCATGATCCCACCACCTGACAACCAGGCCTCCATCTCCTGGGCTCATGTGGCCTTCTGTGTCCTCTTTATGGAAAACAGCTTTCCCGGGTGTCCACAACCTGCAGTATTCCGAGTACACTTTCAGTTACTTGTCTGGCCATGGAAACACAACACAGTGGAGACGGCACCGGCTGTGCCGGTGTCCTGCAGCCTGAGCAATGTCTTGGCTGGCTCCACCCCAGGCTCCACCCCAGGCCCCACAGATTCGCAGCCAGTGGCTGGCTGTACCTACGAGGGGTGTTAGATCTACTGTGCTTGCTCACAGTGAGTCCTCGCAGCAGGCTTCAGTCTCACTGCTGAGTGGTGTCCCCTGTACGGACACCGTCCACCCAGGGATGGACACCTGGCTGCTGGCATGGACTCCTGTGAGCACGTGGTCTGTGTGGGTGCAGGCCTGCAGTTGTCTTGGGTGGGCTCTGTGGGACAGCTGGCCATTTGGTAGGTGTGTGTGTCCCTGCTTTTAAGTGTGAATTGTTCTGCACGGCGGTGCACTGGGGCACCTTGCCATGAATCAGGCAGCATGGCAGCCGCTCCGCAGCCTCCCCGACCCTGGACGGCCAGCCGTGACCCTGAGCACCTGGACACATTTGTAGTTTAAGGTGCTCTTCTCTAATGACTGCCAGCTGGGAAGCTCTGTGTTGGCTGCCGCCAGCGAGACCCGCTGTGCCTGCGGGGCCTCTGCTAATTTGGGTTTCACTGCTGTTCCCGGTTCGGAGAGGCCTTTTCCTGCTCTGGACACGAGCTCTTTTTCAGAGAGGTGCTTTGCAGATGTTCTGCCCACTCTTGGGTTGTTCCTTTAGTCTCTTACTGCAGCCTTTCAAAGAGCAGAAGTTATCAATTCTGAAGTTCAATGCATCAACTTTGCTCTTTTGTGCACCCTGCTTTGAGTGTCCTATTTAAGAAATCTTTATGAAACTGAAGACCACGAAGATTTTCTTCTAATTTTTCCTCTGAAATTTTAAACATTATATATTTTACATTTATGAGTGCGACCCACTCTAGATCAGTGTGGTGTCCTGGGTGGACCCAAGCTCCTTATGTTACACCTGAATATCTAATTCTTCTGGCGCCCTTGTTGGAGAGTCCTTTTCCCACCGAGCTGCTTTTGCACTTTCGTTAACAAATCAACTTAGCACACACAGAGGTTTATTTCTGGAGTAGGTTTCACCTACTCTGATGCTCGTTCCGCACAGGCGATGGGCTGACTGTGACCCTCCCGAATCCACAAGGAAGCCTGGCTCCGGTGCCGGGCGTGCTTGGAGGGGCCCAGCACCCCTCGGCTGCCTGCCTTTTGGCCGCCAAGTCTGCTTCTCACACCCCCCAGGGGTGCCTTCGCATCTGATCTGGCAGTTGCCACCGTGCGTTGGGGCGCGCCGGCCGTTGACAGGAGTGTGGGCGCTGCTAGGGCGGGCTGAGGCCGCTGCCCGCTCTGCTGCTTCTGGTTTTCCTGTGTATTCTGTTTCTCTTCCTGCCCCTCCGGCCTTCTTTGATGGAGTGGTCTCGCTTGCTCCTCTGTTGGATCACTGCCCTGCCTCTGGGGCCCTCTTCTGCTTACTTTTGTGCGTACCTTGCTTTTGTAGGTGAGCTTGCTGTGCCGCAGTGCCCCGCAGTGCTCTTCCTGTGTCCCTCCTGCTCTGTGCATCCTGCTGCGTGGCTCCGCTCTACCAGCCATGGGTCCCCGTGCACTGTCACCCCTGCTTTGGGCACCAGTCCTCCCCTTCCTTCCCTTCGCTGCCAACCACCTTTTAAAGAGATTTCAGTAATGGGGAACGTGTTTTCTTGCCGTCATAACCGGTGGTTTCTGGTGTTCCGCACTCCATGGCACGGGGGCAGATTCTGAGCTATGTGGCTCTCCTTCTCCTCTGAGACCTCTGTCGGCCTTGCTGGCGTGCAGGGCGCTGCTGGATTCTCCGAGCGTCTGTCTGTTTGAGAAGGCTTATTTCTCTGGAGAGACACTTTTGCTGGGTACAGACTTCCAGGTAGCAGCTGCCTGCTCTTCCTGCTTGCTGTTGCTTGTACAGAAATCTGCTCGTGTGTATTTCTCATCTTTTGTATGAAATATGCCCTTTTTTCTGGCTGATTTTTGAGGATTTTTCTCGTTCTCATCAGTTGGTGTAGCTTCCAGCATGAAACTTGAAATACTTTTTGTCTCCGTCCTCCACGGGGGCTTGGGTGGCGTGTGTTTGGGGGCATGAAGTCCCACAGCTGCCCGACACTTGGCTCACCTTTGTCTCTGTTCTCCATTTCCTTTGGAACAATCTGCACGGCTTGGTGTCCCAGCCCATTTACCTTCTCTTTGGAGATGCTAAATCCTCCTTCGTCCCGAACAGTATACTTTGTATCTTGGACACTGAAGTTTTTATCCCCAGATTCAGATTTGTGTATTTTAAACAGTCTTTCATGTCTCTTTTAAACACATTCAACCTTGTTTGCTCTTTGAACGATGTAATAGTTACAGTGATTATCAACACAGTGACTATCATCTGAGTCATTTTGGGGGTCTGTCCCTTTTGATTACAGGTCATGTTTCCCTACCTTTTTACATCCTGATAATTTCTGATTGAGTGCAAAGTGTTGTTGAGTTTTACCCTGAGTGGCATAATACTGTGCTCCTGTGAATATTCTGGAACTTTGTTTTTGGCTGCAGGTGAGTTGCTTATAAGTGGTATAATGGATGTCCCTTCAGGTCTTGCTTCGAAGCTCTGTTGGATGGAGCAGAGTGGAGTTTGTTCTAGGGCTAATGCTTGCTGCCGACTTACCACCTGGTGACCTGTGCTTCCATCTGTTCCTCCATGGTGACAGGGAGCAGAACTTCGTCACTCAGGATTGTACTGGTGCCACCAGGTCTCCACAGCACTGTGGTGGGGCTGGCCCTGCTCCCCAGGACAGTGCTCCTGCTGTCCTTCTCTGTGGAAGGACACTGTCTCTTGCTGCCACCTGGCTGTGCAGTCAGTGCTTTCTATGGAACAAAGTGGACTTCATACCACTTGGCGTCATCAAGATGAGGGACACTGCAGGATCGGAGTGCTCTGGAGTCCTCGGGGATCACCTTGGGAGCCGCACATGGTCTCTTGTCAAAAGCTTCTCGTGCTCTCAGGATGGCAGGTAGATGAGTTGCATCGGTAAGTGGAGTTCATTCTGCGCACGGTCTCGTTCTCCCCGAGGGCCTGTCACACTGCAGAACCGTGTTAAAGCCGTCAACTCAGTTTGCTATTTTCTCCTTTGAACCCTGTTGAACTTGCTCCCACAGCCTAAGCTGTGCCGTTAGGAGCACGTGCCGGTGAGGGACCCTGTCCTGCAGCGGCATCAGCCAGCGTGTGTCGTGACCCCAGCAGGATGTCCATCTCACCAGATCCACGACGACTGTGGTTACATTTCACACATGGTAATTACACTCTCTTTCTTTGACTTTCCATCTGTTTGCACAGCACACTTAGGTGTTTTATTTTTTGTTAGTCTAACAACTGTCACTTAGGAGTTTTTAATGTGATTTCTAACATGGTTGGATTCAAGTTCACCCTTTGGCTGTTTTATATTTGTGTTACCTATGCTTTGCTCCTTCTTCCTACTTTCCTGCCTTGCTTGGATGAAATTAGTGTTTAAAGTAACCACGCCTCCTCGTACTGTTTTCTCTGGAGGGCTTCAATATGCACTTCAAACGATGACCATCTATCTTCGAATGACGTCGATCCTTTGTGCAAAGCCAAGTTCCTGCACGGTGTTGCTTGTCTCTGCCTGCGTAGCTGTCAGTGTTGCTGGTGGTGAGGAAGTATCTTAGCATTTGCTTATTCAAAAATGTCTTCCTTTTGCCTTGACCTTTGAAAGATTTTCCTCAGCAGAGTTCTGGCTTGGCGGTCAGTGTTCCGGTCCAGTCGTGGAGGACGCACTAGCCTTCCAGTCTGCATGTGTCCTGTGGAGGGGTCAGCGGCCATTCTCATCTCTGTCCCCCACACTGTGTTCTTCTCTGGCTGCTTTTGAGATCCTGTCTGTGACAACGTGCCTGACTACATTTGTCATTTATTCTGCTTAGTGCTTGTTGAGCTTCGCAGGTGTCTGGGTTTACAGATTTGGAATGATTCTGGCCCTTGTCTTGTCGCCCCTGGCCTCCGCTTGTGTGTACTGGACCTTCACCTGTCCCCTGGGCCTCTGCTTTGTTCTCTTCCACAGTTCACTAGGATGGCACGTCACGCTGTATCAGGCTCGCTGCCTCCCCTGGTGTCTCACCCAGGTATGAGGGGTGGGTGCCTCTTCCCCAGCGTCCACTTGGCAGAATCCTGCCCCAGTTGTGTGAGAGGGACGGGGATTCAGGGCGGGTCAGTGACACAGGGTCGGAGCCATGGCTGGCTGGTTGGTCACCACTGAGTTCCAGCTGGCCGGGGGCAGGTGCGGGATGGGGTCTGGCCCGACTCAGGGAGGGGACTCGTCACCCCTGGAGGCAGCCGATGGCGGGGCCTGCCACCTGTGCGTGGAAGTGCACCCTGGTTCCTCTCACACATCCTCATCTCTGCTCCCGTCTTCCTGCCAGTGCCTGTGACGTGGCAAGAGGCTGATTCATGACCCCCTCTCCCGCGGAGGCTGGACTTTACCGCAGGGCAGCCTGGCTGCAGCCTCCTGGAGTCCCTGCCGAGGGGGGACGCAGGGCCACCAGACAGGGTGCTGCCGGCTGAGGGGCACCTACACCGTCGCGTCCCTGCAGTCTTCTCGTGGCCAGAGTGTCGTGCAGGGGGGGCTGGGCATGGCTCTTCCCCTTGGCGTGTCCTGTGGTCACTGTGGTTGGCTGCCACCATCCTGGGTACCTCTTTCCCCTTCTTGAGCCATCATACCCGTCTGTGGCCTCAGGCAAGACACGTGAGGCAGGAGGAGGGTCAGTCTGCGCCACTTCCACAGGGTGATCCAACGTCCAGGGCGGGCGGTGCCCCTTCCCTGCGCTGTCTGGCTGCAGGACCGGGGAAGGGCATTCTGCTGGCCCAGGACAGAGATGTGCAGGGTGGTGCTGCTGCAGTCAGCGTGCCCTGGATGGCACAAGCCTGAAGTGAAGCTGCTGCTGACCCCAAGTCCTGGAGGCCCCAAGCCTGGAGACCCCAAGTCCTGGAGGCCCCAAGTCCTGGAGACCCCAAGTCCTGGAGGCCCCAAGTCCTGGAGGCCCCAAGTCCTGGAGACCCCAAGCCCTGGGGGCCACAAGTCCTGGGGGCCCCAAGTCCTGGAGACCCCAAGCCCTGGGGGCCCCAAGCCCTGGGGCCACATGTTATGCACCCCACTGGGCCCCACGGGCAGTGGGCCTTCCGTGTGGGCTCCTGTTGAAGGTCTGTCCCCAGGTGGGACGCCTCCACTTAGACCATGGCTGATCTACTGCCCAGTCTAGGTGGCCATTGGCAACTGGGGCTTCCCCCTCCAGTACCTGGGTCAGGACAAGCGCTGCCGACCGGGGCGGCTGGAGGGAGGCGGGGACGGGCGCTGCACTGTTGGGCCCCACTGTCCGTCCTCCTTGGTCTTTCGCCATCAAGGCTGTGGTGATGAGTGGGAGGGTGCAGGCTGCAGGTGAAGACCCCTGGCCGCTGGGTGCTGCTCAGGGCCCAGGCAGGAGTGTGGGCGTGGAGGTTGGGGCCGTGCACCCTGGTCAGATCCCGTGACTACAAGGACCGTGGCGGCCACAGCTGCCCCTCACGGGGCCGGGTGAGTGCCCGAGTGTGTGAGTGTGCACTTTAGGTGGCCACGTGTCGTGTGACGGCGGACGTTGACTGCTTCCCCACGAGAGGGTCCTCAGAGGCTGTGACTGCACAGAATCCATGTCCCCCAGAAGAGGTGACATGGTGGGACTGGGCCTTCTGGGAGAAGGTACAAGCACCACTTAGGGTGTGATTCCACCTGGTGGGACGCGGACATCAGGACCAGCTTGCGCCAGGAAGAGGGGGCGGCTTAGGCAGCCAGGGGGGGCCGTGCTGGGCTCGCTCTGCCCTCCGCACAATCCCAGCTCAGCTGCAGGAACCTGGGGGCCGTCTGGCTTCCAGCCAGGACAGCAAATGGCAAGGGCTGGGCGAGGCTGCGAAGCACCCAGAGAACCCTCTGCTCTAGGAAAGCCTTTTCCACAGAATTCAATTATGGCCGAGAGACTGCATCCCGACTGGTTCTAGGAAAGGCCTGCTGCCATCTTCCTAATAAACAGCACACACACCACCGCGCGCCTTCAAGTACCTACGTTCGTATTTATTCCACAGAAAACCCACGTCCTTCACGTGACGGCAACTCGGGGCAAAGTCCCCGGAGGGGAAGAGAATCAGGAGGAACAAACATCCATTCCGAGTCTGTTTCAGAGATTTTGTCCTGAAAATGCGTTTAGTGGCATTTCAATAAAAACCCTTCATGTGCAGACGGCAGGGGCGGGCGCTGGCCCTCCCTCGGAACATCTCAGTTCATTAACCTCCTTCATAGGCCCTTCTAGGCTTTTCTCTTCTAAAAACGAATGTTTACCATCACTGTGGAGTGGACTCCTGTCGGCTACCAAGGCTGCCTCGATTTCCTCCAGGAGCCTGAGCTGGCCTCCCTGACAGCCCGTGGGGCCACGAGAGGAGGTCCGGTGGCCCTGACTTGCTGGCCTGGCGGTCTCTCCCTGTGCGGTGCCCCAGATGTAAAACCCAACTCATTTCAGGAAAAAGCACGAATTCCAAACAGACCGAGCTTGGCTCAGGGAGGAAGCTGCAGCCCCACCTTCTCTGAGGAAGGGCGGCTGCCTGTGCCCGACCAGGATGGAGCCTCTGTGGAGCAGGCTGGCAGCTGCCACCCCTCTGGCCTGGGAAGGTCGGGCACCCTCTCACATGCCACACGCATCCACAAAGGTGAGAGCCTGCAGGCCCCTCCCCTCTGGGAGGGTCAGCCACACTCAAGGCTGCTGCCTGAGTCACCATGGAAACCAGGCAAAGGGGGAGAGGCCGGGGACAGGGGACCTCCCTGCCAGGGAGGAGCCACCACCACCTGGAGTTGCAGCCGGCTGGAGGAGGTAAGATGAGACATGGAGCTGAACTGACCGTCGGCTCCCCCTCTGCCTGGTTCCTCTGCCCAGTGTATGCTGCTGTGACTGGAGTTGACGCCCCGATGGAGTGGAGCTCATTACATTCAAACAGAAACACCAAACCGGCAATGTTTATAAAAAAGGGGATCTTAAAAGGATCAAGGAAAGCAGAAGAGGCGTCCTGGGCTGGCGCCTGTGGCCAGACCTCCCCATGGCCCAAGGGGCTTCCCTGGGAGAGGCTCCTAGAAACGTAGTCGAAGCCCAAGATGGCCTCAGTCTATCAAAAAAGGGCCGGTAAATAAATATCCTCTGACCCTAAGAGGAAAAATGAAGTAGAAAAACAATTTTCTCTTTTTTAAAAAAATGCTGCATGTGTTCCAAGGTACCTAAATGAAGTCTATAAAACACGGGGGCTCCACACAGTAGGGCCACGTGCAGTGACGCTGCCAGCTGTGGCCCGCGGCGGGGATGGGGTCGGGGACCAGGGCGGGCCGCTACCTCCAGTGTGCGCAGTGTGGCCGGCCTGATCGTGCTACATGCACAGAAGGGCACACGCGGAGGACCCAGTGCTCCAGGTGAGCGGGCACCCAGGGCCACCCACGGCTGGGCTCCCAACGCAGGCTGCTCACAAGGGGACAGAGAAACCCCAAGTCCGCGGGGGCTGGGCCTGGAGGGCGAATGCCCAGGGCACGAGAGGTGACCAGGAGGATGTCCAGGGCCCCCGGAGGCGGCAGAAGTGGGGGTGGCACAGGGGCCTGCGGCCTTCCAGATCTTCCGTCCTAGTCCAGTTTCTTACAGCAAGGCTCCCTCCCGAAGGCCAGGCCGTCGGGGCTGAAGTCGGCACAGAAGCCGTTGGGGGTGGGCACGGGTGGGGTCTCTGTGCAGTGTGCAAACCACGTCTGGCCAGGGCACAGGTACTGCTCTGCGAAGTCGGGGTGCGCTGCCACAAACTCGGTGAATTCAGCTGCAAGAAGCAAAGCACCTTGGTTACCAGGCTCTTGAGGAGACGCCCGGGCCCCGGGCTCTTCCCCTGCACCCACGTGATGTCCCCCACCCTTTGGCAAGGGCAGCCGACACCTGGACCCCAGGCTCTTCCCGAGCCCATGTGGGTCTCTCCACCCTTCTGCGCTGCAGAGGGCACTGGACACCTGGAACCTGGCGCTGTTCCCCTATGCCCACATGGCATCCTGCCCTTCTGGGGAGGGTAGCAGGGAAGCAGATGCTTTGGGGGACAGGATCTGTGCCTCGGTCTCTGTTGCACACTGAGAGGGACAACGAGGAGCAGGGCTGACCTCTCGGCTACCCTGCCTTCAGGACCCTGTAAGGAAAACTGGTGACTTTGAGCCCAACAGAAATGCCCTGGCCCTCAGGGCCTGTGAGGTAGGCTCTGGGCTGAGGCCGTCTGGGCAGGAACAGGCGCCCAGAGGCGGTGCTGCCGAGTGCACAAACTTCAGCACTGGGGACTGGGCAGGGCCCTCCTTGCAGACCCTGGCACTGCGCCCTGGTGGGAGAAAGCACCCTGCGCCCACTTAGAGCTCTGCAGAGGGTCTGAGGACAGACAGAATGGACACAGGATGTTGCAGACGCCAGGGCCTGTGATGCCTGGGGAAGCGGGCCACCTGAGGGCTCCGTGGCTGCCAGGTTCATCGCATACTGCGCAGCAGCTGAGCCCAAGCACAAAGGGCAGTGCCACCAGCCACAAAGCACACCAACAGCAAGCACACACATGCACACATGTGCACTCATACACTCACAGGCAGGGGCACACCCATAGCATGCACTCCCAGACATGCACACTCACAGGCACGCACACCCAACACACACCCCCAAACGCTCACACAAGCATGCACACCCAAGGCATGCACACCCAAACACGCTTACACTCACAAGCATGCACACCTAAACACACGCACACTCATACACACTCACACCCACAGGCATGCACACACATACACTCACACACACGCGCAGGCACATGTGCTTACAAATGCATGCATGCACAGACACACTGGCACATACTTTCACACTCACATGCTCGGGGTCTGACAATTGGACATGATTTTTAAAGCATCTCCAGAGAAGACACGAATAAGGGCCATTCTGGAGATCTCCACGGTCGCCCTGAGCACGTGTCCCTTCTGTTTCTTCAGTGAAAACACACGCTGACTTAAGGGTGAAGAGGGTGCCTCTGCGTGCCCATCCCTGATCCTGCCATCACACCTAGCTCTGGGCTGCCTGAGGCCCTGGCTCCTCCTGTCCCCACTGGCACTCTGTCCTGGACCCTCCGAGGCAGGTGCCGTGGCCCTGGTATGTGGGACACCTCCTCTGCTTTAAGGCAGTGCTTTGGGGGAAAGACTGCTGTACCCACTTTAGAAGATGGGGGAATGAAAATTCAGACCATGGTGAGGACCTGGGGCCCAAGGGTCACAGGTGAGAGCCCCAAACCCATGAGTGTCCTGAAAGGACATGGTGTGTCACTCTCTCTACAAGGGAGGGAGGCACCTCAGGCTGGTTTGCTGACTTCACATTGTGATTTAAAGTGTGAACCTGGCTATGTCTCGGTGTTCAGCCTGCCAATGGAGCCATGCTAGACACCAGGACATCTGCTTGGACACCCCAAAGGTGTCCTCGGGGGAAACCGTCATGCCCGGCACACCTGCAACAGCTCTGGAACCCCCACTCCAGGCCCTGCCTTTCCTGAAAGACCACTCCTGGGCCGGGTGGAGTGAGATCAGGGCCATGGCTACTGGCGACGTAGCTACAGTGTCCCCAGGAGGGTAGACCCCGCAACCTCTGCGGACGGCACTCAGGGCTCTGCGTTTGGAAGCAGGCTGAGCCTAGCTCTATGTTCTGTGCCCTTCTGACCTGAGGCACTGCTGGGCCTTGTGAGGGGACAGGGGCTCTGGTCCCATCCCCAGGTCTCCTGGGCTCACCCTACTAGCACACTTGGGCCACAGCCTTGGCCATGCGACTGCTGCTGGGGTGGGTGACCCCCTCCCCCACTCACCAAATGTGACTGTCCCCTTCTCCTTTTCGTCGATGGCCTGGAACAGGTCAGTCACAGCAAGCTCTGCCACCCCCAAGGCGGTCTTCAGGATGCAGGACAGGTCACCCTCAGCTACACCGCCATCCTCAGGTGACCCATACATCTACAGGGGAAAGTGGGGCATCACTGAGGCCTCCCCTCTGTCCTGGCCAGTCCTGGTGCTCCTGTCCCTGGATGTCTCAGCTCTCAGCAGCCATGACCCCACCTTCTCAGAACTGGGCCCCTGGGCCAGGTGGTGCTCTGGGGTGGATGCTGAGGTCCCAGGCAGAGCCATGCCTCGGGCCCTGTGACCTCCACCTTCTGGGCACTGGGTGCCCTTGGCCTGAGACCAGGAGGCTGATCCCCAGCTGTGACATCAACCAGCAGACCAACAGCACAGGAGAGGCTCTACCAGGGAACATGGGAGAGCAAAGCCCAGGCCCAGAACTTCCTCATAGCACCGCTGCCTCTGGGAATTCAGGCTGGAGAACCCACAGGGAGGGCGCCTGGGGCTGCAGGCCAGGCGGAGCAGGGCTGGGCTCTGGCAGAGCAGCGTGCCTATGGCCCCACCTACTGGCCACAGCCTGAACTGCAGCCTCGTGGACGCCCACAGGCCTAGACATGCCTTCTGCAATGTCCAGGCTGGAGACTCCTGCTTCTACATCCAGAGGGTCGCCCTAGGCTGTGGGGAAGCGCTGGGGAGCAGGACAAGGCTCAGCCAGGCTGACAGAAGAGCTGGGCTTCCCTCTCCTCCCGAGGTTCTGGGGGCTTCCGTCACACGCCAGGGCTTCCTGCGGCACAGGGCGGCCTGAGGCCCAAGGTGTGGGCAGTGCCCACAGCCTGACTTCTGGGAGGCTCTCGTGCAGTGTCCCTGCGTCCTCAGAGCTGTCACAAAGCCCTGCCCGTCCACAGCCCTGGGCCACGACACGTAGAACGTGCCCAGGTGCCCTGGCTGACCACCCCACTCCCTACCACTGCATCCCACAGGCCTGTCCCCAGGCTGCTTGCATGTGGCCTAGGGCTGGACCAGCAGGAGGGACAGGGCGTCTTGTTAGCAGATGTTGGCCTGTGCTGGTGCAGGGACACAAGGGAGCCTGAGGTGGCACCAGTCAGGGTGAGGTGGGCATCTGTGGCAGGTGGGCTGAGCCTGGCATGGCAGTGGGCCCCTGCACTCTGCCAGGCACCACGGGAGAGGCGACTGCCCAGTGCCAGGGCAGCCATGGCAAGGTGGCGTGTGCCGCCAGCCCCAGGTGAGGGCCCTGAGAGCACACCTGTGGAGACACGCATTCCCTCTTGTTAGCAGGCACCGGGTGGGCACTGTCCTCTCCAGGACAGTTGCCCGCTCGCCCACAGGTGGGGTCTCCCCAGTGCCAGCCGGAGAGTCAGCTCAGGTCCTGCCAAGTGCCGCCTCCCCACCTGCCATCGCCTGTTACAGGTTCTACCGGGTAGGTTTAGAGCCCTAGATGGCCAGGCTGTCAGAGCAGGACATGGCCTGGATGCAGGCGGGGGCCTCAGAGGGCCCACAGGAGGCCGGACGTTAAAATCATCCTGTCAGTTCCCCAGTGTGACCCACACAAGCCACCCTGGCATCGAGGCACCTCTCAGCCTGTCTGTGGAGGGTGTGCTGGTCAGAGGGACAGAGGCGGTTCTCAAAGCAGCAGGACAAGTGGCTCCTGACTTGCGCATCAGCTCCTGGAAGGTCTGCCTGATGTGAGTTGTTCCTACTGGAGTCTCTGACAGAACCCTGTCTCTAGACGGGCGAACCCGGCCCAGCTCCACCCCAGGGGACAGGGCTGACGGGGTGAGCCCTGAGGGACTCTGGAGTCTGCAGGTGGGCGGGAGGAAGTCCAGCCCCAGCAGCAAATGGCCTGGCTCTGGGTGACTCAGTGATGGGGCTGAGCTGGGGTGGGCAGCTCCTTACTCCTGAGCCCTGCTGTCGGTCAGCAGGCTGATGGGCGCTGTGTGGGGGGAGATGATGGCCGTGTGGGCCCCTCGCTCATGAGGCTGGAGGGCTGGCGCCAGCAGGAGCAGCGGGGAGCTCTGTGGCACTCCAGGACGCCTGTGAGGGCAGCAGGCACGCCGGGGTCAAGCCTGCCGCTGCGGAGGGGCTCTGAGAACTCGCCACAGGTCTGACATGACCGCACCTGGCTGTCCCTACAAGCTGGGCATGTGGGATCCCGCTTGCCTTAAATGCCAGCTGGATGGTGTCCAGAGTCCGGGGCGGCCGGCACACCACCGACAGGGCGACCACGTACTCCCGCAGGTCCATCTTGCCGTCTCCGCTCTGCAAGAGACACGGCCTCAGGGTGGTCAGTGAGCAGGCGGGCAGACCAGACGCCCGTCCCTGTGGGCCCCTGTGCACGTGGCAGCTGCTCTGGGAGCGCGTGGTAGCTCCCGAGGGCTGCGAGGCCCCAGCACAGCTTCTCCAGGAAGCACAGGCAGGAAGGGCCGCCGCCTGCCAGCCTGCGTCAGACTCCAGCACCGCCAGCGCGGCCCAGGACCCGCGCAGCCAGCCTGCGTGGACAGACCCCGGCGTTCAGAGCAGAGCCCAGGCCTAAGCGAGCGTAGTCGACCATCCAGACCGAGGTCAGCCGGGACCCTCGGCTCCCGCTCCAAGGCTCCGCGGGACGCATCACTGCTTGGAAGGCAGGGACGAGCTGGGGGCTGACTACCGATGACCACAGGTGAGCGGGATGTGAAGGACATGCAGGAGGATGCCCGTCAGATCAGGGAAGGAGGGCTGGGCGGGGAGGCCTGACACTCCCGCTGCCCCTCCCCCCTTGTCCACTATGGGCGTCGTCAGGCCCAGGGTCAGGCAGGCACAGGTCCTGAGCACCATCTGAGGGGAGTTGGTGGCCATCTTGCAGTGGCCTTGGCCCGGCTCTCGAGGCCTGGGGTACAGGGTGCTGGTGTCAGGAAGCAGCTGGGGCAGCAGGCAGGTATAGCCCACACTAGACCCAATGGTACCCGTGCCCAGCTCTGGGACGGCTGGGCCTCCGGGTCTGAGGCCCTGGGGGGAGGTGGGGCATGCTCCTGCCTCATATGATCACTGTGCATTTGAAACAGCAGAAAGTAAAAATTAACGCACTGTGTATCTGTCAGCTGTGGGTCACCTGGGGACGCAAGAGCTGACGAGCAGTCGATGTCGCAAACTGGGAACCTACCCAGGAAGCCTGAGCAGAAACAGCCACAGGCAGCTGTGCAGGCACAGGGTGGGGCCCGTGCTGTCTTCCTGCCTCTGGACTGGGAGGTGTGCCCTTGGCAGAACCCAGGATCACGGTGACGTTCATGTCCCATGGACTCTGGTGTTCCAGGCACTCAGGCTCCCTGGCTCTGCCACAGCCACACTGCGGCTGCCCATCATGTGTGCGGAACTTGCCACATTGGCTCACAGAAGGCGCCATGAGGGACAGGCAGTGGTGTCACCTGGGATCCTCACCTTGCCCTGGAATGGCTTCCACAGGACCCACAGCCCAAGTGGCACCGTGCGATGACGGCACCCAACAAGACCAGGCGTGGCTTCTGCCAGCCTGTCACACCCACCCGAACCCTGCGAAGCCACCTTTCTGGCCGCCTGTCACACCCACCCCATGAGGCCTCCTTTCTGCCCACCTGTCACACCCACCCGAACCTCGCGAGGCCTCCTTTCTGCCTGCCTGTCACACCCACCCCATGAGGTCTCCTTTCTGCCCACCTGTCACACCTACCCGAACCCCGCGAGGCCTCCTTTCAGAGCCACGGTGACATGAATGTGGCCCCTCATTTGGCCAGTGTGTGACCTGAGGAGGGCGTGGGATGTGGGAGGGCTGGGCTGGCGTGTGGTCTCGGCCTCTCAGACACCCGATTAAAGCCTCCACAGCACCAGCACCTTTCAGGGCTGTGCCTTTGCACACACCAGGAGCACGGCAGGGCCTGGCCGGCGCTGGCCCTGGGCAGCAGGTTCCTCCTCTCACACTGAGTAAGGTGTGTTCCAGGCACAGTGAAGGCCTCTTGTGTCCTGAAAAGCCTGGTGTCGCCACCAAGATGCCTCCCAAGTGGCCCCACCTCGTCAAAGAGAGAGAAGAGGTCCTCCAGCGTGTCGGAGACCGGGACCTCCAGGTACGCCGCGAACTCCGCCAGGCCGATCTTCTCCCTGCTCTTCACGGGGGCACTTTCCGAATATTTATCCAGATCCTTCTCGAGTTTTTCTGGTTTCAGCCTAAAATAAAAAGGTGGACGGGAGATTTCGTTTTTAAGACCACCAGGAGACTGCTGTCATGCCCTAAAGCTCATCGAGACCCTTGAGCTGAGCCAGGCGCGGTGGCTCAAGCCTGTAATCCCAGCCCTTTAGGAAGCTGAGACAGGAGAATCGCGAGTTCAAAGCCAGCCTCAGCAACGGTGAGGCACTAAGCACCTCAGTGAGACCCTGTCTCTACATAAAACACAAAATAGGGCTGGGGATGTGGCTCAGTGGTCGAGAGCCCCTGAGTTCAATCTCCAGTACCAGAAAAAAAAAAGACCCTTGAGCTGTCCATGTGACAAGCTGCGTGACAGTTTCCAGACTGAAGGCACGGGGCCAGCAGCCTGCAGGGGCACCAGGGCTTCTGGGTGAGGTGTGTCCAGAAGCTCTGCCCAATTTCTGGATAACCGCACCATCAGGGGACAGCTGGTGCCCATGACAGAGGGGTTCTAAGGCCCTTCTACGTGCACCGAAGCAGATATTTAAGACACTTTGGAGCAGGCACATCAAACATTGCTTGCTAGGCCGCTGGCTCCATGCCTCAGTTGCACAAGGTCCTGACCCTCGCTCAGGGACTCCCAGGAGACTCACCCGAGGCCCCGCACAAGCCTGGCGAATTCCAGCAGGCAGGTGTCAGCAGGCAGGCGGAGCTGTCCCTCAGCCAGGGCCAGCTGGCAGTCTTCAAATGTGTAGTCGGTCACCGAGACGCCCAAGGCCCTGCAAAGGAGGGGGTGTGAGGCTCCCTCACACAGGCCAGTCCCCCCTCCAGCAGCTGGGCAAAGGGGCCAGGGTATCAGGGCCCCCAGGGTGGACGGTCGCAGGGGAACATCTGCATGCTACACCTGGCCGTTTGTCCACAGCCCCTGCCAACACCTTGCCCCAGCCTGTGGGAAAGCGCAGGGGCCGGCCGGGGGCGAGGGGGAGCAGCAGGGCACCCCCTTCACAGGCCTGTTCCCCCAAGGAGGCCTCTGCCAAGCCAGCTCCAATCAGACGCCCAAGCAGTGGCGCCCGCTGACCACACGCCCCCACCTGCTGGCACCCCAGGATGGAATGTGCCCTGCAGAGCGCGCCTCCTGGGGCCTGGGCAGGTTCGCCTCCTGGATGGGGCCCCGCCGAGTTCCACAGCTTCTGATTTGTACACACAATGTTTTTAAGTCAATTGCTGAGTAAGAACTAACGGTGGAGGCTGAAATGAGGGTGAGCGCCACCAACAGACAGGCTTCCGGCACGGATGCTGCCTGGCGGGCTTCCCAGCACAGGTACTGACCAGTGGCCGCCCATCCTCGGGGCCGTTGACCCTCAGAGTTAGAGAATGTGACAGGGAGACCCCAGAGGAGGGCCGAAGCACAGGATGGCAGGCATGCCGTGCCGGCACGCGGTCTTCAGTGCGTTCTCGGGGTGCGGGATCCGGCCACAGACCCCGGTTGCACACCAGAGGCCACGTCCAGCACGAGAAGCTCCAGCGTGGCCTGCTCCCGTCGCCTGCGTTCCCATATGCGTGCACAGGAATCTGGGCAGCGCTGGAGGAGGGGCGTGCGTGGATGCAGGCGCGGAGCTCAGCTGCTCCCTGCCTCTGGGGTGGGCACAGCTCCCGCCTCTGCCTAACCGACTGACACAGGCCAGCAAGGGACCCACAGGGAAAGGTGCCTCTCCTCTGGGAAGCGAAGGATGGATCTCTAGCCAGCCCTGCCCAGTCTGAGGATGGGAACCTGCAGCAAGGAGGGTGAGACCAGCAGGCTCTGGGCAGGGGACGTGGCACCTGGTACCTGGCCTCCTCCTGGAGCCAGCAGGACCTTCGCCAAGCCCACAAGAGGCACTGCCCCCGCCAGCAGCAGGAGACGTGCCCGGAGCCCGGTGGGCTGAGAGCTCTGAATGTGGAGCCCAGGAGAGCCACGTGTGCTTCACAGCTGGCCCCACACCAGCTTCTCACACATGGCGGCCCCGGCTCTGCAGCTCTGTCCACTGGAACGCAGGTGGCGTGGCCCACACAGCTCTTGTTCAGCAGAACGTCACGCACACCCTGCTCTGTAGCTGGCATACCACATGCCCGAGACCCTGCGCGGGGAGCTTCAGAGGGCAGAGCACCATAGTCCTCTGCCAAGGCCACTGCCTAAGTGAGCACCTGGCAAGTCAGGTTCCACGAAAACCCTTCCACCTGCTGAGCACTTCTGTGGAAAGCTCTGGACAGCAGACTCGGCCCTCCTGGGAACCTGTGAGCAAGGCCTTCGGTGACTTCTGGGGAGCTCTTGGTCGCTGCCTCACGGGTGCTGTCACTCTGTCACAGGGGAGAAGTGACTTCCTAGGCTGGATCAAGGGCAGGTGTCTCAGGCCACTCTCAGGAAGGCCAGTGGGGGCCAGTGCAGGGCCACCCTCGCACGCACCCAGTCCCGAGGACTGGTGTGATCTGGAGAGAATCTGAGCCTCGGAGGACCTGATGCCCCTACCCAACCCTTCCTCGGAGCTGCTGAACAGGGCTCCAGAGCCACAGCAGGCCTGCTGGCCTCGCACCATTGTCCCCAGAGCGCTCACGCCACGGTGGCAGCAGCGTGCGGGGCCTGGCTCGGACAGGCATGCCCTCCCTGTCTGGCTGTGCCCGCCCGAGGCTTATACCTGCTCAGAGCTGCCTGAGGTGGAGGCTGCAAAGGACCTGGGGGACAGGGACAGTGCCACCCCATCGTAATGGGCACGTTCCCTGGGAGGGAGAGAGGGAAGGTAAGGAGCAATGTGGGGCTGCGGCGCGGGGCTGAGTGCAGCGCAGGAGCCGGGAGTGCTCGGGAGTCCGCGAACGCAGGACATCCCCCGCCCCACAGACCTGTGCAGGTCAGGAACTGAGCAGGGCCTTCGCCTCCAGGTGAGGAGTGGCAGTTGCAGCTCAGGTGTGAGAGCCCACAAGGTCCTTGGGAGGAGGTGACGGGGGCACCTGTGGGCATCACCACTGGTCTGCTATGAGGGGACCAGGGAAGGACACACCAGGCACTGCTTCAAAGATGCGTGTGGGGTGAGGCACAGGACGGAAGCAGAGGGAGGCCCACTGCCCTGGGGGCACAGCCCTGCCCACACAGCCCGCCAGGGACGGAGCTCGTCCCAGGCTCCGCAGGAAGCACCAGGCTTGGCCCAGGAGGGACACGAGTACTGGCAGCTTGTGCAGGTGGGCAAACCCAGAGGCCTGGGTGCAAGGCCAGACCCGGAGGCTGCCAGGGATGGTGCTCCTGTGGGCTGGGGCAGCTGCAGCGGGAACATGGGGGACAGATGCCAACTGGAGCTGTGGAACTGGCAACCAGTCACCCAAGTTGATGAAGCAGGAGCTAACCACCTCCTACAGGGTGTTCGGCAGGAACACCACCAGACGCAAACGGCAGAAAGCAGGAGGCCTGTGCTCCCCACCTGCGCCCAGCACCCGCTCTCCCAGGTGTCCCCTGCTGTGTCATGGCAGTGTGACAGTGTGACAGCTGCCTGCAGGGGACAGGGCGGCTCACTCACTTGGCCATGATGCGCCGCACATTGCTGGCGTACAGTGCAGGGTTCCTCTTCTCCTCCTCAGAAGGGCTGTACACGGGGAGGAACTGGGCACAGAGAGAGCCGGCCAGCTGCAGGGGCCGCGAGAGCCAACCCCACCCCGCTGCCACCCACAGGACCGAGGGCTGACAGGCAGAGGGCTGCCAAGGCACGGCCAGCAGTGCCACGCACACCCACGACACACACACTGCGCACACCCACACACACACGGGCTCTCCTGCATCTGCTGCTGCTCACCACGCACCTCCTCACCAGGAGCACCCGCCTCGATAGGACGCCCAGCTCCGCTGCATGGGCACGTCTGACCTCACAAGAGGCGGGTCTTGAGATGCGGGGCCGCGTCCCCACCCCTCAGGTCACAGTCTGTGTGACAATCCCCACTTGGGCCCCATGTTGCCATCCCCCAGGTCACAGTCTGTGACAATCCCCACTTGGGCCCCATGTTGCCATCCCCCAGGTCACAGTCTGTGACAATCCCCACTTGGGCTCTGTGTCCCCACTCCTCAGGTCACAGCCTATGTGACAATCCCCACTTGGGCCCCGTGTCCCTACCCCCCAGGTCACAGTCTGTGACAATCCCTACTTGGGCCCCAGGTCCCCACCCCTCAGGTCACACTCTGTGACAATCCTCACTTGCACTCGTTTCTGCATTTGGCAGAGACTCTGGTAGCCTCTGTCACCTACTGCATCTTGACATCAAGGTAAATCAGGCCGTGGACACATCGTGCCCGAGACGCCCAGCGTTCAGATAACGAAGGTCATGCTGTCCACGGCCCCACGCTGCCAGGAGGCAGCCCCCTCCTTGACGCCATCAGCCTGGGTGTTGGCTGAGGAGCCTCCCGAGCCTGCCAGTGCTCCCTGTGGAACTCACGCTTCCTCACTGCTGCTAAAAGCTCCGTCAACTGCAGGGGCCTCATCTGAGCCCCTTACAGAGCCACACCGAGAACACAGGCATCTGCCAGGACACTCGGTCTCTCCTCCCAGAAGCCCTGGGCCTGGGGCCTGGCCTGGTGGCCTCCTGGTACAGCAACACAGGCCACGTTAGCACTCCAGCTGCAGATCTGCCGAGCTGCCCTCGGGCTCGCTGATTTAAAAACACCCCGTCTGGATGGCCCAAAATCATTCAAGACCCAAAGTTATTTGTGCAAAGTGACCAAGATCCCCCTAAGGAGACCTGAGAAGGGGACGAGAGCCAGACTGATGACCCAGTGCAGCCCAGAACGCAACACTGGACACTGGCTCTGCAGCGGGGTCAGCGCTGTTTTAACAGGGCACCTGTGGACTCCAGACAATGCTTTGTGACCTCGTATCTACAGGCCCTCAGCTGAACAGTTGTAACATTGTATCTACACGGCTCTATGCCGCTTTGACACTGTATCTACATGGCTCCCAGCTAACTGCTGTTGTGACATGTGTGCATCTGGACACACCCAGTGAAGCCAGAACCTGCATAAACCATGGACCCCTGGACAGGCGACAGGACCGTGGGTAACATCGTAGCCACACATACCTCAATTTCCACTCGATTGTGAAACTGGCACAGGGTGAGCCACAGGATTTCCAACCTTTAAAACATTGAACAGATGGATGGCATTGGTTAACCAGGCCCTCCATGTTCCTTGACTCCCTGCCCTGCCCGAGCCTGCAGACCCGCTTCCCCGTCGCCCCTCCAGAGGGCGCCGCTGGGCAGGAAGTGGCCTTCAGCGGGGGCAGAACCTTGCAAGCCCAGTCCAAGGCTCCCGCAGGAGGGGGTGAGAGGTGCCTGGGTCAACCAGCGGTCTTCAGTGTTCTCAGCCTTGTCCTGTCTTGGTTGGCCACAGCTGTCCTCTCCTGCTGCCCTCCTGCTCAGAGAACCTCGTCTATGGACACCTGCCCTGCCACAGGCCACACACTCCAGAGCCCGAGTGCTGCCCCACCCCTGCCACCTGGCTCGGAGGCCCCCATGCCACTGGTGTTGCGGCTCTGGAAGTGGGGAGCCCCGGAGCTCCGGGCCCACCCCACAGTCTGCTCCTGGCTCCCTCTGCATGGACCTGTTTTGGCCCCATCATGCAGCCCCAAGCCCAGGACACAGAACCCCACAGGAGTCCCTTCCTGGCCCTTCTTCCTGTCCATCCTCCAGCCTGAGAGGGCCGACACCTGACCTGCCACACCTCCGGCTCCACACACCGTGGCCAGGCCTGGAGGTTCCCACTTTCTCCTGAAGTCCCTGGGGCGCCCTGTCCGTCACCTCAGAGATCTCTCCTCTCTCCGAACACCAGCTCACACCCCCATGTCCTGCACGCCCAGGGGGCCAGCATCCTGGGCTCCTCCTACTCTGTGGGGCTGTCAATCACTGTGTGACTGTCCCAGGGGTGAGGGATGCCAACCCCAGAGAGCCTCCCTTATCCAGCACTACTTAGCTGCCTGACTGCGCAGAAGTCCCCTTGAACACTGGGCCACCAGGTGCACAGTGGCAGCTACTGAGCTGACAACTCGGGATGGAACAGAAGAAAGAACTAGTTACCTTCCCAAGGGTGCTGAGGCTTAGGAACTAAGTCCCCGAATCCAGGAGTGTGGGGACGGGGCCTCTCGGGGCATTAGCTCTCACAATGGGCTGGACCTGACTGCTACCAAATGGCAGCTTTCACACTGCAAAGTGACGCAGGCAGAGGGCCACCAAGGGCCCATGCTTCCACAGAACAACAGGACAAATGAGGTTGTGGGGTGACTTACGCTCCGGGTCCTCGCCACGTCCACGTGATGGTGTCCTAAGGACAGGAGAGGAGCAGAATCTGGCTTGTGGCCAGGTGTCCTGGGCTGCCCCGCCCGCCCAACCCAGAGGCACAGGGTCTCCTCCTCCCGTGTGGACTTGACCCCAACCCCCAAGTCCCTGAGGACCCAAGCCCCGCAAATACTCTCACTGTCTTCTCAGCAACACAGCTGCCAGCCCAGCATCTGCCTCAGCCCCCGCTGATTCCCTCCCTGCCTCTCCGTCTCCAGGTGGCTCAGTGACCTTCATCCACAGTGCGAGCTGCTGCGCTGGCTGCTCTCCAGCACGCTCACGGGCCCTGGTCCTGCCGTGCCTGGTCTCGCTGCACCTGGCTGCAGGATGTTGCCAGTGGCCTTGTTCCCATGCTGCACCCACCTGGACCCCCGGCTCTCCAGCACAGACTCTCCCTGGGTCAAGACCAACCATGGCCACCTTGGGACCTACTGCCCCATCAGTATGCACCAGTCACCTGCCTGGGGTACTCCAGGAGATGCTGGCTTCTACACTGGCACCAGTCAGTGGTCTTCTATCCTGTACTTCCCGGCCTCCCCCGACCCCTGGGCTCCTCCACGCATGGACCTATCATCATGGGGTCTTCCTGCAGCTGAGTAGCTGGAGGAACAGGGCACAGAGGAGAGCGTGAGCCGGGTGGCAGCTGCACTGAGGCAGGCTCACCTGGGAGAGGGGGCCTCACTGTCATGAGTAGTGGGCAGGAAACACGCGTGAGGAGTGACCAGTCTAAGTGTGGCTCCTGGGCCTGCGGTTCTACTAACTGGCTGCTCAGAGGGCCTGCACTGGCCTTGTCCACATGCCTCGCCCTCAGAGCAGCACGCAGGCCCTGGAGTGGGGCTGCACCCTCGTGCCCACAGGTTGCCTGCATTTCTGCCACTCTGGCCCCAAGTCGTGGACCACAGACTTTTTTGTGAGCTCCTCTGCTGCCAATCTGCCACAGACAATCTGCCACAGACAGGAAGAGCATCCTGCAGTAGCAAGCCCATCTCCAGGGAGGTCTACTCCATTCAGAAACACCAGAGCGCCCCCAGCGCTGAGTCTGGGCCTGGGGCTCCGGCCCAGGTGCACTCCTGACTACAGAAGCCGAGGACACCTGCCCTGAAGGCTCAGAGATCAGAAGGGGCCATGCAGTTGACCCTGAGGGAGCATCTGCAAGAGCATCAGGAGCCTGGGGCAAGGCAGAGTTGGGCTGGAACCTGGGCTGGAACTGGTCCATTCAGGCTCTCTCCCCCAGTGGGGGTCCTCATGGTCACCCCCAAAGCCCTGAGGCTCCTCGTGTTTTCTTTTTTTCTTTTGGGTACTGGGGATTGAACTCAGGGGCACTCTACCACTGAGCCACATCTTCAGTCCTATTTGTGTCTTATTTAAAGACAGGGTCTCACGGAGTTGCTTAGTGCCTCACTTGCTGAGGCTGGCTTTGAACTCAAGATCCTCCTGCCTCAGCCTCCTGGGCCGCTGGGATTAAAGGGGTGTGCCACCGTGCCTGGCCGCTTGTGTTTTCTTAAACAAGGGATACCTCTGCAGGGAACAGAGGCATGGCACTGCGAAGCCATCGAGTCCCCTTCCCTGAGCTCCTAGCCTTCCAGAAGTGAGATGTTCCTAATTAAAAACTGCTTGAATGTGAGACAAGCATGGAGAGCCAAGGACTCTGCAGGGGGGAAGGAGCCTCTTGCCCAAGTGTCACGGTGGGCCACACAGGAGAAGAGCCACTGCTGCCCCACCTGGAAGAGCAGGACTTGATGCACCAGCCCCAGGGATATTCCAGAACTTGGGCTTATCAGCAGTGCACCTGCAGACAGCTCCCATCCGGAAACCCTACGTGAGCCTGTCCTGCCCTCTGGACTGTGGCCATGTGGTGGTGTTTGCTGAACTCCGTCCACCAGGTCGGGTGGACAGAGGGAGCAGAGAAATGGTAACACAGG
Source organism: Xerus rutilus (assembly GCA_028644305.1). NCBI lineage: Eukaryota > Metazoa > Chordata > Mammalia > Rodentia > Sciuridae > Xerus > Xerus rutilus. Next base: position 793,863 of record CM053405.1, read on the forward strand.
TACATCTGGACCTGCAGCCTTGTCCTGCACAGTGCGCAGCACCAGCGCCAGGAACCCCAACTTACCAGTGTGTTGGGGTATCTCAGCACCACAGGCTGGACGGGGACGCCAGGGATGAACGCACCTGCCGAGGTAAGAACAGCTGTCTCACTGCCACGTAGCAGGGCCTGGCCTGAAACCAGCCTTCTATTGGGCCTTCCAGTGGACAAGGGCACCCCAGACCAGGATCACTTCTGCAAGGGGGGGTGCCCTGATGACCCGGGAGCCGGGTGTCTTGGCACTGCCGAGCACAAGCAGCAGACTGGCGGTGTGCATCTGGCTGTCATCCTGTCTCGGCCAGGCCTTCCTGAAGTGTCCTAGGAGGTGGGGCTTCCATCCTAGGGGGCAGGACCCTGGTGCTGCCTGGCTGCCTAGGCCGCTCAGCCTGAGGCCTGGAGGAGCGCAGCTGTGGGGCCTGGGAAGGCCAATGGACACCAGCCGCCTGCCCTGCTCGGTTCTCACGCTCACTGCAGTGTCCATGGGTGGACAGCAAGCCTCCACAAATGGCTTTATGAAGTTCTATTTCCAACTTAAATTTCTATTTAAAGCTTTATTAAGAAAATCCCCAGGTGTCAGGAGTACCTGGATAAAAGGCACAGACAGACCTCCCAGGAGGCCACCGTGGCCTAGAAGTTTCTGGTTGCCTCCAGGGGCCCTCTCATTCACCAGCCCAGGGGTTTGGGGCTGGTCTTGGCTCAGGGCTTCTGCACAGCTGCTTACACATGGGTCTGTGGTGACACTGTCCCCAAGGTCACTCCTCCCTCCCTGGTGGCTGACCAGAGTCAGGGCTGTGTCTGAGCTGATGGCCCAGCTGTGCACTCTGCCTCCTGCAGGACATCCACCTGCAGCTGGGTCTGCCTTCGTCTCAGCCCCTGGCCTGTCAGTGGGGCTCCCCTTTGCATCTGGCATGGCAGGTGCCTCTTCCTGTGGGCTCAGCAGCAGATAGGAGTAGAGCTCCTCTGCTCTTTGTGTGCCTGATGGAGGGGTGGCCCTGCTCCAGGAGAGGGGAGGGACACAGCAGGGCCAGAGAGACCTGGGTTCAAACCCCAGCGTTAGCACCTGGTAGAGGAGCCCAGACCCCTCGGAAGCACTCGCTGGTGAAAGCAGCCCTGCCTCAGGGGACTGGGCGTGGGGCACGGCATTTGCTGTCCTGGCTTAGCTGACCATCTTGACCACGGGTAATGGTACCATCATTGTAACTCAGTAATAATCAAATGAAAAACCTTTGTTTCAAATTTCACATGTCCATTTTGGAACTCAGGCAAAACATGGGCCTTTGAACACACGTGTCATGTGAAGGTGATAAGATACTGAGAGAAACAGACCCTGGGCAGGTGCCTGTCCCAAGCCCCTGAGGCTAACACCAGCAGGGGTGGTGGCTCCTCTCAGGTTTCAGGGCCTGCCAGCAACCTGAGGTCCAGCTAATGCTCTTGCTGGCTGGAGGTCCAGGTCTGCCTGGCTGAGCCCTGGCAGGGTCAGAGAACACCCAGACGCTGCCACCACAGGGAGGACACACGCTAACCTCGTGGAAACTCCACCGGGGGCAGCTGGGACCGGCGTCCAGCCACCCTCATCCTGAGGCTCTGGGGCAGCAGCAGCTGGATGCCCATGGCACTGAGGGCCCAGGGCAGCTGCAGGTCCTGACACGGGATCCACATGGAGCCTCAGGCCAGATGATGCCATGATCTGCCCTGGCTACTCAAGCCTGTCCTGGGCCCTGAGTCCCCAGGAACGCCCTGGAGCCTGCCTGTCCCCAGACGCCTTCCTGCCATGCTGTCTCCACTGAGAACCTCACAAGTGCTTCCCCGGCACCGCTGCACGGGGCTGCAGCCCTGACCCTCCTCCTCTTCTGAGATGCTGTCCACTCTGCTTAGGGGCTTTGCTGGCCTTTCCCAGCACATGAAAACCAGCTGCCCCTGAAGAGGGAGGCCAGTGGCTGCTCCAAGGAAGGAAACTCCCCACAGACACATGTTCCGTGGCCGTGGCCGCCTGCCCTGAAGAAAGAAGGTTGACAGTGCAGCTGCCGTGCACACGCCCTGCATGGACGGAGACCCAGAGCTCACTTTTAGGTCATTCTGTCTGTGGTGGCCTTGGGGATGCAGACCAGTGTCAAACATTTCCAAGGTTCCCACTGAAGGGCCCTGGGGATGCTCAGCCTGGGTCATGGGCCAAGCCCTGGCAAGGGGTTCAGTGTGGGGTCTCGGAGACCCCTGCGTGGGCTGGGCCCTCCTGCTCCTGGCAGTGAGCCGAGCAACCCCCAGCCAGCTGCGCCTGCTCGGGGTCAGAGCAGCGCCAAGCACGAGCTTTCTGCTGCCTTCCCCTGCCCACTGTCCTCTGTGCTCAGAGTGGGGGACAAGGCCATGTGCATCTGAGCAGAGGAGGTGCAGCCACACACAGGAACTGTGGGCAGCACAGGCAGATGAAGGATGGCTGCCAACCAGCTCTCCAAGGAGCACAGAGGGAGCTGGAGCTGTTGAGCCTGCAGGGAGGGCGGCTCAGAGCTAGGGGGGCCACCCCACGGCCTGATGCACCCTGGGACCTGCACGCACACCAGGTAAATGCAGGTCACAAGCACCACTTGCCTCCTGAATGCACCCAGTAATGATGCAGGGCTCTGCAGAACTCCAAGCGAGTCTGCCAGCATCATGGAGGGCTCTGCCCACCCTCCGGCTGCAACACGGCCACAGCCAGGGAAACACCACAGGAGACATCTGGTGCCCCCTCTGGGGAGAGGAGCGCAGTCCAGCTCAGGGCTCGGCCCCGGGTTCCCACGGAGAACAAGCAGCGTTGGGAGCAGTGGGCTCTGCCAGGCCCAGGGAGGCTGGAGCCAGCCCAGGAGGCGAGGAGGCCCCAGGGACACCAGGCCCCTGCTAACCTGGACCCGGAGCGACGGCAGACACCGCACCTCAGTCTAAGTCCCAACTTGTACATCCTCTCGCAAATACCGGAGTTAATGACCCACGTTCTAGGATTCTGTGATTTCCAAAAATTGTTTTCATTTGATTATATTTTCTGTTTTAAAAAAATGGGTGCAGGGCTGGGGTGTGGCTCAGTGGTAGAGCGCTTGCCTGGCATGTGTGAGGCACTGGGTTCAATTCTCAGCACCACATATAAATAAATAAAATAAAGGTCCACTGACAACTAAAAAAAAATTTTAAAAGAATGGGTGCATTGTAATTATCTTGTGACTCAGGAACGTTTCTAAGAACCCCAGCATACGTGAGGATGGCAGAGATTTTATCATCAACATGACATTACTTAAAAATATCACTTTAATGTTTTCACCGCCCAGAGGAGAAAAATAAGTAAATAAGAAAACAACATACCAGGTTTGAAGGTAATTAAGCAGGTCCTATTTGTACATGTTCCTTCTGGAAAAATCATTATCTTGAAACGGGAAAAAAAGTCAGCATTAAGCCACACATCACAATTCAGAGGACACAGGTGCCACTTCTCTGCCACTGACACAGTGTGCACCAATGCACTCCGCTGGCAGCCAGCTGTGCAGGAAGCGCACGCGGATCCCAGCCTCCTGGTTTTGAAGACATGAAACAACACAAGCAGGCAAGAGCCTGCGTCCTCTCACTGCAGCTCCGGGAGCTGGGGTCGCTGAGGCCCCAGGAGCCATGAGACACAACACACGCTCAGCACAAAACAAGCATCCCAGGGAGGCCGCCGTCCTCGGCAAGAAAAAGTGCAGAGGACAGAGGCCGACGGCAGGAGAGGACCGCAGCCAGGCATCCAGGGAGGGGCTGGCCCTGAGGACTGGGCCCTGAGGAAGGGCCGGGCAGGCAGGAGAACTGCAGGGAAAAGGAAAGCCTCCTGGTCTGTTGGAAAGCAAGCGCCCCAGCGAGGCAGGGCCCCAGCGAGGCAGGGCCCCAGCGAGGCAGGGCTCCAGCGAGGCAGGGCCCCAGCGAGGCAGGGCGCCCAGTGTGGGAACGGCGGCAGGCAAGCTCGTGGGGAGGGTCCCATGCATGTGGGGTGGCAGTGGGGTCACCTGCGAGCCTTGAGACCCCAGTGGGCTGCCCTGGGCCAGCAACCAGAAGCTGGGGCCTGTGGAGTCCCAGCTCCTGACACTGGTTCAACTGAAAAGCAGCCTCTCAGCGAACGGCCATGGCTGCAGCTCACAGGGACCCAGTCAGGAGGGGTGGCTCAGGCCAGGGATCCCATGTCAGTCACCACACCTGGGCTGCTAACAGAGGATGGGCGAGGCCCCACCCGAGATACGATGACTAGCTGTTTCCCCATTTCCTCTCATTTTAAATCCCAGGCACCAAGACCAATAGCACCCCAAGCACCGCTGAGCACATCCCTGGGTTCACACACTCACCAAGACAAAGTGGAATGAACCCAGCACCCAGGGAGAGTGCCTTCGCTCACGTGCCCTGAAGACCCCATGGAGACCCAAGTAGGCGGCATTACCTGTGGCCACTTGCCGTCCGACTGTGCCCGCCTCCTGATCTCTTCCACCGTCTTCCTGCGAGAGTCCTGGTCTGACCGAGACACGAACACCGGCCGGATGTACCTGATCAGAGCTGGAAGAGTCGGCCTTGGCGTCAGTGAGTGGCGTGGACACAGTGGGACTGGGGCAGGCCCCGTGGCACCCTGACACCCACAGGCTGCCCAGGGCCTGGCAGTGAGCCACCGGGAAAGACACCAAACCTGCCCCCAAAGTTACCCAGAGGCAGGAAGCCCACACCCTAGGAGGCTGCAGGCAAGAGTTCCCAGGACGGTGACGGGAGACAGGGAATGAGGGACGAGAGCGGGAGCACCCGGGACAATGACGGGGGATGGGGAGAGAGGGACAAGAGCAGGAGTACCCGGGACGTGGCTGCTTTCCCGCCCCATGGGCTTGTGGGCTGCCATGTCCCCAAGCCTGTGGGCTACCTCACCTCCCTGCTGCTCATGGGCTCACAGGTCACCCCTCCTCTTGGCCCACCTTATCCCCTGCCCTGTCCCCCTGGCCCCGTGGGCACACCAGCAGCCTCAGCCCGGCTGGGCCCAGGTTGGGCCTCAGGTCCTTGGTCAGCAGGCTCGGGACTCGTACAGCTGTTTCATGACTTATTCTTTCTTGGAAGTCTTCCAGAGAGCACAGACAAGTTCACTGAACATGAAGAAAATCCCAGCGAGCCTGCAGTACAGCTGGGTCTCAGTGGTCCTGTTTTCCTGAATCTTGAGTCACCTGGCCATGCCAACATGCTGGAACCACTCATCCTAACCACCCACGACTCCAACTGCCAGCCACGGGCAGGAGGACGAGGGGAGGTGACTCTGCAGAGGGCGAGGCGACAGGGAAGGAAGGGATCCCGATGGCCGAATCCCCCGGTTTTCTAAGGAACTCCGCGACCTTCCCAGAGGCACGCCGGGGCTCTGCACACAGCACCTCCCAAGTCCTGTGGGTGCAGCTGAGGTTCCAGAATTTTCCTTTTCTGTCTCTAATGTCAAAGAAAACCGCCCCTGAGGGCACTCCTCAGCTCTCGGCCCAGTGCGAGGAGGTGCAGGGAGGAGAGGGACACTCGAGGAGGGAACTGAGAGCCACACTGGGCAGTGTTTAGAGGGGTCACTGGGTGGATCTCTGCCATCACGCTCCCAAGGGCAGGAGGAACATGCTGCCCACCACAAGCACAGCTGGACAGGCACATGCAGAGGACACTGAGGAAACAGCCAGGAAGTCCCTGGTGGGTGGCTCTCACGGGGACTGGTGGATCTAGTCATGGGCTGTCCAGGGTCCAGGAGGAGTTGGAGCTGCACAGGCTGGCACCTCTGTGAGGTGGCTGAGCTTTGGAGTCTGAGGCGCCCAGGTTCCTGCACAGTGGGAAGAGCCCTCAGCTGCGTCCAGGGACAGCATCCTCCTCCGGCATCTACCCTCAGAGCCAGCGCGGGGCAGAGTGTGGCTGGGCTCCCTTCCAGTTCTAATGGACGTTTCTGCTTGCTTGTTGTGGACACAGTCTGGCTGTGCTCCCTAGGACGGCCTTGAACTCCTGGCCAAGAAATCCTCCTGCCTCAGCTTCCCGAGGAGCACGCCACCACGCCGGGCTCCTTAGCATCCTTAAGTCACTGTATTTCATTCCTTGATCTCTGCATTGTCCACAAAATGACGGAGAAATGCATAGGCCATGGGAGGGGCCGCAGAGTGTGCAGGGCAAGCACAGCTAGGGCGGCCCGGCCCCGCGCCAGCAGGCTCAGCCGACTCTGGCTTCCCGCAGCCTGCGCCTGGGGTGTGCAGGGTGGCGCCACCGCCACGCACTCAAAGCCGAGGTGGTGACCACTGGCGCAATGACACCCCCCGACCCAGGCTTTCCCTGGAAACGCCATCATCTCACCGCCCGAAGCCCTGACGGGAGGGTGACTCAACCAACGCCACCTTGCCCACCTGGCATGGCCTCTTTGTGCTCTGCCAGGGACCACAGGCCCACACCCTGAGGGGCTGGTGAAGGCTTTCTGGAGTTATCCAAGTGAATTGCACACTAGCGATTTATCAGTCTCCACCTGGCTTTCTGGAGATTCGAGGAACTTAAGCAGACTTCGAGGCCCTCAGTATGGCATCCTGTACTGGACAGCCAGGCCCAGGGGCTGGTCTGCCCGCACGGCCCACAGCCTCAGCGTCCCGAACCTCCCTCCAGGGCTCACGGGGCCAGCTGCTACTGCTTCTGGGTGCCTTCCTGGTTTTGCTTGGTGACTGATGTCCTTGGATTCACCGACCTTCTTTGCACAGGCCTCGTGCAGCCAGCTCCGCCTCTGCCCCGCTGGCCTCTCCGCTAGCCCAGCTGCCTGCAGTGGCGAGGTGGAGCCAAAAGGAGCGTGACAGAGAGGGCGGCCTCACCCGTGCACACGAGCTGCAGACGGACCCCATGGCACCAGCATGGCCTGTGGCTCTGCGGAGACCCACTCCAAGGGGCGGTTCATGGCAAGAGAGTTTGTCCTCAATCCCTCCAGCCTCCAAACAAGTGCCCACAATGCTGGCCACAACGCCTCCCAAATCCACCATGTGAGGATGCGGCCTTGTCCCTGGGAGAAGCCGCGGTCTGGCCGCACCTTTCAAGTGGGAGCAGGGGTGCAGGCCACAGGTATCCTGAGAGCTGGAAGGATCTGGAGAGTGGCTATAGGGCTTGGGGTCCTGGGCGCCTTTCTGGGCGGGGCCTTCACAGTCACTTGCCTGGACTTCCTCATGGAGGGGAAGAGGCCCGCCTCCCAGCAAAGGCAGTGGATGGAGTCCAGCAAGGAGGCCTGCAGTCGTGGGGGTGCCCACGAGCACTGGCACGGCTCCTGTGGTATGTCCAGCCACTCGGTAGCACGTCCAGAAGGCAGGTGGACAACACCAACTCATCAGTGACAAACCAACAGAACAGCACGGGCTGGGCTGGGCTGGAAGCAATGTCCAGTTCCTACCTCCTGCCCTGTCCCCATGCTGCCAGAACTGTCCCTGAGGTCCGGCTCCAGGGCGAGGGCTGGCTCCAAGCACAGCTCAGAAACGTGGGTGCAAGACTCCATCTCTCCCTTTCCACCACGCAGATGCCCCCTGGGAACCCACACACGCTGGTGTGCGGAGGGGGCACTGCTCAGCAATGGAGTCACAAGTGACTCAGGCCACGCAATTGCCTCTGTGATCACGTACTGGCGATTGTGACACAGCTCTCACAGCCCCAAGGGACCAGCCAGGCTGGGCTGCAGAGGCAGACACCTCGCACACCACCTGCTGCTGGCGCCGTTCACTCAAGTATTCATTCACCCTGACACGGTGACAGTGTCATCCCCTTCCTCCTGGAAGGTGAACTACCACCCTGGCCAGCATCCCACCCTGACTCTCCCCGCCAGGCCTGGAGACCTGCGGCACCAGTTCCGAGGCACCCAGGAGCAGGAGGGAGCCCCGCTGCAGCACGAGCAGCTGCCCTGGGAGCCCAGGGCCCCTCCTGCCTGCCGGGCCCTCAGTCCGCCCTCAGTCCCGGCCGGGCCGGCGCCCACCCCCGGCCTTCCATGGTCTCTGATGGCCATTCAGGTACACTCTGCCTCAGAAGCAACATCCCCCAGCAGGCGGCGAGGGATGAAAATCTTCCCAGTGATGGAGGTAGGGTGTGGCCTCCCCTGGGCAGGACAGAAGCGGGGACAAGTCGAGGCCTGGCGCCTCCATGGCCACGAGGCCACCCAGCCCGGCAGGTTTTCTCATCTGTAACACGGGAGCCTGCAGGTGTCTGGGACTCTGGTGGCCAAGAGGCCGTGCTGTGGGTGTGACGGTGGCCTCTGAAGATGTGTCCGGGTCCTAACACCAGAGCCCTGGCTTTCTAGGGAAGGTCTTGGCAGATACAATCAGTTAGGATCTCAAGACAAGATCACCCTGGATCATCCAGCAATGGCGTCCTCATAAGAGACACAGAGCAGAGGCAGGAGAGAAGCCCGTGTGGCCACAGGCACTGAGGCTAGAATAACGTGGCCACACGTGACTTCACTCCCAGCCCTCAGAGGAGACAGAAAGGACTGTTGTGTCAAGCCACCCAGCTCTGGAGGTTGTCTCAGCAGCCCTAGGACACTGGTGCTCAGGGTGCCATGGGGGTCACCAGAGCTCAGGATTGCTTGCTTGAGACACTAACTTCTACCACCGAAGGAGACCCTGGATGTGCACCTCTGCAGGAGACTGCGTTGGAGGGCCCTCGGGCCTTACCAAACGAAACCCTCAGCTCCCAGAAAGCCACAGCAAGGCAAAGGCGGAGGGAGGACCACTGGGGGCACAGAGCAGGAGCAGGGACTCCCCAGGGCCCAGGGACGGGGCTCCTGCACTCCTAAGGGCCTCACTCACTCTGCTGGGGGAGGACTCACCCCCAGGTGGATTCACTCAGCAGGAGGACTCACTCTCAGGTGTACTCACTCAGCAGGAGGACTCACTCCTAGGTGGACTCACTCTGCAGCAGGAGGACTCACCCCCAAGTGGACTCACTCAGAAGGAGGACTCACTCCCAGGTGGACTCACTCAGCAGGAGGACTCACCCCTAGGTGGACTCACTTAGCAGCAGGAGGGACTCACCTCCAGGTGGGCTCACTCAGCAGGAGGACTCACCCCCAGGTGGACTCACTCAGCAGGAGGACTCACCCCCAGGTGGACTCATTCAGCAGGAGGACTCACCCCCAGGTGGACTCACTTAGCAGCAGGAGGGACTCACCCCCAGGTGGGCTCACTCAGCAGGAGGACTCACCCCCAGGTGGACTCACTCAGCAGGAGGACTCATCCCTAGGTGGACTCACTCAGCAGGAGGAGGACTCACTCCTAGGTGGACTCACTCTGCAGCAGGAGGACTCACCCCCAAGTGGACTCACTCAGCAGGAGGACTCACTCCCAGGTGGACTCACTCAGCAGGAAGACTCACCCCTAGGTGGACTCACTTAGCAGCAGGAGGACTCACCCCCAAGTGGGCTCACTCAGCAGCAGGACTCACCCCCGGGTGGGCTCACTCAGCAGGAGGAGGACCTCACTCCTGTGTGGACTCACCCCCAAGTGGGCTCACTCATGCAGGAGGGGACTCAGCCCCAGGCGAGGCTCCCTCCTGGGCAGGGTCAAGGGCCCCAGCCCGCCCCGCAGGGTGCACTCACTTCCCCAGATTGGGATGTCTCTGCTTTCTGCCTTCATCACGATGGAGGACATGGTCATGGTGACAGGGATGGCATCGAAGTAGGATGAATGTGGTGCCAGCGTGAGGATGGCGGCCTCGGTGGGCAGCGCCCGCTGCCCCTTCACGACCACGTAGTGGAAGCCGCCCGCGAACCACATGGTGCGCATGATGGCCTTGAGCAGCAGGTCCACGACCCTGCAAGAGAGGCGCTGTGTCACGCGGGAGGCTCTGAGGTCACCGGAAAGGGCGCAGGGCATGGGCTGAGGCCTCCTGGCCTGCAGCCGCTTCCTGAGGGGGCACGTGCCAGCTCCCCGGCCTGAACAGCCTTCCTCTCACGCTGCTCCCTTGCTCGTGACAATCAAAGCCTCCATCCTGTCCTGTTCAGCCCAGGTGGAGAAGGCCAGGAGGACACGGAACATGGGGTCAGCCAGGGCTGGGCGGGCCTGCCAACCTCCTTTTTGGTCCTAAGTCGGAGCTTGTGCTCTCCAGGTGAGCTGCTTCTGCTAGAAGCTAAATGGCAGCAATGCAGCAGCGCGTGGACAGCAGCCTGGACCAGTGGGCGCGTCTCTGATACCTGTGTGCAGCAGATCCATCACACCTGCTGCTACCAGCCGTCCCCGCTGAGCTCATCAGTGAGGCTCCAAGTAGAGGAGCTGCGGCCTGTGCACACCTGGGCCCAGGGCTCCCTCAGGAGCTGGCCCCGCTGGGCCGAGCACTCAGTGCTGGCCAGAGTGGTAAGATCCCTGCACAGCCTGAGACCTTCCTGGTGACTTCCCTGAGGGACTAAAAGCCTCTGGGAGCATTCCTAGGAGAGGCCCAGCAGACTAAGCAGTGGCCAATGGCTGGAGGGCACAGAGCCCCTAGGGGCGTCACCTTGAAGACCTCTGCTAACCTGCAGGTAAACAATCACGGCAGCTACACACTGAGACTCAAGGGACCAAATCTGATGCTCTGCTTACAGGGCTAAGTGTATTTACACAGGTCCCCTCTCGACTTCGGCAGAACGTTTCTAACTGTGCCTTTCTGCAAGGACGTTATTTTCCAATAAAAACATACAAAACACCTGTAGCACTGACTGATGCTAAGGAGGAAGAATCCAGGGGGCAGGGGACTGCAGGGGAACAGGAGCCAGTCCTGGGGGAGGAGAGGCGGGCAGCCGGGCAAGCAGGTATCCAGTGTGGGTCCTGCTATTAGGGACACTGGCCACACCTCAGGTCTAGGGATGGGCAGCCCTGCACCAAGTGCCCAGGGTGGGGTGGGGAAGAGAATCAAAGTTGGCGGCTCTTCCTCAAGGATCCAGCCACAGACGCCCCTGGGAAGCTGGACTGCTGGTGTGGGCCGTGGCCTCAGCAGAGCTCTGCTCTGGCTGGGAGCTGGCCTGCACCCTCACACCAAGGGCCAGCAGCCGGTGCAGGAGCTGAGTCACGAGCACAGCCGCGGGGCCTCGCCCGCTTCCCAGGCCACCCGCAAAGGCCCACACTCCTCACAGGGGGACTCCAGAATCCAGAGCTGCCGTGTGCAGAGGCGCTGGGGAGAGGCCCCAGGAGGAGAGTGCAGACAGCCCACCACTGGGCCAGTGCCCCCACACAGGAGGGACAGGGAGCCCTGGCCCCGGGACAGAGACTCATGGAGGAGGCAGTTCCCGAGCAGGGAGATGGGGAAGGCAATGTGCAGAACGTGCAGGGAACGGGCAGGAGGACGGAGCTGGAGGTCTGTGAAGAGCAGGGCCTGGGGCTATGTGGACGGAGCTGGAGGTCTGCAGCCCTGGGCAGCGGTCTGAGCAGCAACACAAACGTCCCCTGCTCTGGGGTCTGCAGGAATCCCAGTCACCCAGACACCTCCTGGCCACAGGTGTGTGTGGCGAAGACAAGACACCCACCGCGGAGTCTGTTCTGGGCCAACAAGGGTGAGATGGGTCCAAGTCCCTCCTGCTTGACCCCTAGGAAACCCTCCACAAAACAAGGGGACAGAGACACGGTCGGGCCTGGGGGACAGCAGGGTGGACAGCAGTCACAAGGGCAGGGCCTGGGGCCATTAGGAGGTCAGGTCTGGGGGACAGCAGGGTGGACGTCAGTCACAGAGCAGGGCCTGGGCCATGAGGTCAAGGTCAGGCCTGGGGGACAGCAGGGTGGATGGCAGTCACGAGGGCAGAGCCTGGGATTATAAGGACAAGTTCGAGCTTGGAGGGCAGCAGGGTGGACGGCAGTCACAGAACAGGGCCTGGGGCCATGAGGACAAGGTCAGTCCTGGGGGACAGCAGGGTGGATGGCAGTGACGAGGGCAGGGCCTAGGGCCATGAGAACAAGGTCAGTCCTGGGGGACAGCAGGGTGGACGGCAGTCACAAGGGCAGGGCCTGGGGCCACGAGGACAAGGTCAAGCCTGGGGGACAGCAGGGTGGATGGCAGTCACAGAGCAGGGCCTGGGGCCATGAGGACAAGGTCAGTCCTGAGGGACAGTAGGGTGGACGGCAGTCACAGAGCAGGGCCTGGGGCTATGAGGACAAGGTCAGTCCTGGGGGACAGCAGGGTGGACGGCAGTCACAGAGCAGGGCCTGGGGCCATGAGGACAAGGTCAGTCCTGGGGGACAGCAGGGTGGATGGCAGTCACAAGGGCAGGGCCTGGGGGACAGGCAGCAGGGTGGACGTCAGTCACAGAGCAGGGCCTGGGGCTATGAGGACAAGATCGGGCCTGGGGGACAGCAGGGTGGATGGCAGTCACAGAGCAGGGCCTGGGGCCATGAGGACAAGGTCAGTCCTGAGGAACAGCAGGGTGGACGTCAGTCACAGAGCAGGGCCTGGGGCTATGAGGATAAGATAGGGCCTGGGGGACAGCAGGGTGGATGGCAGTCACAGAGAAGGGCCTGGGGCCATGAGGACAAGGTCAGCCCTGAGGGACAGTAGGGTGGACGGCAGTCACAGAGCAGGGCCTGGGGCTATGAGGACAAGGTCAGTCCTAGGGGACAGCAGGGTGGACGGCAGTCACAGAGCAGGGCCTGGGGCCATGAGGACAAGGTCAGTCCTGAGGGACAGTAGGGTGGACGGCAGTCACAGAGCAGGGCCTGGGGCTATGAGGACAAGGTCAGTCCTGGGGGACAGCAGGGTGGATGGCAGTCACAAGGGCAGGGCCTGGGGGACAGGCAGCAGGGTGGACGTCAGTCACAGAGCAGGGCCTGGGGCTATGAGGACAAGATTGGGCCTGGGGGACAGCAGGGTGGATGGCAGTCAGAGCAGGGCCTGGGGCTGCGAGCTCCCACTCCGGGGAAGCATGACCAGGCTGGAATCCACAGGCTCCCTGAGGCCTCACTACTCTTTCTGCCCCAAACAGATGAAGGGACATGGAGACTGAGACAGAGACAAGGACAGCCAGCTACAAGACAAGAGGACAGTGTGACTCTGAGAACCTCAGGTGAGAGGAGGGCAGGCCTAGCTGGGACAGGACCCAAGCTTGGGGAGGGGACTCTCCATCCCTCCACCCTCCAGGGACGGGAGAGAGTAGCCACGGGGCCTCTGGACACGCAGCCCACCGCCTCGCCACTCGACCGGCCCATGCACCAGACGCAGGCAGACAGCCTGGAAGAACACTGGACGCTGGGTGCACTGGGCCCAGGCAGGAGAGGGACGCCGGGACCTTCGGGGCGATGACGCAGTCTCTGCCAAGGTCCTGGGGAGACACGCATGGAGAGAAGGGAGGGCGTGGGAGAGATGGGGTGGCAGAGAGAGGGCTCTGTGGGTGCTGGGAGGTCCTGCACCCTGGGCGACAGGCACAGGCCGGCCGCAGGCTGAGCGCAGAGGAGCGCTGTGCTCAGACTCACACTTTGCAGGGGCCCTGGAGCGGCGGAAGGAACTACAGGCCCAGGTGAGCGACGGGGGCCAAGGCCCAGGTGTCTCGTAGGTGAGGAGCCAGGGCAGGTCCTGAGGGGAGAGTACCGTGACCCTGGCCACCAAGAGTTGGAGCCTCCATTGACCGTATTGGGAGGTGGAGGCCAGAACAGTGCGGGAGGCTGGAAGCTCCGTCGGGACACAGGAGTGAGGTCATCTACAGGCAGCGAGGCCAGCCACGGCACAGAGCTGTGCTGGTGTGTCTGGATGTTTTGCCTCATTATATTCGATATGGTTAAAATGGTCAACAGCCGTCAAGATAGTGCGCATCTCAAAGAGGGCTTAGAAACCCACTAAGGTAAAGGGATGGATGCAAAGCCAGCTGTGCTCCTGGGCCCCGAGGTGACCCTGGCGACACCACACCCACCTGCTCACAGTGGCCCAGCGAGGACCGCTGGCACCTGGCCATCATCAAGCATGACCGTGCCAGCTGGTTGTAGCATGGCAGACCTGGGCACTGGACTGGCCCTCTTTCCCACATCACTCTGTGCATTTAGCCATGATCAGGGACACCTGAGCTCCGAGGAGGACACTGGTCCCCTGTGCCTCCCATTGGGGTCAATGCTCCTGGTCAAGGCGGCAGGCCCTGGAGAGCAGGAGGGAGGGTGGTAAGGGCCGCGATGTGCGAGACCTGCATGGCTGCTTCCAGCAGATCTCGACGCCCAGGGCAGATTGTGGCGCAGGGCCTGTGGCTCTCCTGCTAACACCTCCATGCACCACCCACGACCTCGCCTTGCACCCTCTGTTCCCGGACCCCAGACCCTGCAGAGATGCTCACAGCAGAAGGGTTGGTGCAGCGCTGGGATGAGGACGGGCAGCGCAGGACATCAGGACAGTCTGAGGTAAAGGGCAGCGGCAGGGACAAGTGAGAGGGGGAAGCGTGTTCTCCACAGTCCCCGCTGTGCTTGTGGGATGGACCACAGTCCATGCATGAGGTGGAGGCCTGCTTTCATTCAAGGCAAGGCTCGGCAAGAGTCTGCACAGCACAGCAAGGATGCAGCCTGCGGAGCCAGAGCAGGGCTGTGCTGGCTCAGCCAGTGGTCAGCCAGAGCTTTTGGAGTCTTCGCTGGACTTTCAGGCTGTGGCAACCTGTTACTTCAGCCCACTCCAGCAAGCCCAGGTCACGGGCCAGGCCCAGCATGGTCTGCCATCACGCCTGCGGCACTTGGGCTTGGCAACAGCCCCTCCTGGCCCACTGCACAAGTGCAAGTCCAGGCAGAGGCCTGCCTGAGCAGGAGGCCTGGTCACTGTGTCACGGGGCCAGGGATCCAGGGAGGGATCCCCACCAGCAGAGCCACAGCAGGTGACAGTGGCTGCAAAAGCTGTGACTCCAGTCTGTGGGCATCAAGGAGCCACAGCAGGCTCTGCAGCAAAGGCGGCCTCCACAGTGGTGGAGGACCTCTGTGCTCAGTGTCGTGGGACAGCGGCCACGCGGCCCACAGAACCCTGAGGAGCAGCCTTGGAGCACGACCAAGGCAGGGGCGTGCAGGGAACAGCAAGTCTCAAAGGAAGCAGCGGCAGGTCGGCATGGCCCGGAGGGCAGCCCCGGGGACGCGCGCTCAGAAGGGAAGAGGGACATGTCCACACTGGGCGATGAGCTGCTGTGACAAGTGGCACAGCCATCTGTGTGCGCCCCTACATAGAGCTCCGCCAAGAGCCACTTACTTCCGCCACAAGGCCAGGGGCTGCTCGGGCTCCTTCTCAGCAGGTCCCAGTGAGGCCACCAGCGCAAAGGGCCAGGCCAGTAGCATCATGAAGGCGGCAAACAGCAGCCGGACGGGGAACAGCGTCAGCGTCATGAAGGCCACCTGGGAAGGGATGCGACATGTCATTTGGGAAACACTGCCACGTGGGGACAGTGGGCCTACCTGGAGCCCCCGCTGCCCCAAGGGGCCCTCCCTGCACGGGCAGCTGCTCCCACAGAGGCGCCCGCAGGAGGCCTCCACCAGAGGCAGAGCCGCTCTCCAGGGCCTCGCGGGGCCCAGCCTCCTCGCTCCCTGGAGTCCTGCACGGGACTCGAGCGGGCAAGCTGGCCCCATTGGCCACCTGAAGCAGGGGAGGCACTGGGCGGGGGGACGGGTAGGACACACAGGAGGGCGGGCTGGCCAAGGGCTCCAGGGGGCAGGCTGGGCTCCATGGTGGACTCTGCATGTTTTCACGATGCCTTGGGCACGTGGGGCACACCAGCGTCCACCTATCCAGTCTCCGTCCAGGCTCGTGAGCATGTGTGGCCAGAGCTGCCTGCAGCACCCCACCATCCCTAGGACACAGGTCCCAGCCCTCCGTACCCTGTGGACGCTGGTGGCAGCTGGTGGTTGCCCTAACCAGGGGGAGCTTTCTGGCCCTGGGTCTTGAGTTATTGTCATGTGAATCCCGAGTGCCACTGGAGTTAGCAACCCTATCTATGTGTCCAGGGCCTGTGTGCTGGCCGTCACAGACCCTGCTACTGCGACAGGCTCACTCACAGTACCCTGAGCAGCCAAGCCTGGGGC
This sequence comes from Xerus rutilus, assembly GCA_028644305.1. Taxonomy (NCBI): domain Eukaryota; kingdom Metazoa; phylum Chordata; class Mammalia; order Rodentia; family Sciuridae; genus Xerus; species Xerus rutilus. The sequence goes on from CM053405.1 coordinate 809,872, forward strand.
TGATGCCCACCGTTCCCAGGTAGCACACCTGTGACCTCCTGTCACCACCTCCTCTCCTGGTGAGGTCACCCAGTGAGCAGCCCCTTCCCTGTCCCCTAGGATCTCTGCTGCTCTGTGGTTCCAGGACGGCTGTTGGCCTGGACTTTGCTTTTCCTGGGTGGACTCTGGTGTCTGAGGAGACCCTTCCCCAGGCCTCCCAGACTCTGCCAAACTTCCCCTTGTCTGAGGTTCTCTCACTTCCTGCAGCCAACCAAGTGCACAATTCGAGAACTAACAACGTGAGAACTAACAAGGTCTCCCTGTGCCCCTGGGAGACCTCGCACTGTCCCCTCAGGGTGGGAGCCAGCCATGTAAGTGCCCCTGGCCTGAAGTCTGAGCACCGCTGGCAATCAGGTGATCAGACGGGCCGCCATGGTCTCTCTGGGTGGGACTCAGTCCCTGTTACGCAGTGTGTCACACACCGTGACCTCCTCACTGCAGCGCCACGTGGCACTCCACAGGGGCGAGGACAGTGGGAGACATCCTGAGGTCTGCGTTCACGCTAGCTTATCCACCGAGCCTCACCCCGGGATCACAGTGGGCATCGCGGCACCTGAGGGCTTGGTCACACCTGAGACCCAGGGCGAACCAGGGTCCACGTCACACCCATGGCCAGGGTGGCTGGAGGAACCAGGGTGAACCAGAGTTCATGTTGCACACACGGCCAGGCTGGCCGGAGGGACCAGGGTGAACCAGGGTCCATGTCACACCCATGGCCAGGGCGGCAGGAAGGACCAGGGTGAAGCAGGGTCCACGTCGCACCCACGGTCAGGGCGGCGGGAGACAGTGTGGGTGCCCTTGCCACTGAGAGCCCCTGGCCTCCAGTACCACGTGTGCCCTTCAGCTCGTAAGCCTGGTCTCCCCTGTCCTGGTTTAGTGACCCGTCTGCAGCACTGTTGGACATGTCCATCCAAGAGGCTGCGTCCATCCTTCCAGCTCTTGCAAGGTTCTTTCGCTCACGCTGAGTTCACTCGAGGTTCTCTCCAGGCTCCTGGGGCCATGTCACCGTCACAGGAGAGCCCCACTCCGATGTCCCTCGGCTCCAGTCCCCTCTGAGTCCTGGCTCTGATCCCAAGGGCAGGGTGAGCCCTCATCCTGAGCACTTCCCTCCCGAGGCTGCACCCTTTCTGACCTTGGCCATCACCCTGTGGCCTGCTGTCAGGATAAGAGGTGCCCTCTGCGATGACATTTACTGAGGCCCCCAACCCCTGTTGTGGCCCAGACCCCTCGGGGCTGCTGAGTCACCATCGAGGCCGGGACTTGGTTCTCCCGGAGACCCAGCAGGCGCCTCCCTTTGCTGCTCCTTGGGACTCAAGTCCTCCACCCCATCAGAGCTGCAGGAAGCCAGAGGCTGCTGGAGAGGGAGGCAGGGCTGTTCTCCATGCCCAGTCAAGGCCCAGCATCCTGCTGGACACTGAGTCGGACGGCACCAGCATAGAGAGGGTCCTGTGGGTCCTGCTCCTGACACCTCCTCAGACCACCGTGCCTCCAGAGGAAGGCGAGGCACTGCACAGGACATCTGTGCAGGGCATGGGCAGGGACCAGATGGCGGGGCTGGGAGGGGCAGGACACACAGCAGAGGACGCTGGCCACGCCTCGGTGGGGACAGGCGGGGGCCTGCGGCTGCAGCATCATGGCAAGTCGTGAGTGCCGAAGGCAGAAGGCCACGGAGGTCAGCCCTGCAGCCAGCCCACGGGACAGAGGTACAGTGGGCCTTCCCGTGCCGGGAGGGGCCGTCCCCCGGAGAGTGCCAGGCGGAGCGACTGCACGGCCACCCTCGTGAGCCCCGGGGCTCATGCCAACGTACTGCGAGAGCGCGTCTGCACCATCGAGAGGTGGACAACAGGCCATCCCACGGAGAGGCCTCCACGTGCAGGGCGCTGACGGGAGCTGGAGGCCTCCACCTTCATGGTCAGTCCAGGGGCTGGGGCCAGAAAGGGCTCTGTGCACGGCTGCTACACACCAGCCACAGGAGGGGCAGGAGACACTGTGGTGAGCCCAGCTGCCAACAGGGCCAAACCCACAGGGCGGCTGGCGGCAGCACCCCGGACCCAGGCCAAGAGGGCAGAGCTCCAGCAAGAGCCACCAACACATGGCCCAGCGTCAGGCATGGTCGTAACCAGGTGACGCTGAGCATGTGTCCACACCCACTGACACACCTGCACAGTGACACACGCCCACTGTGTCACAGTGACACTCATTGACACACACCCAGTGGCACACCCAGTGACACACCCATGGTGACACGCCCAGAGACACACCCAGTGACATGCCCACAGTGACACACATGCAGTGACACGCCCAGTGACACACCCACAGTGACACACCCACAGTGACACACGCCCACCTTGACACACATCCAG
>CM053405.1:812373-953383 GCA_028644305.1 Xerus rutilus
CCAGTGACACACGCCCACCTTGACACACACCCAGTGACACACACCTACAGTGACACACATCCAGTGACACACGCCCAGTGACACACACCCAGTGACACACGCCCACCTTGACACACACCCAGTGACACACACCTACAGTGACACACATCCAGTGACACACGCCCAGTGACACACACCCAGTGACACGCCCCCACCTTGACACACACCCAGTGACACACACCCACAGTGGCACACGCCCACTAGACACACGCACACACTGACTTGTACTCCGTGTGACACACACGGACACACCTGCACACACAACCCAGTGCTACCTCTAACACCAGGACACCGACCCGCTGTGGGAAGCTGGTCCAGGTGTGGGAACGAGCCCGAGCCCTCCTGAGGCCGCCCCTCAGGGCCGCCCATGAACTGGGCCTGGCCAGGCGGAGATGAGGAGGCGTGTGGGCAGGTGGGTGCATGGCCAGTGGAGCCCCAGGTGGAGCTGGTGCCCTGGCCACATGGAGCCCAGCGAGCCCCACCTGGCCCAGGGCAGGGGCTGCAGGCCACCGGGCCGAGGTTCAGCACAGGGGCCCAACAAGACAGGGCAAGCAGACGGGCCTGGACAAGCCCCGACCTCCACAGGCTGGCAGTGGCCGAGGCTGCAGGGCCCACTGCCCTCTCCACCTGTTGTCAGCCCCCAACCCTCACGAGGAGACTGTGTGGAGATGGCTTTGAAGAGGCGATTAAGGTAGAACGAGGTCACCAGAATGGCCCTAATCCATGCTGAGTCCTTATGAGATCAGGACACCCAGGGACAGCCATGTGAGGACAGGGAGGAGGAGACTGCGCCCAGGGAGAGGCCCCGGGGGAGCCAGCGCGCCGACTGGACCCGCCAGCCTCCAGGACTGCGGACAATGGATGCCTGCTGTCTAGGGCCCGGCCGTGGTCTCTTCGTGGGGCAGGGGCTGGTTAGCACAGTCCATGTGCGTCTGAAGTATCCCCAGGACGAGAGCCTAGGTGGGGTGGGTCCTCCCGGGTGCAGACGGGCTGTCCCATGCACCTGGCGTGTAGAGGGCGCCTGTGCCTAGCGGACACACCGGGTCACCTCCCCTCTGCCAAGGCCGTCAGCACCCATGTGCACGGCAGGGCAAGGACCCCGCAGACACCTGGGTGCTGCTGTGGGGCCGCAGGGATGCGGTGGCCAACACACCTCCCTGGACAGATGGCCACACAGTGCCCAGAATTAGCAGCCCCACCAGGCCTGCATGCTGTGCTGGTGTGGCACAGCCAGTGAGGGCCCTCAGAGGGTCTGCCAGTGACGGCACCGGAGCAGCAAGGGGCAGAGCGGCTGAGGGCCGGTGGCCCAGGTGGCCGGTACAGGCCTGCAGCGCCAGTGGCTCCGCCCAGGTCAGCCCCACCCTGAAGGCTCTCCGAGGCCCGTCCTCATCACAGGGGAGACTGCACAAGCCCCAGGACAGGTGGTGAGACCCTCGCAAACCCAGCACCGACTCCGACGCAGTTAAGAGAGTGTCAGGACGCACACACGCCTGTGACCACGGGAGCAGGCCTGCTGCGGCCACCCCTTCACCGTCTGCCTGTGACACAGGGCAGAGTTACAGCAAGAGGTCACCAGGGGCCATCCACAGGGCTGCTGGGGGAGCACGGCATGTGGGCTCCGAAGGCATCAGGGCCGAGACGCTTTGTGGCCTCTGTGCTGCAGCCCCAACCGCCATGGTGAGGTTCTGGGAGCACACAGAGCCAGCAGAGGTCAGGTGACCCCCACCTGTGTCCAGGGTGAACGCCAGCAGGCTGGGCAGTGCACCATGTGGTCCAGGCAGAGGGAACAGGACTGCTCATGACAGCAGTGCCCTGCCTGGTCCTGAGACGGAGCCAGCAAGCCCTGACCAGGGCCCAGGCAGCCTCACCTGCCTGCCCAGGGGTTGTCAAGGCCCCTCAGTTCCCAGAGGACGAAGCTGGGCGCCACAGTAGACCATGGTAGAAGGACACGCCGAAGAATCACCAGCTCGGCATGGGGCCAGCTCCCTGATGTTCCCCTCTGGGTACAGCTGAGGTCACCTGGACTCCGAGTCGGAGAATAACTCAAAAACCCCTGAAGTGGGGCTGGGATTGTGGCTCAGTGGTAGAGCGCTTGCGATGCATGCGTGAGGCCCTGGGTTCAATCCTCAGCACCACATAAAAAGAAATAAAATAAAGATATTGTGTCCGTCTACAACTGGAAAAATATTAAAAAACAAACAAACCCTGAAGTGACTCATGGAGACCCCACGGGGCAGCTGCCCCAATTCTGTGGTCAGCCCCTGCCCAGAGCCTAGGAAGACGCACACACGAAGCAAGCAGCGGTGGCTCATCAAGACTGCTCGCGTCCCTTCCAGGAGGCTGGCGAGGCTCAGTGGTCCAGATGCCCAGGGAGGTGGGGAGCACTCGGGCAGGTCAGGGACAAGCTGCGGGAGCTCTGCAGACTGCAGAGTGCCACCAAGCAGAGGGCAAGACAAGGGAGCAGCAGGCCCTGCAGGCGGATAGCAGGCAGGAGAGGCCGCAGGTCTCGGGACAAGGCCTCGGGCTGGAAAGACCTGGCCCAGCCCCTGCCTTCTTCACAGAAGTCCCCAGGGCCCTGCTCAAGGACTCCGGTGACCCCAACCCACACATCATCTCCAGGGACTCATCCTCCAGAGGCCCTTTAGGACCACTGGCCCCACTGCCCAGCCAAGGAGTTCCCCCTTGGCCAGGCCCCTGCCCTGCCATGCATGGCTGACACTTAAAAAACTGTTCCTCATCCAGGGTCAGCTGATGACAAGTCACAGGTCAGGACTGGACACCTCTCCTGGCCTGGGAGCTTCCCTCCATGCTCTCGTGCTCATGCGAGGCGGTCCTAAGATCCCTGGCTTTGTGTGGGGCTCGGGTGCAGGCCTCACACTCACCGAGGCCCCATTCTGTCCCTGCCCGGAGCCAGCATCAGGGTGACCCATGAGTCAATGGTGTGGCCTCTCTCCACATGTCACCGAGGGCTCCCCAGCTTCCTGTGTGCCTGGCACCCACCAGTACTGGGTGTAGCCCATGACGCACGCCTGGCCCAACAGTCCTGCAAGTGTCCACCTTCCTCCTGGCAGGGGTCTCCTGCCCAGCAGGGATGTGAAACCTCTGGCCTGGAGCTGCCCTCCCCACACGTCCGTCCTGGGATGAGTGTTCCCGTGGCATCTAACATGTGCACAGCTCCAGGCAGAGGGCTGCATCCTTTGTGGGCTCGGGTGGAACTCAGGCTGCTTCCCAGGGAGCTGTGCACACAGCCCGGGGATCTCACGACAGCTTGAGGCTGCTGACTGCAGGCTAACCACCACCCAGGGGTGCCATCAGCAGTCTGGGGAGGCGAAGGCTGTCTGTAGGAAAGTCAAGGGCATGTGAGTCCCACGGGGCGCCAGGGCTGGCTCTGAGGAGACAATAAGGGAAAGGCAGGAGATGGACGGGCTTGCAGCACACGGCCCCGGTGAGCGTCCAGACCAGTGCAGCACCATCCCAGGGCCACAGGCCCAGCAAGCACCCGGAGCAGGCTGACAGCTGCTGGGCCTGGGGACAGAGGGAGTGGGGATGGGGGAGGCTGACACACAGTGAGCACTGGGGGCCACACGGGGACCTGAGTGTGGCCAGCCCAAGCTAGGGCACCTGGGACCCCAAGACAAAGAACAGCTAGGGATGTGACCCGTGGCCTGCCCTCCCGAGTGCAGAGGTGCTGGGGTGGTGCCGGCCCGAGGCTCTGTGCCAGGCGCTGGACCACTCCCCGGTTCCCCGCAGTCCAGAAACCAGGGCAGGGGCAGGACTGAGGTGTGGGATGGGATACCACAGGATGAGGAGCAGCTGAGGCCACAGAGGGGCTCGGGAACAGGACAACAGGCTGGCATTGCCCAACCACGTAGGCCAGCCTCAACTGGACTCTGAGGAAGCAGCAGAGATATGCGAGGCCAGGTTGCGCCTCCCCCATGCCACGGAGGCCACCTGCCCACAGAGCGGGGGCAGAGGGCCACCTGGGCCACAGCAGGCCTGCAGGGAAGCCTCAGGCCTGGGCCGAGCACCTCTGCTCATTTGTGTCCTGGACGGGTGTTGCCCTGACCCAGGACAATGTCTCCTGCGACATCCTCGAGGGGCTTCCTGACATAACCGGCTGGCTGCCAGTGTGGCTGTGCCCTGTATCACGGCCATCCAGACCCCAGCCCAAGGGACGGGCACTGCCTTCTCGTCAGTTTCTGTTGGATTCACCTCTAAAAGACATCCAGAAACCACAGCTGAGGCAGGCCTCTGGCTCTTCCCTCCTGGGACCACCAAGGACAGCTGTTGTGGGCTGGGAGGGTCCCAGACCTCCAGGACCCCAGAGGGCAAGAAGTAACAGAGATGTACTAGGAGCATGGCAGGGGAGGAGCCAGGATGCTCCCTTCTGTCCAGGTCTACGAGTGGAGGGAGGGGCAGTGGTAGCCGCTCCTGCAGTGCCCTCGAAGGCCACCTGGGAGGCTGGCCTGGTCACTTGCAAACCCTGAGGCCCCTAGGACGGGGTAGGCAGGCTTCCCAAGTGCATTAGAAAGAGACCAGGGGCATCAGGGGACATAGGGACAACCAGCCAGGATGAACCTTTTCCCTTTTTGCTGTTACTGTAAGTAAATATGAAGTGAGCTCCCTTTGAGAACCCTGGTGTAGACCAGACACAACCCGGAGACACGTCCTGAGCAGGCACGGCTCAGGCAAAGGGGCTTCAGAGTGCAGCAATCCCTGCTGGTGCCCCTCAGCTGCAGCAAGGAAGCCGGCTCTTAAGAGACGCCTGCCCTCCAGGCAGCCCCGCACTGACCACTCCCAGAGCCCTAGACGCTGACTGGGGCCGGGCAGCCTCGTCCTGTCCTGTGCCCAGCACCAGAACACCCTGACTGGATGAAGTATGTCTGGTCCCTTCAAACACTGCTCTCAAGTGGGGAGTAAAGGGTTGTTTTCAGAATCAATTCAAAGAGTCAAAACACGGAAAGCAAAAGAGGAACAGAGTGCTGGCTCTCTGGTGGCTGTATTCAAATGTAACTTTATTTCTGAATGTGGAAGTATGGGTGACGTGATTGTCACATAACATATTCTTTTAAAATAATTTAAGAATGTCAAAGCCCATGACCACAACACAGGTGACAGGCCAGAGCTGCCTCCGGGGGTTGGCCTTGTGGAAGAGGCCACACTTCCTCAGGCTTACACAGGAACCGGCAGAGGCCAGGGTGGAGGGCCACCTCTGGAGGCCATTCTGCTGTGTCTATGGCAGAAGGCGTCACATGGTAGCAGGACAGGAGTGCCCGACACTGCATTTTAAGCTCTGGTGGCTTTATCTTGCAGCCATGTGAAACAGGCTTTCTGGTCCCAGCCGCTTTACAAACTCCATAGCATGGTCTGCTGGTGCAGCCGCACCAGGACCAGCAGCAGGCACAGGGGCACAGGCCGCATCTGTAGGGTGGCTTTGGCACAACATTTTATATTTTTGGGCGTTTGTGCCTCTTTTTGCATGAGCTGCTGTTTACATAAATGTCTGGACTTCACGTTGGGTCTGCCTGTTTCCCACTCACAGGTGAACACCTGCCTCTCCTTGGCCTCAGACCTCAACAGCACCGCGGCTGCGCCTCCATGTGGGAACTCTGCTAAGTCCGAGCTTGCTGCTCTCAGTGCTCCCACTCAATCTAAAATTAAATATAGCTTTCCTAACACTGAGCTATTTCTTCTCTCAAACTCTCAGCCAGTCCCACCTCCCCAGTCCCCGGTATCTACCAGAGAGCCCTTGACGGTAGTCTGAGCACGTACCACGACCCGGAGGCTGCTCTCTCCAAAATGAGGCTTAGTGATGCGCTCTGGATTTGCAAACCTACCTACAGTCAGCGCAGGAAACTCACCAGAGTGATTTTCCTGGAAGGCTCTCTGCCATTTCAACACTCTAGAGTCGACGAGGCTGCTATGCAGGGCTCTGCGGGCCCAAAACCACTCTGGTCGAAGGCAACTCTACATCAGGAACCCTGCAACGACGGAGCCCACCAGGAATACTCCTCGCCAGACACACGGCTTCTCCCTGCCTGCCCTTCCAGCCAGTTTCTGGTTGCCAGAGACCGTCTGCATCAGCTGGACCTGTGGCTCGGGTCTGTGTACAATGCCTCAGTGCCGAGACACGATGGCATCACTGGGGTGGCATCCTCGGGATGATACAGCATAGCCTGGCACCGCAGCGGATCCTGAGGACACTGGCAAGTGACCACAGAGGTAGGAAAGGGCCCGGGGCCAGGCGAAGTCACAGAGGGGCTGGCACACGTGTGGGTGGAGGGCTGGTCTCCTCTACGCTGCTCCCACACTGCTGCTGGCATTTTCTGGACGTGAGAGGGTGTGTCTCCCCCAGGGCGTCCCCTACCAGTGTCTGCAGGGCTGATCCGAGTCCATCTAGCACAGGACAGCTCTGAAGCCCCGGAGCAGACATGAGCAGGGAGCTGCGGCAGTCACCACGGCCACATGCTCAGGCCAGCAAACGCCTGTCCCTGTGTGCCCACGTGCAGTGCTGTGGCCACCGTAGCTGGACACCTGTGGGGCAGCAGTTCACAGTGCTGCTCACCAGGTCCAGCAGCACTGTGAGACCACATGGCCACATCCCCCAGGAGACGATGGCTGAGCCAGCCCTGAGAAGCTGGGGTGCTGTGCGCCACTGCCCGGCCCAGGCCCACCTGCTACAACATTGACCCTGCATGGCGCACATCCCTCGCAGGGTGAGCTACACAGTCACGCAGGCTCGGCCTTCAGCGGAAAGTGAAGCCAATGCTGGACACATGGAAGGTCACCTGTAGGCCCAGCACATCCAAAGGCCTGCTCACAAAGCAAGTGAGACTGAAATTAGGGACTCAGAAACCAACTCAGAGCACACACTAGCTGCAAATAGGTGGTCAGTGCCCCGAGAGCCCTGAGAGCCCCACCATCCGGCTCCACGACCGCTTCCCAGCCCACCCATGACGCGGGAAGACAGAAGAGGCCTTGCCTTGAGGCAGGGGAGGTGGCCGGAAGGTCACCACAGCCTCAGTGTGAGGGCTTCCCCAAGGGCCAAGAGGACAAGAGAACCAGGAGCTAAATGAGGGTTTGGGGAGCCTGGCCCACCTGCTGGGCAGCCCTGCACGCCCCGCCCTCTCTGTGGCTTAACCAGAAAGATGAGGAGTGGACAGGCAGCCACTTGCCTACAGAGTGTCAGGATCCTGCAGGGGCTCCCAGGGCTGCACAGCACTTCAGCCTGAGTGCACAGTCACAGCCCTGGGAAAGACCTTGCTACTCAGCCACCTTCACCCAGTTCCAAGACCCCTGGGGCTTCCCAAGCCCTAGAATGGGGCAAGATGTCCCCAGCCATGGAGATGGCTGACATACTCAGGGAGGCCTTGACCTCTAACCCGTGTCCTAGAAATGCAGATTTCCAGGCATCCACTGTTTGGCCCGAGGCTGTCCCCTTCAGTGCCAAGTGGACCGGCTGCTCTAGGCCTGGGTCTGTACTCACCAGGGTCCCCCGGACCACAGGCCTGTGCTGCCTGGACTTGGCTCCCTGGAGCGCTGGCAGCGAGCACCTGCCCGGCAGCCCTGTGCTCACCCTGGTGTTGGCAAGTAACTGAAAGAAAATGCATGAGGTGGAAATGAAAATGCAAGTTTACTTGCTCAGCTGACCCACAAGGGCGCCTGTGACGTGCCCTGCTGCTCTGGGTGCAAGGACACGGCTAGGCCCAGCCACCCGAGTGCAGCTGCTCCATGGCCGGGACCATGGGCACAGGCTCACTCGGGCATCCAGGTGTGGGGCCTGGAAGAGGGCGAAGCGGGGGTGGCTGGGCTGGATTTCAGCAAAGACTGGAGGAAATACAGTGCAGGGGGCAGCGGCTGAGGGAGGACCAGGCAGGGGGAGGGTTCTGGAACCCAAGAGCATCCTGTACCCAAGTGCAAAGGCCCCAGGCGGGGCAGTCACATGGGCAGCTACACCTGGTGTCCAATCCCTGCCTGGTCAATCCTGGTGGACACAGACTGGGACCCTCTTGCCCCATCCTGTCCCTGAACCTCTGGGCACTGCCAAAAGCTTGCCTGAGCTCTCAGTCCTCCTAAACCGCTCAGTTCTATGCAAATCTCTCCTGGGTTTGGGGGGTATCTTGTCCAGGGACCAGAGCCCTGTACCAGTGGCTCCCACAATTCCAACCCACAGCCCTAGTCGTGAAATCCCTCGACAGGCCAAACTATAGCCAGAGGCCCTGCCAGGGACCCCCGCATCTCCTGGGGCTCGGGCCGAGAGGCGGCCCTGGGGACCTGGTTCCCAGAAGGTGTTCAGCAGAAGCAGCGTTGCCGAGGGAGCAGAAGACCCCAGACGGCGTGTGGGGCAGCCACGCTCTGAACCAGGCAGGCTCCCACGGCAGGTGCCAGCCCGACTCCCCACTCAGCTGCAGGGCTCAGTTACAGCTGACCTACTTCCAGGCGTCTCACCCGGGGGCAGGACACCCTGTAATTACATTCCCTGGAAAGCCAGAGAGCCCACGTGTGGGAACAGCCTAGGAGGCCTGGGAGCAGGTGCAGCCTGGATGGCAGTGCGGCCAATGGGCAGCACCACCAGCAGCTGCCCAGGGGCAACAGCAGCACCACAGGAGGGCCACACCCTAGGAGGCCCAGCTGGTCCTGTTAGTGGCAGCCCTGCCCCAGGGCACATCACCAGGAGAGGGGCCCCGCATGGCCTGTACTGCCACAGTGGGGCAGACTCCACCCCTGCTGGCTGTGTGGCGCCACTGTGGCCACAGGCCACGTGTGTGCTGCGGGGTCATCTCTGAAGAAGGGCTGTCCCAAGCAACAGCTAGCAGGAGCGACCTGCTCTCTAATCAGAGCTCCAGGCCCGTCCCAGATACAGCAGGATCCCCGCCCTCAGGCCAGGTGGTGATCCCAAGGGGTCCTTCAGTCTCTTTCTGACTCTAAAGGGGGGTTACACCTCCAGGAGGAGGGGCAAGGTTGGCAGTGGCACTCAGCTCTGCACCAGCTAAACGTGGGAGGGGGACACACAGCATGCGAGGCAGGGGCCTCAGGGAGAAGTGGCCTCAACATGCACAGACAGGCAGGAGTCAGCAGGGCCGGCAGTGTCCCAGCTCCAGGGCCACCCCGAGGTCAGGAGGCAGACCCTTCCACACCCCAGTCTGTGGTCACCTCAGGGACCTGCTGCCTGGTTTGAATAAAAGAATCCCGAAACTCAAGACCCACGGCATTTCTAGTTGATTTACTGCTCAGTAAACATCTGTAGAAAGCAGCAGGTGCTGAGATGAGGACAGCCCCATGACCACCAGGCGCAGCAGCCCAGCCTTCCCTGAGCTCCCCGGTGTGGCGGCAGGGAGCCAAGAGCACTCCCACCCCGCACAGCCTGGCCTAGGCCACCCGCAGACACAGGGGCACCCAGGGCGTCCTGGCTCCACTCCCAGCTGTCACAGGGACAGAGGGAGTGGACAGCGTGTGTCCCTGGTGAGACTGGTCATTCCTCAGCGTGGGGAAGGACAGAGGGCTGAAGATGGAGGGGAGGGCCAGTGCGGGTGGCAGGAGACCAGGGAGGGGCAAGAGTGACAGTGACCAACCATTCTGGGCTGGGAAAGGCTCCCACCCTCCCTCGCCATAGGCAGTCTCAGGGCTACCGACCAGCAAAGTGAAGAGACCCTGGTGTGCAAGGCAGGGGCAGGGTGGAGCCTGAACCGCAGACCGACAGTGTGTCCCAAAAGCAGTTCACAGGCCAGGGGTGGCTGTGACCCCTCCTGTGGGTGGGGAAGACAGATCGACTGGTGTGTGGTCTGCTCTGTCCCAGGGGGTCTGGGGAAGCAAACTGACCTCAATAAGACACCCCAAAGGGACAGATGATGCCTGATCCAAACAGCCCCAGCCAACCAGCAGCCCCCCACAGGGCAGCAGGGTCACTGCTATGCTCAGGCCAGCACGAGCCCTGGACTCTGCCGTGAGGCTGGACATGACACACAGCAGAGCCCTGCTCCATGGCCAATGCCTGTCCTCACTCTCCCAGGCCTCGGGGATGCTGCCCAGGCTCAGGTCAGCCCAGCTCCATGACCACCTCGAGGGCTTCAAATACTTAAAACTGTGATTTTTCTTTTTAAAGAGCTACATATATATAGCAAACAACTTTTTGGGAAAAATAAATCACCACTCTAACTCTGAGGTGAACATCTGACCCTCTAGAGACTCCGAGAAAGCGCCATCCCCAGGCTCCGAAGGCCCCTGCTCCAGCAGCACGGGGCTGGGCCGCCAGCGTCTACACTCACGATGGTCCTGGCAGTATCCTGGGGGTCACCAAACACAGGGGCAGCAGCAACACCATGCCAAGGTGAGGCTGGCTTGGTGTGCACTTGAGGCACGTCCAAGCACCCAGGCCCAGCACAGCAACAGGGTAGCCGAGCGGCGACGCACTGGTGGGCTTCAGGCCTGCAGGAAGGAGCCGCGAGGGGCGCGACGTGCCGCAGGCCACAGGCCACTGTGGACAGTGAACAGTCGTGTTCCCACACACACACCCAGCAGGGCTCATTTCAAAATAAACCACAGGAAATTGTTTTTGTCCTGGCCAATTTGATGGGTAAAAAGGAGATGATCTGCCTCTCTTACTGTGACTGAGTTTAACTTTTCATCTGTTTACCAACCATTTTACTGCTTCTTTTTCAGCTTTGACTTTTCTACTAAGAGTCTTTTTGTATTTATTTTTCTTTTGATCATTGCTCTATTTTAACTAAAATCTTCATTGTACATTGCCTGGTGCAGCTGAGGCACCATAAATGAAAAGTCAGGGAAAGAGGATTTTTCTTTTCCTACATCGAAAAAATAAACAAACAGATAAATAAAAAAACCCTGCAGCTAGAGTCAAGGGCCAGGAGTGCAGCTCAGGGGGTAGGGTCGTCCTGGGGTCCCTGGGTCACGTGGGCAGGGGGTGCCTTTTTGAGACATGACCTGGTAGACACCTTCCTTGGACATGCCCCAGCAGTGAAATGCAAGGCACCACCCAGGCAGGAAGGACCATGGGGCTCGAGGGCTCTGCTGCACGTGGGAACAGGTGCAGGGCCACTGGTGCCCAGCAAGCACAGCAGGCAGGTTCCAAGGGCCGGCCTCTGCAGCAGGGCTCTGGATAACCACTGTTCCAGGCCCCAAATCCCTAATCTTTTGAAAATGAGAAATAGGTAATTCAACTGCAGAAACATGTAGTATACCAATGTTAGGAAGAAAACGTTTCAATGAAAAGCAAAGCCAGCTTTCCTGTGACGGCAGCCCAGCGTTTTCCAGACTACCAGCTGATGCAGGGCACCCGCTGCTCAGGAGAGCCGGCCAGGGTGAGCATCCTGTAGATGCAGAGTGGAGATGAACTTCGTGCTGAGGAGTTTCGGGCTTCGTGTGAACCTGGCTGGTGGCAGTGCCTGAGCCTGCCAGGTGGCTCAATCACAAAAGCAAAGACGCAAGATTGTGAGGAACTGTGTCCCCAGAGCACGGTCCACGCTCTCGACCACACGCCTCAGTGGGTGAGCACGGGCCACTGCCCCTCATGCGAAAGGCCAAGGGCTTGGGTCAGCTGACTCTGGGTGCCTCGCAGAGTGAAGGCGACGTTCCCTACAAACCAAAGGCCCAAGCAGGGAAGGACCGTAAAAAATACAGCTGAAACTGTGAGACACCAGCCAGCAGCTCCTCTCCCTGGCATATCGATGCCATCGAGATTGACAGGACTCAACAGGTCACTAGCATGGAATGGAGCCCTGGACACTGAGTAGAGTTGGAATAGCGGCTGAGCCATGAGGATGGTGTGGCTCCTGAAGACAGCGGCCTGGGGGCCAGCCAGGCAGAGGCCAGAGTCAGATTCGAATCTGTAAAAATGTGATCTTGATTAGAATTCAGAAGCACACCAGAGCCCGGGAGCGGGGCTCTCAAGGCTGGCTCCATTCAGGGAAGGCGCTGCCCATTCAGGCCTGCTGGGGCCGAGGCTGTGCCTGCAGAGCAGTCACAGGCGGGACAGGAGCCTGCTCCTGCTGCTAAAACCAAGGGCCAGAGAGACCATGAGCCTGGGGACTGGGATGGAGACCTGTGACAATCCAGACCACACACTCAGAGGCAGGGATGGCACAGCACTGGCCCCTGCAGCCCTATCTGCAACAATGGACACCACATCTGCCTCCCACTGCCTCCCAGGGCGCGGCTGATGGCAAACAGAGGTAAGGATAGAAGAAAGTGGCTCCTGGGCCACACACACTAGCAGAGATGGCCCGCCATCCTCACTCATTGTCCTCTGCAAGTCGGACTGGGCAGGGGGCAGCTGGCCAGAGCCTCTGGCTCTGGGCCCAACGCTGACCCAGCACACAGCTCCAAGGTTGGAGGGAGTGGCCCTGCTTTCCAGGAAGTGACCTCTCAGAGGCTGGTTACGGGCAGGGACTTCAGAAAAGGGAGAACCCATCAGAGCTGGGGGCAGGGACAAGCTCACAGCACGGAATCCGCGGGAAGTACCCCAAAACCCCGGGCGATGGAAAACCACCTCATGACTCCAGAAGTAGCATATGAGCAAGCATCTGTGAGGAACCACAGCTGAAGGCTGGAGCCCCGGCGCCACACCATCACCCCAGCCCCAAGCTTGACCTGCGCCCCGGCTTCAGCTGGGGCGCACGGCAGGTTTCACAGACCCCAGGGGTCCTGGGCCCTAGTTCAGAGCCTTGTGCGTTGCTTCCCATCCAGAGAGAAGCTTACACTCCTCACTAAATCTGTAAATGCCAGATGGACCACCACTGCAGCCAGGGTGGCCCGCCCGGCACAAGTCCAAGCCCAGCAGCCTCCCAGGCAGGGACGCTGAGGGCAATTGCAGGAGCTCGCAGGCTGCCTGCACCCGGGCTCTGCTACAGGTGCTTCCAAGCACCCCAGTGCTGGGTCATGGGCCCTCGTCCAGGGTGGCAGGCTTTCTCTGCTCGGGAGACAGGCCACCACCTGGGAGTGTCTGGCCACGTCCAGCCTGGAGGAAGAGCTTCACAGCGCAGTGCTTGGTGCAAGCAGACTTTCCACGGAGAGCGCTCAGGGCACTCACAGGCTGTGACCCTCAGCCACACCAGAGCAGGTACAACTTTGTCCCCAGTACACCTGATGACTCTGAGGGGCTCCAAAGCCTGGCAACATGAGGGGACAGTACCTTCTGGCAGGCCAAAGCATCACGCCCACCTGCTCTTGTCTGAAGGTCAGCCCAGTGCTGCTGCCCACACCCAAGACTGGGTCTTGGCAGTGCAGGGCCCTCCTGAAAATGAGCCCTTGGAGAAGCCCAAGCCTGTGACCATAGCTTCTCCGTGACCCTGCTGAGGTGCTAGGTGGAGGTGCACGGGTTCCAGGGCCAGAAAGCAGGCTGGGGTGGCACTCCAGTCCAACCCTGACCTCTCCCCCAGCCCAGGAGGTCTCTGCCCTGCTTCCTGCCAGGCAGTGGACCTGGCCCTGTCTTTCCTTCCTAAGGGGCTGCGACTCCGGCAGGACGCAGAGGAAGAGAGGCCCTGGCTTCCTGGAAGAGGGACGCTTCACCAAGACTGAAGGGAGAAGCAGTGAGGCCAGAAAGGGACGGGGCAGGCGGAAGCGAGGCCACCAGGATGAGCAGGGCGGGGGCAGCATGATCAGGATGACCAGGGAGAGCACCAAGGGTGAGCGGGCGACCAGGCTGGGGTGGAGCAGGGGAAGCCCTAGGGCACTGGAGGGTGGGGTCAGGGCTCCATCCCAGGGTCCGTCCAGGAGGGCTTCGAGGACAGACGGACCCCCTGCCCAGTGGCTGGGGAGACTGGGGAATGAAGGGGCAGAGCCCGCAGCCTGCGCGTCCCACGCCTGCCTCCACACAACCGTGCCCTCTCTGCTTTTCATTTTCTGCCCGCCATTTCCTTCCACAGGTGACAACCACCCCGCCAAGGGCTCGAAGAAAGGCAGACATCCTGGGAAAGCCTCCTGGGACCAGGGCTCCCAGTCTCCTCACTCCCCTGAGATGCCAGACAAGCCACTCACACACTCAAGCAAAACTCCCTCTGCCCACAGAAGTTCCCCCGCCAGGGCAGCAGGACGTCCTGGAGCACTAGGGCCCGCAGCTGCCATCAGTGAAAGGCTCAGAACCGCGAAGGACTGGCCCAGAGGAAGTCACCAAGGAGCACCAACGCGGCAAGAGACCTGCTCCCCAGGGAGGGCCACAAGGACAAAAGGGGCAAGGTCCCTCCCTGCCGGGACCAGGTCCCCATTCACCACCCTCCCGCCCCCAGAAAAGGGCCTTTAGGGAGGCCACACACGCTCCCCTAAACCAGGTCACCTGAAGCTGGCCGGGGTCAGAGGCTCGCGTGAAGGTGCACACGCCCAAGGAAACTACTTGCACACACACAGGTGGAAAGCCTCCTGCCCGCTTGTCCCGCCGGCCCCACGCGCCCGCTTTCTCGGGCAGATGGAAATGGCCAGGCAAAGTCCCGCACGAGACCACGGAGACACAAAGTCGGCCTCCCGCGCCGGGCTTGGCCGCGTGGAGGGGATGCCCGCTCTGCGGGGCGGCGGGCGGCGGGAGCAAGCGCCCGGGCCTGGGAGGACGCGGGCCGGGGCTGCGGGGAGATCCGGCTGCGGAGCCAGGCGGGAGGGCTGCGGGCGGTGGGCAGCCGGGCCAGGGATGCGCGGCGGCGCAGAGGGGTGTAGGGGCCGCCGGACGGGGTGGGCGAGCGCGGGACCGAGTCCCCGACCCTCCCCGGCCCCGTCGGCCGCGCCCCTCGAGCCGCAGTCCGCGGGGTCCGCGGCCGGGCGAAGGGGGACACCCACCTGGGCCTTCTGCAGGGCGCTCAGCCGCAGCTCGTGCACGAAGGGGTTCCGCCCCGGGGGCGCCAGCCGCCGCGCGCCGCCCGACCCTACGCCGGAGGCGGGGGCCACCCGCGTCCCGCGCGCCCGCAGCCTCATGGCCACCCGCCGCCGCGAGGGACCGGGCGCAGAGCTGGGCGCCGAGCGGGCGGAAAGCGGCGGGAGCGGCCGAGGATGCGCGGCGCGCTGAGGATGCGCGGCGGGCGGGCGGCGCAGGCGCGGGAGGGGCGGCGGCGTGACGTGGGCGGCGGGCGGGCCCGGGCGGGGCGTCCCGCGCGGCCTCCGCCTCCCTCCGCCTCCCGCCGCCCGCCCCGGCCCGCTGGCCGCGCGGGGATGGGGCTTGCGCACGCGGCGGTGGGTGCGGGGCCTGGGCTGAGGGTCCGAGGGGCGAGCGGGGCCTCGGGGCGGCGCGGCTGGTGAGGCCCGGGCCTGCCAGGTCCGGCCTCGCGACGGCCGCCCAGCCTTCTTTCCCGGGCCCGCGCCGCCCTGGCTGCCTAGAAGGCTCTCCCCGTGCTGCACCCCGGCCGGAGGCACCGTCCACGGCGACCGCTCCGAGTGGGCGCCAGTGGGTGGAGAGCGAGGGGGGAGGCCAGAGTTCTCAGACTCTTCCAATTCCTGCAGTTACCTGCGAGGGTACAGGGGGCACATCCGGGGGTACCTGATCAGTGGCTCATTATTAACTAGAGCAGAAGCTTAGTAACTTTCTGGCTAACATTTATAAATTTGAAAATCCACTGCACAGTTTTTGCAACAATATCAACTGATCTCTGTGCCTCTGCACAGCACAGCAGGCTGGGGTAGGGAGGGCTCAGACAGCTCACCCCCAGGCCCATCCCTCTCGGACACTGACACCAGAAAGGAGGAAGGAACAGGAGCTCCCCCACATTGCAGCCCCCACAGGGACCCTGCAGTCCTGAGGCTCCTGGGGACATCAGTGTTCTAAGGATCCCCAGCCATGTCTTTCCTAGGCAGCTGGTCAGGGAGTGGCCTGAGCCCTCTGCCAACTGGCTGATACCCTGGCTGAACAAAACAGACTGTGGCCATGCAGTGGCCCTTCTCTGGCCCCTCTGTGTTTCCAGGCCTGAATGGGGAGAGAGCAGCCAGACCGAAGGTGAGGGTCTGTGCCACCCCAGTGTCCAGAGGGAAGGGGCACCTGCTGGTCCAAACACTTCAAAACCTCACTCTTGACCTCAGCAAGGGACCTCGCTTGGGACCTCCATCTTTAAAATGAAACCCAAGCAGCACTGCTCTTCCTGTGCACCAAGAGAGGCAGGGCAGCCCTTGGGGACTGAGCTGAGCCTGGATGGTGATGGGCTCTGCTTCACTTGTGCTGTGGCCCGGCCATCAGCATCCTGTTGACCTCTGGACTTCCAGTGGCCATTTGTTCTGCTGTCTGACACAGGATCCCAGCACCCAAGGATCAGCTCCTCATCCAAACCTGAGAGTCAGGAAAGCCCCAGGCACACAAGCCTCTCCCTCCTGCAGGCTGCCCCTCCACCCAGCAGAATGGGCTGGCCCGAGGTGCTCCAGAGTCCCCCAGCCAGAGAGGCCCGAGGCGTCCCAGTTCTGGGGCTGCTGCAGCCTCAGAACTGGGTCCTTGCGAGCAGAACAGCGGGTGCCGGTGTCAGGGTCCTGGGTGCAGAGGCCGAGACGGCACTGCGTTGGCCGCCACGTGTGGAGAGAGCATGCCTGTGGGAACTGGGCAGGACCCTTGCAGCCCGGAGAGCTGTCAGTGTGTGCCAGGCTGAATCGCGGCCCCCAAAGATGCTGAAGCGCTAGGCCCCAGGACCTGTGGGTGTGAACTTATTTGGAAGTAGGGTCTGTGCAGATGATAGAGCTGGATGAAATTGGTAGGCCCTATCCAGTGTGCCGGGGGATTTGGATAGGGACACACATTCCCGGATGAATGCCATGTTAAGACTGGAGTTTTGCTGCCACAAGCTGATCAGCTCCTGGAAACTGGAGGGGTCTGGAGAGCTGCTGTCCTAGAGACTTCAGAGGAAGCCCCCTCGGAGGCACCGTCATCGTGGACTTTGGCCTTCGCTGGGTGAGAGGGCAAAGCCGCAGCAGTCTCTAGGGGTGCATGCAAGTGGCATTGCCCTGCCCTGCAGGCATAGCCAGCTCAGGAGGCCAGATGGTGTCCTCTGGCCATGTCCATCTCCCAGGAAAGGGCCTTCTTCAGCTGCCTGCCTGCCAGCCTTCACAGGAGCCGCCGTGGGAGGCGCGGCTGTGTGTGACCCGCAGTGGATGCTTGGGTCAGGAGGGTCCTTGCGGAAGACAGGCAGTTTGCTCCAGTCAGGTGTGACAGGACGCACAGGCGGGAAGTGACTGTCCCGAGGAAGGTGAGTCGTGCGGAGACGGGCATGCCACGGGAGACAGGGCCAGTCCTCTGTCTTGGTCTGCTTGTGCTCCTCCAGCAAAGCCCCTGAGATGGGTGTCAGGAACAGAAGTGGGTTCCCCCCGTTCTGGAGCCTGGGACGTCCAAGGCCAGAGGGCCAGCAAGCTTGGGTCTGATGAAGGACCGGCGTCTGCTTCCACACTGGCCCTGGAGCACGGCCATCTCAGGGGACAGAGTGAGGAGAGCAAAGTCACCCCACAGGCCCTCTTGACAGCAGCACCAGCTCTGTCTGTCCTTTCCTTCTTTGGGGCTCAGGTCACTTGTAGTTCCTCGTCTCTTATGGTGGAGTGACTTCAAATGGTTCTTATTTATTGCTGGACGTTTCCTGCTCAGCAGGGCTTTGCCTGAACCCCGCAGAGGTCTTTCCTTTCCTTTCCCTGCGTGGTTTCTTCTCTGTCCCGGGTGTTGCGTGGTTGTGTACTAACCTCCAAGCGTTTGGAGATTTTCCAGACACAGTCCTCGTGTTGACTCCAATGCTGTTCCTGTGGTTACAGCACACTGTCCTGTGAGTTCAGTCCCTAAGCCTGTGGTTATTCATCGGTTAACCATGTGGGCTTTTCCTGGGTGGGGGGCCCTGTGACGCAGATCCAGCTGCCTGGTTTTCCTTTGAGCCTCTGTATTCCATTCCTTGTGGTACCTGGTTCTGTTAGTCGGGAGATTGACTGTGATCACAGCCCTGTTAGTGGCTGCTCCATGTGTTCTGAGGCTGTGCTCTTGGGTGACCATGGACCTAGAGGCTCTTATATCCCAATGCCTCTCGGACCTTGGTGGCACGTCCCATCCTGAAGTCCGCTGCATCTGGCACTGGCATGGTCACCTCGGCCTGAGTTTAGAATACTTGTGGTGTGATGTCCTGTCCCCTAGCTTCTCGTCTTTCTGTGGCCTTGCCTTTCGGGAGGGTTTCTTGGAGACGGTGTGGAGACACATCTTTCTTACTAGCTGGACTTCAGAATGCACTCCAACAGCACGAGCAGGTCACACGCCTTTGACCTTCTTACACGTGGGTTTCAGCCTGTGCTCCTGCTCGTGTGGCTTTCTCTGCGTGGCTTTCTCGTGGATCCACTGTTCGTTTCCACTGTCTCCACCTTGGGCTCCTCAGCTGCTCCTGTTTAGACTTGTTAGTGTCCCTTCAGGGCTCAGCAAGTGTGGCCTGGAGCCGTCCCATTGTCTCACCCCTTCAGGTGGAGCTGAAGCCCCTCATGGCGTCCACAGCCCCCACCTCCACGCTTGGACTTTCTTTTCTTTTCCCTGTGTGCTGGGGGTGCAACCCAGGGATTGTGCGTGCCAGGCGAGCGCTCTACCCCTGAGCCACATCCCAGCCCTTTGTAAGTTTCATTTTGAGACAGGGTCTCACTGAGTTGCCCAGGCTGACCAAACTTGTGATCCTCCTGCCTCAGCCTCCCAAGTCCTTGGGATTACGGTGCCTGGCTGTGCTGTTGTTTTGTATACTTTAGGTTTGCATAGGCTGCAGACTTCACAATACAATGTTATTATTTTTGCTGTGAGCAGTCACTTATCTTTTTAAGACATTGGAAAGATTTCTTTAGGAAGGCGTTCGTTCGTGCTCACCATACATTTGCCGTTTCCCGCAGGTTCTTTGCTCTGTTTAGATCTGAGTTTTCTTCTTGAGTCATTTTCCTTCTTCCCAGAGAAGTTTCACCGACGTTTTTGCAGTGCAGAGCTGCTTGCAGCTAATCTTTTGGATGCGTTGTCTGACTATTTAACTTTGCCTTCATGTTTGTAGCACTTTTCCTGATGAACATAGATTTCTAAAACAAGTTTGTATACTGCTTGTATTTCATTTGCTTCAGTGGGTCTTTCACATTCCTGCCAATACTTGGTATGTTTAGACTTTTTAATTTTAGACAATCTAGTGTGTGTGTAGAGGTATTTCATTGTTGTGTGAATTTGCATTTCCAAATGAATACTGCTTAGAGCATCTTTCTATGTTCCCACTTGCCATCCGTACATCTTCAAGGATCTGTCCAAATATTTCTCTCATTTAAATGTTTATTCATTCCACACAGTGGTGCTTGCCTGTAATCCCAATGAATAGGGAGGCTGAGGCAGGAGAATTGCAAGTTCAGGGCCAGCCTCAGCAATTTAGCGAGACCCTGTCTCAAAATAAATAAAAGGGCTGGGGATGTCGCTCAGTGGTTAAGCGCACTGGGTTCAATCCCTGGTACAAAAAATATTTATTCATTTGTTTATATTAGTGGATCTGGAAATATTTTATATGCTCTGAACGTAATTCTTGTTTAACGTGTGTGATCCGCAAGTGCTTCCTGCCACGCTAGGGCTGTCTTATCACTGTTGCAACAGGATTTTCCTTTCTCTTCATCCCACCCCACTCCCTTCCTCTTCCTCTGTTTTGAGATGGGGTCTCTCTTTGTTGCCCAGGCTGACCCTGAACTCTTGGGCTCAAGTGACCCTCCTGTCTCAGCCTCCAGAGCTGTGGGGACTTCGGGCGCACGCCGACATGTTCAGCTAACAGTATTTCAAAGAGGAGCAGTTCTTCATTTTTGCAAAGTTCAGTTTGTCTTTTTGAAATGAATGCACTTTGGGTGTCACAGCCAGAGGCTTCTTTGCTTCACCCAAGGTCACACGAGTTTTCTCCTGTTTCTTCAGGGTGTTTGCAGTTCATGTACATCTGCCCCAGCAGTGCACTGCAAGCTAGCTTTCAGGACGAGAGTACAGACAGGAGCTTTGTTTTTTTGGCTGTGGACACGCAGTGGCCCCTCTGTCATGAGGATGCTCTTCCTCTGCTGAGCTGCCTCCGTCCTGTCTGCATGCTCCCATTCTGCCTGTTGGGCTCTGGGCCCCTTGCTGTGACTTCTGCGCCCTTCTGATGGCTAGTTCTTCCAGTGTGTTCTGAGCTCAGGTGTTTTGGTCATCAGACTTGGTTTTCCTTTTTGAAAGTGGTTCAGAGTGATTCTGGGTGTATTCCACTTCCACATGAATTGTAGTGTCAGTTTATCAGTTTCCACTGGAAAAGCTTGCTGTTTGGTTTACTCAGTGCAGGAATTTTGGGAGAAGCAGCATCGTGACAATACTGGGCTTTCTGTCCTCGCCTGCGTGTCTCAGTCCACCTGTGGTTCCTTCATTCCTCTCAGTGAGGTTCTGTAGCTTCAGTATCAAATCCTGCACCTCCTCCACTGGATCTATCACTGATATTTAATATCCTGGCCTAATGTAAATGCTGCTTTCAACTTTTCAACTTTGCTTACTGCTAGACAGAGAAACGCAGCTTGCTTCAGTGTGGACTCCGTGCCTCGAAGCCCTGCTGGGAGGCCACCTGCAGTCTCCTCCTGGGTCCTGAATGCAGGACAGCACCGTGTTCTGCCCAGGAGGGGTTTTCTCCTTCCTTTCCAGCAGGATGCCTTTCCTCCTCCCTTGTTCCAGGTGCGTGTCAAGCGCCCTGCTCTCCCGCTCGGCACAGTGGCCTTTTTGCCCCGAGAGCCTGCTCTTCTGCACTCATGGGGGACAGCGCGACTCTTTCCTTCTCCTGACGTCTGTACTGCTTGTTGGGATCAGGGTGGTGTTTGCCTCGCAGAGCCCGTCGGGCACTGTTCCTTCCTCTTTGAACTTACTGAGTGGTCTCTGGTCCCTGTGGAATTGGAATTTCTTCTTTCATAGATTTTTGTAGAATCTTCCAGGGAAGTCACGTGGGCTTGCAGTTTCCTTTGTGGGAAGCCTTTTAACTTAAAATTCAGGTCATTCAATGTCAGGGTTCTTCTGATGATCTGTTTCTTCCTGAGTGAGGTTTGGCGTCATGTCTTTCTAGGGATTTGCTCTCTTATGGTGTCCTGTAGGAGCACTCTGCATACCTCCAACCCCTCCCCTCCCTTTTTCCCCATTCTATGCTGATGGATCGCACACCTGACAGATCGGTGCCCCATTGTTTGTAACCTTGGGCCATGATTGGTCCAGGACTTTATGTAAGCTTCTGTACATTCTGGAATAAATGGTGTTTCTGCATCTCGCTCCAGCAGAACAATTTACCTACCACAGAGTCTGGGTGGAGTGACTCCATGAACCATCACCCCAAAACCTCATCTTGTGAGACCCCACTTTGTCCTTCCCCCAAGGACCCCTTTTTTCATCTCTCGGGACCCCAACTCATCGAGCAGATCTACAAGGCATGACTTAAAACAATATCTGGCGCCCAACGTGGGGCTCAAAGCCACAACTCTGAGATTAGGAATCTCATGCTCTACCGACAGCTAGCCAGGCGCACGGTCCATCAGCATAGAATGGGAAAAGAGGGAGGGGAAGGATTGGAGGTATGGAGAGTGCTCCTACAGTTTCCAGCGTGCTGGAGCATTGGCACAGCTCTTCACGATCCCCACTATTGCCGATGTGAGCTGACCCCAGCCCTGGCCACCTGCCTCTCTCCCTGACCATGGTGGGATCTCCAAGACCTTCCTGGTTCTGTGCTTTTGCTCCTCCTTTGCCTCCATCCCAGTTGCCTCCTCTCTCATCTTTACCTTTTCCTCTCTTCTGATGTCCTTGAGCTTAGTTTGCTTGTCTTCCTTGGGTTTCCTAAGCTGAGCCTGGGGTCATGTGCTTGAGGATGCACTTCTTTTTGTAATGTGGGCATTGAGTGCTACAGACATCCCCACATCACAGACGGACACAGGTAATATTGTTTTTATTTAGTTCAACATACATTCTGATTCTGTTTGACTTACTTTTTGGCCTATAGATTATTTAGAACCATTTTTAAGAGTCTACATACCTGGGGATTTCCCAGAGGTCTGCTTGATTGCTGGTTTGATCCCATGGTGGTCAGAGGACCTATTCTGTGTGACTCAGGTCTTCCAGTTGATGGAGCCTGGTTTGTGCCCCTGTACATGGTCTGTCTCATTAAATGTTTTCATGAATGTGTTCAGAATGTGTGTGCTGCCCTCCTTGACATAGTGTCCTGTAAAGGTCTAGCACAAGCTGGGGCTGGCCTCTGGGCCAGGGGGTCTGCCTGGGCCCTGCTCCTGAGGTGCCCCTTTCCTCAGCTCACAGGCACATTGTGCTGCTCTCTGCCTCCCTGCCCATGGCCACCTCTCATGTCAGTGTCCTCTAATTACCCTCTCCTTTCTCTGCGAGGACACTAGTAACTGGATCTAAGGCCACTATACACCCAGGATGGTCTAACTGAGATCTTTGTCTTAATCACATCTGCACACACTCCATTCTGAAGAAGATCACATTCTCAGGGACCAGAGTATGGGACCGGGACACATGTTTTTGGAGGGCAAATTCAATCCACCATCAAATGTGGGACGATTTGGGCAGATTGATGAATAGATGCTAAAGGTCAGTGTGGTCCCCGTTGGCTTCCTGTGGCTCTTCTGCTGCCCCTCAGACCATGGAGGCCAGTTCCAGGGCTCCCTCCACCAGGGCTATGTTGTGGAAACAGCTCTTGATTGTTACAGGGAGAAGCTGAGCCAAGTGCCCACTTCCAGAAAGCAGCCGAGCAACCTGTCCAGACAGACCGCTTGTGAACTTCGTGAGGACACCCCTGTGTGCGTGGAGCTTCTCTTGCACTGAGGCCTTCCCTTGTAGTGGGTCCTGCCATGTCCTTGTCTCCTGAGCCTGGCAGTCTCTCCTTGGAAATGTTCTGTACAACCCCAGCCATAAAATGCCCCAATAGCCAGTGTGCTGCAGACTCTCTGGACCATCAGTTGTCTTCTCCCAAGCTGAAGGTGTAGGGGCTCTGGGGTGACAATCCCAGGGCCCCTTGCTGTCCCTGTGGACTCCGTGTGCTGCCTGGAGCAGTGATCTCAGGGAGCCACATGGGGGCTGTGGGTGGACCCCGGGGCCTTCAGATGCTTTGCAGAGGGTGGTTCCTGGCTGGGGAGCCTGGGCTGCATCCTCGCATACCCCAGAACTCACCATGGTCAAGGGAACCATGGCCTCACCATAGACAGGAGAGTGGGTTTCCAGGGGGAAAGGAGGCTGAGGGCAGGACAGGTCTCCCATCTGTGCTAACCCAACCCAACCCCAACGCACTGTGGGGAAAAGAGAGAAGACAGGACCCATCTGGGGCTTCGACATGTCAACGTGTGATGTTTCCAGATTGTTGTTGACCAGCTGGGGTGTAGCTCAGTTGGTAGGGCACTTGCCTCCCATGTGCAAAGTCTTGGGTTCAATCCCTAGCACCACACACACAAAAAGCAACTCAAAAGAAATAAGAGGATCCAGATTTTCTGTCTACCCTACTTGGTTTTGAGGTGCACAATTGAATAAGGAAACCGAAAGGAAATGAGGTTGTGTGTGCCCAGGACCGTCCATTAATCACGTGGCTCCTTGACATAGGTGGAGATTGAATACCTTGTGTTTCGCAGCGGACCTGGGCGGAATCCTTGCTTCCGTTATCTGCGTGCACAGATGCACACATTAGCAGCCCGGGTTAGACTGCCTTTTTTGCCCAGGTGTTACTGCGCCTGGGCTGATGTGTGCCAGGAGCTGTTGCAGTCCGAGTGTCTCTCAGAGGCCTGGCCTGCTTGCTGTGTGTGGCAGAGGAGAGGACATTGTTGATGGAGACAACTGTGTGACGTGTCCCTGGTGAGTGAGCAGCACTGGCTGAGGGTGCTGCCCTGGTCTGTGTCCCTGTGACGGGGGTTTTCCTTTACAGGTGCCTGGGGACTGCAGAGGCACAGCCTGGTGCTTGGCACAGGCTTGGACAGGGTGGGCACAGCTTTTCCCCATGTTCTCCTGGCCCATGGTGCCCCACAGGTGACCTTTCCTGGAGGCCTTCTCCCCGGCTTCAGGAGCAGAGATGGCACACAATAGCACTGCCTGCCCCTCCCCCCCTTCCCCACCTGGCCAAGGGCACCTTGTCCACTGAATGGCTCCTCCAAGGACCCCTGCCTCCTCTCTCTGCACCCCGTCCCTGCGCTCCTCAGTATTGAGCCTCACACAAGGCCTCCACATCAGCTGGTGACACCTGCATCCTGTCTGACCTCTGCCCCCAGCTCAGAGCCATGGTCCAGCAACTTCATGGACCCCCCTGCCCAAGGGTCTGCCCAGTCTGTTAGAGCCACCATCACAGAGGAGCCAGACATCCAGGTGCTGCAGGACAGTTGTCTCGGGGGCCTGGTTCTGGGGGCCATGCCTCCATTCTGTGCCTGCACATGGTGTGGTGAGTGGGTGCCCCCTGGCCTCCGCGGGGACCGTGGTGTGGTGAGCGGGTGCCCCCTGGCCTCCGCAGGGACCGTGGTGTGGTGAGCAGGGTGCCCCCTGGCCTCTACGAGGACCGTGGTGGCATCCTTGAGGACTCAGCTCATTACCCCATGGCAGGCCTGGAGCATGGAGCCCCAGAGTCTTGGGGGCCCTAGCTCTCTGGCACTGGCCCTGGTGTGGAGGTGGGGCCTCGTCCTGGAGGGAGCGTGGAGCCCTGGGTGGCAGGTGAGACGCTGGACTCACAGGTGAGCTGCTTGGTCTCTGGGAACTGGCCAGGCCTGGGAGAGGCGGTGCCCACAGGGCAGCAAGGCCCCAGACATCAAAGGGCCAGACAACAGCTGGGCCTCCCACAGCCCCTGTGCCTACCCAGGACTTGTGCCCTGGTCCCCACCGCCAAGCTACCCTCATGGCCACTGAAGGGCCTGCTTCCTGGCTGGTCTCTTCGATTGCCCAGAGGGTTTTCACCTCTGTGGGCACAAGGTCCCCTGGATGTAAGTGGACAGGCCTCCTACCTCTGTGGGCACTGGGTCCCCTGGATGTTAGTGGACGGGCCTCCTCCTACAGGCTACTGGCAACTCAGCCCAGCAGCGAGGCCGGGGCACCTGTCTGGCCCCTCTGCCTCAGTGCTCCCAAGGCCCTCAGGGCCCCCAGGTAGGAGAGCGTGGCCCCAGGGCTCCATTCCTGTGGTCCCTGTCGCTTCCTTGGAGTGTCAGGCCCACCAGCCCCAGCCTGCTGCTCTCGTCCTGTGGTGCCAGCTCTGGGCCCCACCACACACTCTGCACAGCTTAGGTCAAGTTCCAGTTCCTCAGGCCCTGGCTCCTGATGCGTGTGAGCAGGAGAATTTTCTAGATTCCCGTCGAGTGGCCAGGCCACTCCAGTGCCAGTGCAGAAAGGCTGTGGCCTCCTTTCCAGCTGTCACTTCCACTGGGACTGTTCTTCCTGCTCTTGCGTCAAGGTTCCCTGGTGGCTGCTGCCCTGTGGTCACACGCCTGCAGGTCCCGCTTGGCAAGCCCACCTGCGGCGTCTGGTGTGGAGCAAGTGCGGACACCGGACCACGTTCTGTGTCTTACCAGGAGGCTCGGACCTCACAGAACGGACGAGTGCCAGCCACCCGTGTGGTGCAGAGGCCAAGCCAGCCCCCAGGGCGTCACTACAGGAGCGGCTGCAGTGGCGGCCTGGTCACCTGCAGTGACTCCCTCAGCAGTGACGTCTGTCCAGCTTCCCTTGATGGTCCTCAGCAGCACAGGCAGGCAGAGGCAGGCCCCAGGGCTTCGTACAGAGGGCTGGGGTGCCGAGCTGGGGCCCCCACCTGGGTTTGCATGTGTTCTTGTGCTGAAATGTCGGAAATGCAAGAACAGAGCACAAGCACTCTGGGGAGCGCTCCTTCAGGAAGACCTGGCCACCCCAGCACACAGGGAGGGGCCGCAGGGTGCCCTGCCCCCGCCCCAGGCCGACTTCTGCTCAAGCCTGCTCCTGTTGTTGCCTGAGGAAGGCGAGTTTCCTGTTTCAAATGGACCTGTCTTGTGTTTTCCAAACACCAGATGTGGCTGATGGAGCACTCCCTGCCATAAGGACCTCAGTGTGGAAGACGATCCTCGAGGCGTTGGACACAGGCCTGTCCAGCTGGGAGGCGGGTGAGCTTCTGAAGGAGGAACTTCCCAGGGAGGAAGGGCCAGTGGGGAGGCCATGCTAGCCTGCTATCTCCTGACACCATCCTCAGCATCTTCCTGTGACACAGCCTGCACGTTTTAGTGGAGTATGGCCCCCCAGAATGGACTGCTTTTCCCAGTCTGTCTGCCCTCTGAGTGTGGTTATGTAACCAGGTTCTGATGGCAAATGAGACAAGAGCCTGTTTTCTAGACCTTCTAGGAAATACCTTGAAAGGGAGAGTGTCTTCCTGCTGGTTAGAAGGAAGATGTGATGACTAGAGCTATAGCATCCATCTTGGGCCATGAGACACATTTAGGAATGAGACGCTTTCATGCCAGCAGGGCAAACAGGTGTCTGGGTCTTGGCCCCAGGGAGCCCTGGCCGCTGCCTCTGAGCGAGGGAAAGTGAGATTCTATCCTGTTCAGATTGTTACTGTTTATGGATTTTTCTGCTACTTGCGAGTGAACTTAATCTTAATAAATATTCAGGCCACCGGGGGGTACAGGGACTAGAAAAGCAAAGCCTGCAGCCATATGGCACTTGTCCTTGCATAGGGAATAGATTTAGAAAATCCGCCCAATCCCTCTGAGCACTCTGACGTGCAGCCTCCCTTCAACCCCACTGTCATTTCTCACCCCACCTCCTGTGGGACGCTGGGCCCCTTGCCTCCCCACCCCTCTCACAGGATTCTGTTCTCCCTGCCCCCTCCCCAGTCAGACCCCCCGCCCTGCGGGAGGCCTCAGCCAGCGCTCACGTCTCAGAACCCCCCGGGGCCAGGCTAAGAACACCGAGGGTCTATGGACGGTTCTGCAGAGGGCAGTTTTGGGCTGTGCCCACCCAGGACACGGCTGCCCAGCACTCACTGAGAAGAGGAAGATGACGACTCACTTGGAGAATCAAACCATTAGTTCCAGAGGATTGTGACATAGTCCTCGCTTTCATCAATGTCTAACTGACCCTCTGGCTGGAGCATCTTGGGACTTGGGGTGCGGGCTGGGTTTGGCCCCTTTAAAACTGGAGACGGACGCTCCACTGTGAGGGTGGGCCCAGAACTCCGGGGGAGAAGTGACCACCAGGAAAGTCAGGAGGTCCCTGGGACAGTGCAGGGCTGGGAAGGCCCAGGAGGGCATGGGGAGGGGCCAGAGCCTCTCCTGCTCAGGCAGAGGCCCCGCTGAGCCACGCGAGGCTGTGCCCTCTTCCCTTCTCCCTCCCAGGGAGACACATGGGACGTGGCTGTGGCTGCAGCCTCCTTGGAAGGCCTCTCCCACAGACGGGTGGCCTCACAGCCACAAGTGACCCCGGGCAGTGAGCGGGTGAGTCAGGTGCAAATGCCTTGCACTCTGAGCACACACCTGCACCTCACACCCTCCTGCCTGTGCACACACCTGCACACACGCCTGCACACACGCCTGTCTTGTTCTTGTTGCCCTGTGCACTGACACCTAAGCGGTGGTGGCCCAGAGTCAGCTCTGCATGGTGCACGTTTTCCGCGTGAACTCACGGAGCCCAGGACTCTTCTTGGGCTGGAGGCTTTTCCTTCTGTGACAACAGAGAGGGCCTCTCTGATAAAAGGTCAGGAGGGACCTTGGTGTCTGGGTCTGGGAAGGACACCTGAGCCAGGGGTTCAGCACACTGTGCGGGTAGTGCTCGCTCCTCAGAGCACTGGCGTCAGAATCCAAGTGTGCATTCCACGCCTCTGGTGTTCTGGAAGGATCCCACCAAGAGAGCGCACTGCTGGCCCGAGGGACCCAGCTCTGCAGTGGCTGGCGCTCTTCAAGACAGGCCTTGTGCTCCCCGGAGGGACACACACCTTGCCTGTGGCCTTCTGTTCTTTAAAGCAAACTCCACAGGGACCACTTTGCCTTATAGTTCTTTGCTCCATGTTCAGCTACAGGATTGTCCCACTGTGTAGCTGATGTGATCTGAGCTGGGACAGCGGGCACCATCTCTACCCTTTTCTACCTTGTGAGCCCCGGTGGCTCTGGTCTCCACCCTGTGGCCTTGGGAAGGGGCAGGTTGTCTCCGGGTCCTGTCCCTCCTCCTCTGGGACGTGGGCTGCACTGATCCCGAGGGTGAGTGCCGCGTCCACAGCTCATGGAGTGTGTCTCCTGCCATGTGCTTCCTGGGTGCTGGGGCTGGTCCTATTCCCAAGTGCTAGAGGGGAGTTTGGGCGGTCGGAGGAACCTCTGAACTCCCGGTAGGACTGGCGTGGCTGGCTAGCAAGCAGGGGCTCCTGGAAGGCTCCCTGGTTTCTGCAGCCAGGCTGTACTCAGCCAGCCGCAGGGGTGCAGGTGAGGGGCTCCTGGACAGAAACCCGCACTCGGAAACGGGGCGGATCACCTCCGGCCGCCACTGTGCAAGGTGTGTGCTCGTCTTGTGGGCTGAGCGTGTTGTGGGGCGAGGCTCCACAGAGGGAGTCAGAGAGCGCTCCCGGTTGGCTGGGTCACTGAGATTCCTAATCAGGGTCACCTGTTGGCGAATCCTTGGGACTGGGCCATCGTCTGACTTGGAGGGTCCCCAGAGGCCCAGGAGCGAAAGGCTTGGTCCCCAGGACAGAGCTCCTGAGAGGTGGGGTCCAGTGGACAGTCCTCAGGTCACAAGGTCCCTGGCCCCTGCCTCTTTCCTTCGCTCCCTGGCTGTGAAGTGAGGGGTCTGGTTCCTCCACGTGCCGCTGCTGGGATGCGCCACTGGACAGAGGCCCAAGGCAGTGGAGCCCACCAGTCATGGATTGAAGCCGTCAAAACTGCAGCCAGAATGAATCTTTTCTTTTTGTGGGTCGAGTCTCTCGGGTGTTTGTCACAGTGACAGAAAGCTGACCAACAGCCGCGAGCATGCTAAACGAGGCTTCCTGTGTTCGTTCGTAAAGACACGGAGAGCTTTGCTGGAGACAAGATGTCGTCACAGGCCCCTCCAGAAACTGCCTTCTTAGGATCGTATTCTGCCTGGAAATCTGGAGCTCTCAGGGAACGTGGGCAACAGGCAGGCCGGCTCACACCTATCCCGTCCGTGCAATGCTCTTCCTGCTGGTCACCCTGGCTACCTGTAACAAGCCTCTGATGCTCCGGCTTCATTTTCTCTGACTTCTGTTCATTTGTCTTGTTCTTTAAGCTCAGTAAGGAAGTTTCTAACAGGCGATTGTAGAAAATGGAACCTGGGGCCCCATTATCACTGGCTTGCAGACCCTGCGTCCTTGACCCCGCAGTGTGTCTTGGATCCACTTTTCTTGTACATTCGAACCTCAGTTCCCTCTGGAACGTGAACACATTGTGCTCTTTTAGGCTGGCGAGCAATACGGTTTACTCTGGCAGGGTTCCCCTTCAGATCCTCTAAGCGAGTTTGTCTTCTGTCCAGCCAATGTGCAAGGGACACCGGAGGTGCCAGTGCTGCTCAGGGATGGGACAGGAGCGAGGCTGAGCTGGCCCCAGGGGAGGAGGAGAGAACACTGAGCTGGGAGTCAGGTATGGGCCCCACGGTGGGCTGCCGGCAGGGACAGGGTGCCCCTCATGGGAAGCCAGGTCCAAGGACCCTTGCAACCTTGCAGGGAGAGAAGGGCAGTAGCAGCTGCTGTTAACCTGGCCAGGGCCTCTGGCCCTGCCATGAGGGGCCCCAGCATTTTAGCTGGCCAGAGCCATGAGTGCACAGCCTCGGGAACAGGGAGGCCATTACTGGGCAGCCCAGGGGTAGAGAGCCATTAGCAGCCACAAACGAGGGCCTCCGTCCCCTGTGCTCTGCATGCAGGAAGAAGGCGCCCAGGGAGTCAGAGCCAGCTTTGAGAAGGGACTCCTGGTGCCTCCTCTTGGACAGCTAACTGGGAGCTTGGCCTGGAGGGAGTCCAGGCTTCCCCTGACCTGATACCTTGTGGGACATCTCAGGTGGGCATGGGTAAGTCACAGCAGGGACATTTGAAGCGTTCCTGTCCTTGACCATGAAG
Source organism: Xerus rutilus (assembly GCA_028644305.1). Taxonomy (NCBI): domain Eukaryota; kingdom Metazoa; phylum Chordata; class Mammalia; order Rodentia; family Sciuridae; genus Xerus; species Xerus rutilus. Next base: position 842,385 of record CM053405.1, read on the forward strand.
TCGCACTCTCTGTCAGAGTGGAAAGAGAGACATCCCGTCTTGGTGGGCTTGTCCTCTTCAGCCTCTGGCTTGTCCCTGAGAGCTCCGGACGCACCCCCTCTTGGAGCACCTGCCTCAGTCTTGTCCCATGGAGAGGTGGCACTGAAGGGCAGTGCCCTCTCCTCTCACAGGACCCCTGGCAGAGTCCCATGAGCTGTGCCTGTCCCTCGTGGGGCTCCACAGAGGCGCTGCTCCAGCTCGACAGGGACCCCCTCCTCGGCGCAGGCAGGACGTGTGTGCTGCCTCGCTCATGTAGCCCCGGTGCCCAGTGCCACCTGCCACGTGCACTCTCCACAGCCCAAGAGAAGGGCCCTAGTGTGTGCTTCCTGCTGCCTGGGGACCCGGGACCTGGCCAAGGGGCGTGGAGGCTGGGGCAGGGCTGGAGGGGCACTGCCAGGTGCCACCTGAGGGCGGCTCTCACAGGCCAGAGGAGGTGAGGCTCCGCTCTGAGGGCGGGGGCTCAAGCAGAAGGAAGCTCCCTAGATGGCAGGACTGACAACCCTGTTGTGCAAGCCTGCTGGGGCCCAGCAGAGGGGCTGGACCTCCCCGTCCTTGCGGTGTGAATGACAGCGGGCGTCAGGGGGCGGCCCCTGGGCAGAGTGGCAAGGCAGCATGTTTCTGCCCGGGTGGTGCAGGCTCGAGACCCTTGCCCTTTGCTGCCATTTCATCCCAGGTAAACGGGCAAGTTCACGGCCGTGCAGCATTTGTGGCTACAGCACTTTTCTTAAAGAAGTCGCCTGGAGCCTTCTAATCCCTGGGCTCCTGAGACTGGACCACAGTGCAAGAGGCTGGTGGTGGAGTGACCACCTCCTCCTGAGTTCTTAGCCTCTTTGACCGATTGGCATCACAGGCAAGGAGGACTGCCCAGGGTCTGCAGAGGAGCCCTGAGGGATTTCTCCTCAAGGGTGGACAGGCAGAAGCTGCCTGCCTCATCCATAGAGGTCAGAGGTCCGAGGTCAGGGGCCATGGAGGGAGTTCTGAGCAGATGGAAGACTCAGATTAAAGCTGGCAATGGTGGGGGCTACCCGAGTGGCCTATGTCAGAACAGGCCTGGGTGCAGCTGGGGGTCCAGCGTGAGAGCTGTAGGGTGGGAGGCCAGCTTGTACCTGCCCACCTCAATGGCTCGCCCTGGGTGGATGAGGACGGCCACTGTAGCCACAGCTGGCCGGGGCAGTTGGCTCCTCTCTGGCATTGGGACTGCCGAGTTTGTGTGTGGGCGAGGGACACAGCCATCCTGAGGAGGCCCACATGGGGCCACAGAGTGTGCCTGTCCCTGGCCATCCTGCTGTCCACAGGGGCTCCTGATGACTCAGAAGTCCACCCTGTAGCCTTGTGTCCAAAAGTCACGGAGAACCCTGCTGACCAGCCGTGCCTCCCTCCCAGCCGTCCCGCCTGCCCAGGGCTGCGCAGTGGCTGCTTGACCCAGGAGCCGCATGGCCTCTGCTGCAGGCAGGTGACCACCTTCCAACGAGACTTCGCTGAGCGGAGGGAGAGGCGTGGGGCCGGCCGCACGCGGCAACGTCCTTCCAGCCTGCGTCTGCCATGCTGCCTCAGTCACATGCGCCCGGGTCCCCGAGCTCCTGGCTGTGGCTCCAGCCTTGGCTCTGAGGGCCTGGTCTGAGCTTGGGCATTTGCCACCTGGACCAACACTGTGGCCCCTCAGGGATTTGGTGAGCTCCTGGGAGATCAGTTCCCGCCTCCCTGCACAAGCCGGCTGCTCACGTTTCTGACCAGCCTTGTTGTCAGGCATTGTGCCCATTGGTGGTCATCAGACACGTCCAGAGCTGAGGCTGCCTGTCAGCATCTGTGAGGAGACAGTTGAGACCACGCCAGGGCTGGCTCCTGCACGGAGAAGCCAGGTTCGGTCACACACAGGGCCTACATCCTGGTGGTGAAAGCGTGAGGTGCCCTTTCCTTTGTGAAGAGCAGGTTTGGTCCTCGGCAGAGGCAGGGTCCTTCCCAGGAGGAGGAGGTCCCGGGAAGTGGCCCAGTCAGCCCCAGAGGTCGTGGCTGAGGCCAGACGGGACTGGACCCTCACCGTGCTGCATCCACAGTGTCTCACAGATGTGGCTGGAACCCAGTGGCTTTCGACTTGGTGACACGGTGGCCGTGGGTTGGCCCTTGCTGGGGTCTCTGTCCTTGTCTGCGCAGTGATGTGGTGAGAACTGCATCACTAAACACCTGCCCGACGTCCAGGGGCAGGTGCTCTTCCCTCTCCACCCGGATGCTGCCAGGAGCTTGGCCCCTGTCCTGGTCCTCCACCCAGCGTTGCCTTCTCTCCGTAATGATGCCGCCCAGACCCTGTGGCTCAGAAGGAGCCTTGTGCTAAGACTTACCAGCAGTCCCCTCTTCCTGGTGGACTTGAGGGTCATGCATGCCACATGAGGCTGGGGTCCTGCTGGCGTCTGTGCAGCCATGGAGGGTGGACGCTGGCCAGGCCGAGAGGGGGTCCCATGCTGGGAATGCTCTCAAGTGTATGATCACAGTTAACTCGTAGGTGTGTCGCTGTTTGACAGTGTAACTGTGGTTTTAGTCTCAGATTTTTGAATCTTACTTTACATCTGAGAGTAGACTGGCCACCCCAACCACGAGCCATGGCAGGCGTCTGGCTGGAGCTCAAGGTGGTGGCTGAGCCCTTTCCCTTTCAGGACGACACTGAGGGAAGTGGCAGCTCTTGGTGCCTCTGGGCGTCCGGTGGCGTCAGCACCTCTGTGGCAGGCAGACTTTGCGGGGCTTGTAATGTCAGCAAAGGGTTATTCCAGGGTGGCACTTGGCACAGACATGCTCGGCCAAATGCGTTTTTGAAGAGTAGGACTTTATCCCAATTATCCCGCTCAGCTTTGTTAAAGGAGGGCAAGAGAGCATGAGAGAGCTTAGCAAAGCCTCTGGTTCTGATACTTTCATTTGAAATCCAAACACAATCGCTGGGCGGGCGGCGGGCAGTTCAGCCGACGCTGTAGCAGCTCTGGGAAAAGCAAGCCTCGTTCAGACGAGTCAGAGCCCATGAATGGCCACCCCACTTTCCCGCCGTGGCTGTGCTCATGTTGACCCAACACCACACACAGATCCCTCTGTCCCCGGCTGGACGCAGGCCAGGCGCCCTAGCCAATGCAGTCAGAGCCAGCTCAGCCCTGAAAGTGTCAGTGTGACAAAACCCCTCTGTTCCAGGCAGACCTGCTGCAGCCAGGAGGCCCCCACACTCCTCAGTGCGGCCTGCTCCATGGACTCACAGATGGGGGCCTGGGCAGCGGCTCGGTAATTGGGTCAGCTGCTGGGTGGAGCCCGCCCCTGTCTCAGCAGGGAAGGAGGTGCCTGTGGGCCTGGGGAGGAGCCCTGGCAGCCCTGATCCCCTGCTCTCCATGGCTGGCCAGGACACTCTTCCTTCACCTCCTGCTCCAGTCTTCACTTTGGCCCAAGTCTTAGTTCTGCTGCCAGCGAGGCCCAGAGGGCCCCACACCCGGAGCCTTGGGAGGGCAGCCTTCATGGGACTGGGCTGCGCTGTGTCCACAAAGAGAGAAGCCCTGTCCAGTGCAGCTCTCTGCTGGACCTGTGAGCCCAGCCTATGGATGGAAGGGCTCTCTGACCACTACCTCTTCACCCTATTGGTGAGCAAAGTGTCCTCTGCCCACCTAGTGCAAGACAGCCAGTGCCTAGCTTGTGGCACTGGACAGAGAGATGGACAGCAGAAGTCTCAGACTCACATCTGGAGTAGAAGGCACACCGTGCAGGCCACAAAGGCCTGTGCTGGGGAGGGCACTGAGCCAGCTGGGCTGGGAGGCTCCTTTGGGAGGAAGTGACGGGGGCTGGCTGGGACCTGGGAACTGGCAGGGAGCAGCTGGCCCACTGATGGTGAGCCAGCACCTGGGAGCTGTCCCTGGGCCACAGCCAGGACTAGACACCACAGCTCTGCAGTGGCAGGTGGCACTGGGCACTGCTGCCTCACCTCGCAGGGTCCTGCTGGCCATGGGGCCAGCTCCTCCTCTGACCACTATTCCAGTCAGTGCCCCAGTGTTCTCGCTGAGTGACAGTGCCAAGTCACGTTGTCAGGAAGCTGCTGGGCTTCATTTGTGGAAATTGGTAAAGCAGGAGAGCAGGGGTGTTTCCCTTCCCTCCTGGACACAGTCCTCCAGGTGGTCTTGGCCAGACCCCACAGGCAGAGGCCAGGGTGGTGGAGTGGGCGGTGCTCCTTGTGGGTGGCCTCTCGGTTCCTGACCTGGCCTCTTCCACTCAGTGTCCACCTGGTTTTGAGGATGGCACATGCAGACCCTCACCCTCAGCCCTGAGCACTGGCACCAGGAGATGGGGGTGCAGAGGGCCCTGCGAGGACCCTCGACTAGTCACGTATTGCTCCCTGCTTCCACTTCTGCCTCAGGACAGCCCCTCTCGGCGTCCAGCGAGGAGAGAGCAGAAGGCCAGGGCCAGGGCAGGCATGCGGGCGATGGGCGCTGAGGGAGGAGGTTCCATCCAGAGGACGGCCAGGGCCTGGGATGGTCACCGGGTCCACGTGCACTGGGCAAGGAGGCTCCCAGAAGTTATAGTCCTACACGTGGGCATCCACAGGCTGTGTGGGCTGGGGCGGGAGGCAGGTGCCAGGGCCAGACCTTCTGGGGATGGACGATGGAGGACAGATGTGTGCACCAGGCAGAAGTTCTCCAGGCCCAGCCACGTGTGACGTAGGCAGAGGCAGACAAGGTCAGGGGACCCGTCTGTACCAGGTCTCAGCCTGAAGGTGACATGCCGGAGTCCAGGTCACAAAGAGCCGAGTGAACAGGGGGGACACACCGGGCAGCAGTATGGCTGCTGGGTGGCCTGTTGGCTGCTCGCTCTCCATCGCCATGTGACCCACTGGGTTCTACCCTGTGGCCATCAATACAACAGACTTCGTGTTAAAAGGCGGGTACTCAACCTAGCAGAAGCCGTAAAGTTTTCTTTGTTTGGTTTTTGGTGCTGGGGACTGAACTCAGTGCCCTTGGCCATGCCAGGTGGGCACTCTACCCCGAGCTACCCCCAGATACACTCTGCTTCATAACCTAGTGCCTTCTAGGTGTTGAACCACGTCTGCTGGGTAAAGCCTTCTCCACAGTGCCCGGGGCGGCGGGCTGCTGCCTGACTCTGCTCTCTGACCTGCTCTACTGTGGGCAGGCAGGGAGGGGTCCTAGGATCCCAGCACAGGCACCGGCTCCACCACATCGCTGAGCTCGGCAGTCAGTGAGGGATGCTCCAGCTGTCCTGGATGGTCAGCCTTGTCTCCTGCTGGACCTGGCAGGGAGGTGAGCCAGTGTGGTCCTGAGAGCAGCAGAGCTGTGCCCAGGGAGGGAGGCTCTCTGGGTGCTGCAGGTGGCCAGGCACCTCTCCAGCCATGGAGAGCACTCACACCTGCGCCTGGCCATCTCTGCATCCGGCCCTGGGTGCTTGGTGCTGGGTCAACACTTGCTCAGCCATCGTGTCTCCGAGTGCTTCCTGGAGGGTCCTGGAGTTCTGGGTAAGAGGCAGCACCGGGTCCCACTCTGCAGCTCCACACCTCCTCAGTAAACATGGCCAAGCTTCCGATTGCACCTGTGTTTTCCGGAAGCGCCCGACTGTGAGCACAGGTGTGGGCTCCTGTACTTGTCTTCTCCCAGTTGCTCAACTGGGGTTTTGCTTGTTCAAAGGTCGGCTGAGGGATTCTAGGTCAGAGGTGAAGAGGCCACCTGGGGTGCGTGGAGCCTCATGGGTGGAGCTTGCTGATCTACACCATGTCCACTTGACCGAGCAGGCAGTGTTTGGTCACCAGCCCTCTCTGCCAGGGACAGTGCAAACAGGCAACCTTGCTTGTCCTCAAAAATGGGCAGAGGCAGAATACGATGGTGTCAGGTCACTGTAAGGAGCTGAGGTCTGACTGACAGGCCTGGAGTGTCCACATCCTCCAGACACACTGGTCATTTCCTCCCATGTTGCCGATGCGAAGCTGAGGGCTGAGGTGCAGTGCTGGCCCAGCGGAGGCAATGGGAAGGGGGCAGAACGAGTCCTGGACACTGGACTCTGCTTTAGGCTGTGGCCTCTCTCACCTTCCTCCATCACCCGTGGCCTGAGTCCCTGGAGTTCCTTATTTCTAGGAAAAGCTCCAGAAAGGGGCCAGTGCTGGCCAAGACCCTGGCAATGGAGCTCCTGGCCAAAGTGCCCTCACCACGAGGAGCCTTATCCCAGCTGCTGCCCGCGACCGGCAGCCTAACCCAGCTGAGTCTGACATGCACAGAGTGTCCACATGCCCTCCTTGGCTCCCACCCTGAGATGCCTGGACCACCTGTGCCCAGCTCCTCTGTGTGCCCTGCACTGCATGAGCCAGCTGCTGGACAGTGCTCTGCCTGTGGGTGCAGCAGGCAGTGCTGGACAGGGGGTCTCTGCTGGCCAGAAGGTTTGTGGAGCATGTTACTGGCACCCACAAGCCTGGACCTGGACCCCCATTGCTGGGCAGCTGAGATAAGTGCTCCTCTGGGAGATGCCCAGGTCAAGGTTCTTAGCTGGGCAGCCCAAGGCAGAGACTGATGGTGCCGGGTAGATGGCTGGCCACTGGCCTGAGCTGGACCACATGTGGGCACAGTTCACACTGCAGAGCCTGGGGACCAGGTGGACTCTGGACTCCCTGGCGCCTCATCCTGCTCCTTGCCCTGCCGGTCCTGGCACCCCACTGGACTTCTCCCAAATTCTCTCCTCAGTAAGCTACCTTCAAAGCTGTGACCGGTCAATGTCCCATGGAGGACATTGTCCTGCTGAGATTAAAAGATGGGGGCATCCCCTCGGCCGGGAATGGGAGGTGTTTGGAGGGGACAGCTGTGCAGAGCCTTGTGTGGAGTATGAACAGGGCAGGGGACATTGACACAGAAGAGCACCATGGGGAACCATGTGGCCTTCTGCAGACCACCCAGGGTGCGGAACTCTGAAGCAAGCCCTGCGTGGAAAGGGCGAGACAGCCAGCAGCCCCAAGCCCAGGTCTGGGTCCTCCACCTCCTCCAGCTTCCTTCGTGAACTAGAAAGGGCTGTTTGCTGCAGGACATGGGCTGGACTTTCTGAAAGGCAGGGCTCCTGAGGACCTGTGCGGGCAGTGAGCGCTCCCCACTCCCAGCACGGAGACCGTGTGGTGGAGCTGTGTCCCCGGCTTGTAGGAGGGAAGGTTCCCAGACCATGGCTCGCCGTGGGGACCTGCTGGGCTCATTTCTGGACACACGCCTCTGCTTTGTGCAGATGGTTGCCCCCTGCAGGGAGCTGCCCTCCACGTGGACCCAAGTGGGTCTTCAGACTGGGGTGGGCTCCCTTCCTGCTGCGTGGAGCCCGGGTCTCCTTCACCAGGTTCCTGCAGGCTGGGTAGACCTGGGAGGACAGAGGTCTTGGCAACACAGGGGCTAAGCCCGCCCTCAGCTCACCGGGCGCCAGGGCTGGGCCTGTAGGCCCGCTCACCCTCAGAGCAGGAAGGTCGCCGGGGTGGATCCTTCCAGCCCTTCCTTCTCATTCCTTCCTCTCTCACACACACTCTGGCGCCCCTGGTGGGTCGGAGGTTCCGCCTGCCACGGCTCCGCGATGGTCTGGATGGCAGGTTCCTCCAAAGCATCCACCCAAGGGCGCAGTGCAGCCCATCCTGCCCGTCCCGCCCCGTCTCAGGGGAGCTGTGCTGAGGCCTGCGGTGGTGTCAGGATGCCAGACACACCCGTGAGAGGGCCGTTCATGTGACACCGCACCAGATTTTGTGCAGCCCCCTTCTGGGTTCACCAGGAAGAAGCACAATTCACAGAATGGACAGGGGTGGTGCCTGGTGGCCAGGAGCACGGAGAGCCGCTCTCACATGGGCTGGGTGAAGGGGGACGTCTTCCTGGGCCCGGGGAGGCACAGGCCCACTGCCCTCAGCCTGGCCTCCCTCCCGGTGGCTGCCTGTGGAGCGCTGCGAAGGGAGCCGTGGAGACCAACAGCCCGAGGCCGGGACAGCCTGCTCCCTGGCCACTCTGCAGTCTTTCCTAGAGACCTTGTAGTTGTCCCTGGGACCCTGAGAACTCATCAGCTGGCAGAACTGGCTCCCCCCTGATGGCAGGGGGTGCCTTGGAGGGCCAGCAGCCAGCTGAAGACAGGGTGCCTATTTCCTCTGGTGCTGACAGGCAGTGCACGTCCCTGTGGCTGGGGGAAGGCAGGAGTCCTTTAAGATGCCACAAAGCGCCTCAGACTCCCAGAAACCCATGGAGTCAGGACCTCTGCCCACAGCCCTCGGCACCAGGCTGGAGTTTCATTTCATGGGAACCTGATGGAAGGCAGGGAGGGCTGGAGAACTGCGTCCAGATGGGCTTCAGGCCAGACCACAGCTGCCAGCATGGCCTGTGGCTGACCGTCGCCAGCTTGGCAGGAAGGGGCAGGGCCAGGGTGGAGGCTGGGAGCCCCGGGGTTCTCTTGGTGTTGCTGGGGGAGGTGGGTTGTCCCTGTGCTGTGGCTATGGAATGTCCTCAGGGGTCTGACACAGAGCCTGCCTCCCCGCTGCGTAAGGAAGGGGACACTGGGCCTTCAGGACGCCTCCCCGCTGCATAAGGAAGGGGACACTGGGCCTTCAGGATGCCTCCCCGCTGCATAAGGAAGGGGACACTGTGGGCCTTCAGGACGGCCTGGTGAACAAGACTGCATGGGATGTGCTGCGGGGCCGGGCCACTTGGTTTCTTCTGGACGAAGCTCCTGGAATGAGCACCATCGATGGTCCTCTGCTGTGAGGGGGACGTGGGGTTGGCCCGGGCTGGCCCCTGGGCCTCCGTGGTATGCAGCTTCCTCTCTTGCTCGTTGGACAGGGTCTCTGGCCACGTGTCATTGGCAGAGGTCATCTGATCTCAGGATGACCTCCTAGGAGTGTGAGCGTGGCTGGGCCTGGAAGATGCCTGAGGCTGAGTGAGAATGGCAGAGCGAGACCTGCACTGCCCGTGTGTGTGTGTGTGTGTGTGTGTGTGTGGGTGGCCGTCACTGCCCGCCCCAGGGAGTATCTGGCCATCAGCATCCTATCCTGGATTTCCCCCATGTGCTTGGAGAATCGTGCCAAGATGCTGGGCTCAGAGTGGCCCTTGGGAGTGGGGAAGGGATGAAGGATGGACCTGAGGTGACGGGGAGGACATGCCTGCTGGACTGAGGCTGTCCTGGGCAGGGTCTGGGGGTTCTGCAGGTGGTGCCTGGGGGCCTGTTCTGGGCAGATGCAGAGGGAGCTTTCCAGACTGTGAGATGGTTGGGAGCTGGGGGGATCCAGGTCCTTGCATGCAGTAGGCCGGTGCCCTGCAGCACAGCCTTGCAGTCTGCGGGCACGTGGGTGGGTTTCCGGCTGACTCGGCCTCTGGCCTGTCCAGGCTGCTGCCTCCAGGAGAAGCTGGTTTCTGGTTTCTCCTTCAGTTGGGGTGATGTGTGGTCCTGCTCCCAGCTTTGCGCCCTGACATGTGTCCCTGGGTTCAGCTTCCCCTGTTACCCTGACACCTCTGTGGCCTGCAGACAGGACCCTTATGAGAGTCCAGGTGAGTGCTCCTGGCTGGGAGTGTGCCCAGCTCCTGAGGTCATGCCACCCTGCCAAAGCACACTGGTGCCAGAGCTATCCTTGGCTTCCTCCTCCTGCGAGGGAGGGGAGATGGGGCTATGAGGAAGTGAGCCGACGCTTCCCGTCTTCCCAGGGCCTGTGTGCACCAGGTGCCCACCTGCCTGCCGGACCCCTTTTCTTGGGGACGATGCCTGGGTCTTGCCTCAGAGTTCGGCTTTCTCTCTGCCGACCGCTTTCAGCAAAGCCTTGCTCCAAGGAGACAGCAGCCCTGGACCACAGAGTCCCTCAGGTCCTGGGCTCGCCCTGGATTCTGGAAGCCCCTGCAGGGTCTCACTTGTATCATGGGTGAGGAAGCTTGGCTCAGAAAAGGCAGGAGGCTCAGAGGGGAGGCCCTGGGGCTGGACTAAGGAGCATCCTCATGTGTCAGAGGCCACTGGGGCCATTGGTTCACCCTGGACATTCCTTCAGACAGCTTCCCATGAGGTGAATTATAAAATCAAAGCAGCACTTGGAATTTCTAGACCATTGGACACTCTCTGGAGGGGTGATATTAAAGTGAGAAGCTCTATTTTAATTCTGCTGAGTTAGGTGAACGGACAGAGACCACGCGTCGAGACACTCCAGCTAGTGAAGGTGACGTTCTCCCGAGAATGAAGAGTCTCAGAGATGGTCGTGCCCAGAACTGCCCCTGAGGGCCTGCAGGCCACTGCGGGGCAGGGTAGGAGGGACCACCTGCTGGCTGAGTCCTTCCTGCATCTCCCGACTGCGACTTCCTGCTGGGCTCTGTGAAGCCCCTCAGCCTCTTGCCCCAGCCCAGCCCCGAGTCCCTCCTGCCCCTCAGCCCAGCCTTGGGGATGAAGCACACATGAGCTGGAGTGTCTGCAGCCCAGGGGAAGGGGACACGAGGCAGAAGCATCAGAGGGAAAGGCACCGTTGCCAGGCAGCGCAGCAGGCCCGGGCCCACAGCCGAGGTGGACACAGCACCGGGGAGGCCGAGGGCAGTGGGCCTGGAGGGTCATGCACCCTCCACAGAAGTGCTAAGTGGTCTCTGGCATTCTGCACCCACCTCTCCCCTGCTGGGTCTGGTGGCCCCCCATATGTCCAGCAATGCCCCCAGGTGGGCTGATGGAACTGGGTGGGCTGTGGAGGGAAGGCCCCAGCTGTAGGCCCAGGATAAGTGCAGCAGGGAAATGTCCTTGTCCTCAGGTCTGTAAGCTCCTGTGCAGGGTCCCCGAGCAGTGGCTTACCCCTGGCCAGCTTAGCCTTAGCTGCTAAGGGCAGCCTGGAGGTGCCCAGTGGGCACAGGGTGTCCAGGGCAGGTGCCAGCTGCCTGATGGCTGCAGCTCAGGTGTGAGTCAGGCGCCTGAGTGGCTGCCAAGGCGCCTGCCATCTTGCTTTGTTCTTATTCCCAGTGTTCCACAGGGGCTGAGAAGCCACTCATGGAGAAGAGGCCCACAGAGACTTGTAGAGCCCGACTGGAGCTCACAGCCACAGCCACCCGCTGCATGGAGTTGGGTTCTGCCCTGACTACGGGGTGGGGAGGAGGCAGGCAGACGGTACTAGGGTCCTCACATCAGAGGGGCGAGGCCTCCGGAAACCTGGCTGCCGTCTTCCTGTTAAAACATGTCCACCTCTGACGTCCAGGGGGAGTCCCCAGGTTCTTGGGCTCTCGTGAAACAGGGGCAGGGGCCGACCCAGCACACCCAGACGAGTGATCTTTACGGGTGTGGACCTTCACTGGATTAATTGGTGACCACGTTAGTCCAACTGTGGGGACTTAGAGGGTGGGCACTGTGCCACCTGCCAGTGCCCCTCCCAGTCGGGCGGTGATAGTAGCTCTGTCTTGGCTCAGGAGGAGATGGCAGCTGGGCTGGGTAGAGGGGGCAGTGCTGGTCACTGGACGCCTGGGGGTGCCCCTGGGGCCCTGCAAGTCAGTCGGCCATATGCATAGCTCAGGAAGGACTTCCATGTGTCCACACCTGAATGCCCCTCCCCAGGCTGCCTGCCTCACTCCCTGTCCCCTGGCTCACAGAGCCATCAGCCGAGGGCAGAGGAGCCCAGGGGGCTGACACAGCCACCAGGGGGGATCCATTCTGAGTCTGGCCCAGTCCTTGCCCAGGATGCAGCCAGTCTGGACAGCAGGGTGCAGTGCCCTCCAAGGACCACAGGTGGGAGGCTGGACACACAGAGAAGACCTCAATGCTATGGGGCCTCTGCAAACAGGAAAGGGGGAGGGCAGGGCTCTGCTTGCGCCAGGAGGAGGCCACCTGTAGCCGAGGTGAGGCCCTAGTTAGCTCAGCCGAGACAGAGGTGCCAGGTGCCCTGGAGCGGAAGGGGCCTGGCCTCCCACAGCAGCCTTGGCCCTGTGACCCTGTCACTCTGCAGGTATGGGCACTGGGTCAGGCCATGGGCACTGGGTCAGGCCCACACACTGGCCTCAGAAGCAGGGGGAGGACCCTGCCCTCGCCCAGCATGTAGGGATTCAGGCGGGAAGATGGTGCCCCTCCCAGCCACGTCCAGAGGCCACGCCCTGTGGTTCCCGCGGCTCACATCCCAGCTCACCTGCAGGCCTGGCCCCCACCCTGGATCCCAGTCTGGGGACTGTGCCTGCCTGGGCCACCCCCTTACCATCCAGAACACCCGTGTCCAGGGAAATGAGGAGACAACGTCAGATCCACATGGTAGCAGCTTGCACGTGTGGTGGCCCACCTCGCTGCCGTGTGCCTCGCTCACCCGCACCTGGGGCAGCAGGCTTGTTCTGGGATGGAATCAAGATTGCCAGGCAACAACCTTGAGCTCAGTTGGCCACTTGCCCTCAGGTGGTGTGGGGACACCAAGTGTGCCACCCAGAGAGCACTGGCCATCGAGATGTCAACAAGAGCCCCATGCGGGCATGCAGGGGTCCTCTCTGCATTTCTCTCCAGCTTCTTCCCAGTGACAGCTGACTCTGAAGATGGACTGCAGGCACAGCTTTCCCCAGTGCCCACAGGCCAGGTGTACCCAGCCCAGGCTGCCCATGTGGACAAGGCAGATGTGTGTGGGCTCCGCCTGGCCCATCTCGCTGGCCCTGCCACCAGACAGAGATGCATTGGCTGGAGCAGACGCAGACGCACCTCAAGATGTTGACGTGACTTCCGTGACATCTCCTGCAGCTCCTCAGAACAGTGACAGTGCCACACTCGGTCCTGCAGCCCCCACGGTCAGTGCATGGAGCAGGCAGCGTGGGGCAGGCTCTCCTCGTCAGGGGTCAGGAGTCGTCGCACAGGCCCCGAATTGTCCACTGCTTTTGTTACTGAACGTTAAGCTTAGAGAGGTTGACACTCATGGGCAATGCGTGCGGGGGGCCGAGGGTTCCCCTGACCCTACTGCAGCCCAGCTCCAGGGGCTGACGTCCTGGGCACTGCGGGACATGGACACACTGGTGAGCCGATGCTGACGTGTTAAGTTCAGTTAAGGTCCCAGCTCTATTCGGCTTCCTCTGGCTCCAGGCACCGGGTTTGCGGTCAGATCTCCCCTCTCCTGCCCTCCGAAAGGCCCCATGGAGGAGGGGCAGGCGTCCAGGGGGAAGCAAGGCTGGGCTGCTTCTGAGCTGCCTGTGGGAGCCTCTGCTCCTGGCCAGCCTTCCGCAGCCCTCCCCGGGCCAAGCATCAGTGGTTTCAAGCTGGAGAATGAAGGAGCCGTGGCAGCGACGGTGACAGCAGGACACCAGGGTCTGTGTGTCCCTGGGAGCTTCCGGAAGATGCGAGCGTGGCTCTGTGCTCCGTGTAGCGTGGGTGCCTCTGGAGGTGGCGGCATGACCATCCCGGGGGCCTGGGTAGAGGCAAAGTCCTAGAAGGGTCAATCCACGTCTCTGTCCGGCAGTGAGCTGGACACGGGCCTCTCACCCTCGTGCTGGCCAACCTGCAGCCGTCCTGGACTCTCAGCCACAGCAGCTTCTGGGCCCAGGGTGCAGACTGTAGCTGGGGCTTCCACACATCCAGGGTGGTGGGAGCCTCACAGCACGCCCGTCCCCTGCCTGTGCAGCCGTCTAGATCCAGCAGCGCCTGTCAGCCACCCCGTCCGCCCGCTCTCCAGCTGCCTATCTGCTGGCTGTCTTCCTAGATCTTGTCCTCTCTGCCATCCATCCATCATCTCTACTCAGCTGGCTTCCCAGACCCTACCATCCATATTTACCATCTATTGATGGATCTTTATTGATCATCCATCCACAAATCACCTACCTTTACCTACTCGCTCCCTCTGGTATCCCTGTCCTTCATCCATCCGATCTCCACCACCTGAGGGCTCCGACTCTGGAGAGCAGTCAGGATGGCCTCGCACCACAGAGGAGACCAAGGCCCCTGCTCCTCCCAGGCACTGCCACCTGCCTCTGCCACACTTCCCACCTCCTCAGAGGGCCAGGGGTCACTTCCCACTCTCTGTCCATCCACGGAGTCCCCTAACTGGTCCTTGGGTGGGGGGCAGACCCCTGGTGGTTTCTGCTTGTCTCAGGCCTCTGCCCATCCCTGCTCATGTCCTTGGTGTCCGGCCTAAGCTCAGAAGTCCATGGCCTTCCACACCCGAGTGCCCTCCTCTCCTGAGTGCCCTCCTGTCCTGGGCGCCCCTGGCACAGCCTCTGCTCCTGTCCCTTGCCCACCTACAGAGCACTCTGACCTGGGCACCCTCCTCATTCCCTCCCATCTGCATGGCCCTCCTGTCCTGGGCGCCCACCTGGCCCACTCTGAACACCTGTGCTCAGTTCCCGCCACCTTTTCACTGAGGACACTCCCTGGTGCCAGACACGGTTCTGAATGGCGTGAGCAGGGCCATGCCTATGGGTCCTTTGGGGACAGGGAAGAGGCAGACCCTCGCCCTGCGTGACAGGGCAGCTGCAGGTCCAGTGGGAACGTCCTCACCAGGGGTCTCGGGGGATTTCTAGAGTCTGAACTGCAGATGCCAACTGCACAGAGCCCTGTTTCATTAGAATAAAGGACAGGCAGTGGAAATGTCCACAACTGGCCAGGTGCTTCCAAGAGCCGTTGCCGGCTTGGTGTTGGGGATGGGCATTGGTAAGGGCACCAGATTCCACCAGAACAGGTGCTCTAACCCCAACACAGCTTGGTACGCAGAGTGTTCATAAAAAATAGTAATAACCAAAAAAAGTGAGAACGTAAAGAAAGCCACTTACTGGGGCCAGCGGTGTGAGCAGGCTGCGGCCGCCCCTCCTGCCTTTCCTCAGGGCAGGTTTCCAGGCACCGTTCTCACGGGTCACCCAGGCTAGCATGTGAGAGAGGGAGCTTCCAGGGGCCCGGGACCTCTGTATCCCCTGCTGTGCAGGTGCTGGGTCTGTCCAGGAGGCCACCCAGCTGTGCTGTGGCCAGCTCCGGGGGCCCATAAGCGCCTGGACTGAGCTAGTGGTTATAGTTCCGGTTAAACAGTGTGTCCACACAACTCCTTGGATTGTGTATCACACAACTGTCACATGTCACAAACGATTTTTAAACACCACGGTGCTGTACAAGCAGGTCCACTCAGCGCCACTGAAGACCCATTTAAAGCAACCATTGTGTTAAAGCCACTGCTTCTGAAGGCACCCCGGGCGAGCAAACCTGTCTGGATCACGGCATTGCTTGCTAACGATTCACGCTTCCTCCTGGCAGGGACAAGCCCCCGCGAGTCACGGCAGAGGGGTTGGCGGGGTCACAGTCACACTTTGCCCCGTGCATGGCCCCCGGAGTGCTCACCTGCAGGCAGCCTCTGCCACCAGGGGGACAGGGGCACTCAGGCAGCCAGCAGGGCGTCCACAGCAACCTGTGGAGGTGTTCACTCAAGTTCGTCCTTATTGTTTGCAAAACTCAAACTGCCCAGAGTCCTAAGAAAACAACAGCAAAAAGAGACCCACCCTTATAGCACTTCCTCTCCTGCCCAGCCAAGGCCTCGCACAGACCCAGCTGGGGAATGGGTTTCAATCCCAGTGGGCAGAGGGTCGAGCTGTGTGCCCAGGGCACAGACCACAGTGGCCACTGGTGCGGGGTGCGAGGGGCTGGGAGGGCCCCGGGATGAGTTTCAGCTGCCCACGCACGCGGAATCCTCACTTGGCCACGGAGCAGGAGTGCCCACGTGATGCCATCACTCAGAATGAGAGCAAAGGAACCCGGGGAGGTGTTCTCTCGAGTTGTTCAAGCTCATCCTTTTGATGCGTCTGATTGTATCTCCTGAGTGACGTCTGGAGAGGTGGTGGACTGTGAAGGAGAGCCACAGTGGCCCTCTGGCTCCTGTGAATCTTAAGGTCACTGTGGGCCCAGGGACTGACCTCACATTGAAGTCTTGGGAGCGTTTTCCCATCACTGCCCCTGGGCATGTGTCTGGGTGTTCCCGCTCTGGTGCCGGGCGTGTCTCCGTCTGGTTCTGTTGCCTCTCTTCTGATCCCAGCGCCGCATCCGTGACATCCTGGGCTTCATGACCTCGTTTGGGGAAGCTGTCGAAATCCTTAATTGTGCCCTGCCTAGAGCCTCTTTGCAGCCAGGACGGGTGCACCCATGTGACACTCTCACCTGCTCTGGTGGGGCAGCTGCAGCGTGAGAGCTGCTGGGTCGAATGCTGAGGCTCCGTGCTTACAGGACAGTCCTGCGGAGGGGTCCTGCCCGGTCCCCAGCCTAAGCTGGCTTCATCTGAAGGAAAGAGGCTCTGCCCTCTGCCCCCTGCCCCCGGCTGAGGGATGTGGGTGAGCTCTTGACGGGATGAGGAGTTTGGTGGTGAGGGCATGGTGAGTGACAGGCATGTTCCTGCATTGCTGCTGGGCAGGGTGGCTTCAGCCACCCTGGTGGGTGACCTGTTGGTGCCCATGTCCAGTGCACCTTCCTGGCTCCTTAACCTCCTCCCTACACAGGGCTGGGAGCATCAGCAGCCCCAAGCCTTCCATGACAGAGTGGCTGCAGGTGCTGGGCTCACCTGAAGACAGGCCAGGTGCCCCAGGTGTGCAACAAGCCCATGTGTCCTGGGTGGGCACACGCGGTGCTTCCTCCTAGTGATGCTTTGCTCTGGGAAGGTGGACATCAAGGCTGGAGGGAGGGTCGCCTCTGCGCCCCCTGCTCTGCTGCTTCCAGCCTATGGGAGCTTGCATGAACCACGCTGAGGGCCAGGTGCCTGCTGGGTCCTGGTGAGCCACTGAGAACCTCAGAGTCAGGCTCTGGGACATTGGGAGGTCATAAGAGGGTCCAAGGCCAGCACTGTCTGTGCCGGGACTCAGTCACTCCTGTGCTTCTGTGACTGAGTGGCCAATGGGTGTGGTGACCAACTGCCACAGGGCTGCATGCCAGCTTCCTAGGGAACATGGGCGTCGGGGATAGCTAATCCTGTCCTGGGAGTAAGACATGCCCAGCTCCTGCATGCCCCTTGGTGGGGTCACTCAGCTCCCTAGGCTCCCCGCTGTGTTCCGGGGCCCGGGCCCACAGGCCAGGAGCCACCCCACCAGCCTGCTCTGCAAACATTTCTCATTTTTCTATGTAACTTAAGTAGAGTGATTTGGAGCTGGACAGGGGCCTCCTGGGACTTCGTTAGGCCCTGACCTGCCCTGGAGCAATGGTCTGGTGCAGAGCACGCTGATATCCAGGGGAGAGCAGGGCCGGACAAGGGCGTCCCGGGCCTGCTGCAGGCCAGGCACAGGGGCAGAGTGCAGGCTGGAGGGGGGTCTGTCCGGCAGCTCTGCCCGCCAAGGAGGCCTGTGCCTGGCCAGAGGATGGCAGCTCAGCCCAGGGTCCCCAGAGACATGGGCCGACCAACTGCTTTCTTGCCCCGGGCTGGGCTGGTCTCAGCATGGGAAGTCCTGCCCTGGTAGTCCCTGCCTGGGCACATGGGGTGGTGTTCACGTAGCTCAGAACCAGCTCTTGGTGTGGGGCTCTGAGCGTGGGCTGCCTGCTCTCGTGCTGTGGCCGGCAACGGCACAGCGCAGCCGCGGTGGGCGGTGGGGCCAGAAGTCTGCATGCGGCCCGAGAGAAGGGTCCCACGGCACCGTCGACGGCAGCTTCCAAAGGAACCCAACAGCGGGGATCACCACATCCATCCAAACTCAGGAACCAGCTGCTCTGGTGTGGGAAATGGCCTGCTGTCCGAGGAAGCGTCCCCTTCCCACCCTGCAGGGGCAGCTGGGCTGTGAAGTGGGGTCCAGATCTAAAGGAAGACCCCTCCCCTGCCCCAGGACTCTGAGGAGGAGTCCTCCCCCGGGTTCTGTGCCAACACCCGCTGAACCTCGCCCAACCGACCGTCTTCCACGATAACCAGGTGACTTTGTTCTTTCCACTCCCAGGAGTGTGGCAATCAGCATCAGCGGGAACCTCGGGCGGCCACCCCGCAGCCTGCAGTTGTGCAACATGTCCGGAACGCACGTAAGCAAGCTCGCAGCGGTAGGAGGGCGATGAATGAGGAGCCGAGTCTTGGCAGCACTGAGGTGGCTCGTGACCAGGCAGCGAGCCGCAGCTGTCGTCTGGCCGCTCACCTCTGCCTGTGAGAAGAGACCTGCCGGTCTGCAACCCCGTCTCCCTCAAGAGCTGCCCCGACTCAGCCTCCCAGCAAGCTGGCCCTCCAGAGAGAGCCTCCCGCCTCTGACCACGGTCACGGTCACGGTGACAGCACCTCCTCTACCACTGCAGGGCCGTCCCCTGGTGGGCTCTGTGTGGGGCTGTGGCCCATTCGCAGCGATGCTCCTCTCCCCGGTACCTGCTGCGAGGGTGCCCTGCCCCTGCCTCAGATCAGGGCTCCCAGAGCTCAGAAGCAGCCGAGACAGTGCCCGCGAGCTGCCGCCAGGGCACCCGTGGACGAGGGGGCAGAGCCCCTCCCCTGACGCACTACGGGGAACCACTGTTGACCTGAGGTCCACGGGGACAAGGATCCACGTGCAATGGAAGAGAAGCTGGCTCCCCGAGGTCCACACCCTGAGTTGGCCCTGCCTGGGCACAGGGCAGATCCTGCGAGGGCCACGCGCGCCACCACCGCCAGCACTGCCCCAGTCGCTCCCCTCTGGAGGAGCAGGACGGCCCGGCCCCACGCTCCTTCCGAACACTGAGGATTGTAAAACGAAAAGTAGCCAGGCCCCGGGAGAGAGGCAGCACGCAGGCCCGAGGCCAGGCCGCAGAGCCCGTCCGCGCTGACCCCAGCCTCCCGCGCCCCTGCCTCCCTCCTCCCCTCCCTCAGCTCCCACCTGCAAGCCCCCAGGGAGGAGCCCCTCACTCCCATGGTGCTGGGGCCAAGGGACGGGGGCCGCCAGGCTGAGGAGGCTCCTCCTGTAGGGGCGCTCCCCGGGGGCTGCCAGCATCACGCTCCTGGGGCGGCAGTGGCCTGGTGCCTGCTCCATGCAGGCTGGACGCCCACCCTACCTGCTTCTCTTCACAGCCTGGAGACAGGCCTTCCCCGAGGCCACACCTAGTGAGGGTCGAAAGGAGCCCAGAGTCACCCTTGCTCTTCAGGCTGCCCCCACGGTGCTGGAGATGAAGGCACCCTGCGCCCTGGGGAGGCCCCTCGGGCTGTGTGCATCCTCTGCTGGCACACAGCGAGGCACACTGTGCTGCCTGGGGAGCCCGAGCCACCCCCACGGAGCCCGAGTCCCATGCTGAAGGGGCGGCTGGGCCATCTGGGAGATGCCACACGGGGTTACTTATGGGTCCCCAGCCCCTGCAGCTGTGGGTGTAGGCATGTGCTCTCTCTGGAAGGCAGAGGGCGATCTTCAGACCTGGAAAGCATGTCCTCTCAGCCTGTGCCAGTATTGGTCTGCTGGTGAGCCAGGCACTCTGTCCACAGGGCGGCGCTGTCCGTGGCTCAGGCCTGAGCCAGTGTCTGAACCGGCCTCTGATGTCTCTTCCTGTGGTGCCACCTGAAGCCCTAGTGGAGGAGTCCACATAGGAGAAGACAGGCCCCAGCTGAGGGAAGAGAAGGCTGGTGTGGGGCTCTGCCAAGAGCAGAAGCTCAGCCATGCACAGTGGTGCACGCCTGTGATCTCAGCAACCCTCCTGAGGCAGGAGGATCACAAGATCGAGGCCAGCCTCAGCAGCTTAGTGAGGTCCTAAGCAACTAAGCAAGACCTTGTCTCAAAATGAGAAGTGCAAAGAGCTGGAGGTGTGGCTCCGTGGTAAAGCTCCCCCGGTTGAGGCCCCAGCATCCCCCAATCTGTTCTGCCAGCTGTGGCCCCAGGACACTTGGCGGTGGTGGCCGGTCAAGGCAGCAGGGCAGCATTTGAGCCCAACCCGTGCTTCTACTATAAATCCTGATGGGGGCCTGGAGGGGCCAGCTTGGGCTGTGACCCTGGGTGACCAAGGCCTCCTATCGTGCTCTGCACCCAGGTCCACTTGCAGACACTGGGGGTGAGGCCTGGGTGAAGGCTGGAGTTCAAGGCTGGGGGCAAGGCAGGCTGCCCAGGCTGCCCAGGCTGCTGGGAGGCGCCATAGACTATGGCTGGGACCAGAGGTCAGCCCTGAAGGCTGAGTCTGAGGCCAGGGTTGGGCAGGGCCTCAGCCTTCAGAGGCTGAGGCGGAGGTGACGTCCTCGCCCATGGCTGCTCACTCCTCGGTCCCCTTTCCATAAGAACACCAGCCATCCGCACGAAGGCCAACCTGGAGAGTACCAAGCACTTGGGCAGGTGCGATCCCCAAACAAGGCCACCCTCACAGGCGCCGGGTCAGGACACGCTCAGCCCTAGAAGCCAGGCTGTGGCACGCCACAGAGAGGGCACGGGGAGGCCTCTGCCCAGGTGGCTGAGTACTCCACCCTTCCCCGGCCTGGCTGGCACTCACAGGTGGAGGTCCCACGTCTCTGTGCTTCCCCCAGGCCTGGGTCCCAGGTCCCCCTCTCTCCAAGACCACACACATGAGCCAGAGGCTCAAACCAGCTGGGCAAGTCCTCCCAGACCCTCCAGATGCCCCCAGGGTCTGACGTGGGCCTGGAGGGCTGAGGACGGGCACGCATGCTATGTCGAGGTAGGGCCAGCCCCTCCTGGCTCTGACCAGCTCCTGCTTGGTGGCCGCTGTGAACCACCACCTGTCTGATGCTGCAGGGGACAGAGGGGCTGAGGTCTGTGTCCATGGAAGCCCTGCACACACGGAGGGGAGGTGTCACCAGAACTGGACCTGCCGTTCATGCTCCAGCCTGGAGGTCCCTCCTTTCTAGATTCCAGTGGCCCTGAGTCACCAGCAGCTGGAATTAGACTTGGGACGGGATTCTGACTCAGCAGATGTGGGCCTGGGGGCACGAGGCCTGCCCCAGGGGAGGGCTCATTGCTCCTGGCTCAGAACCTGGGCCCCTTAACAGCCAGGCACTCCTCACTGACTGCAGGACCCTGGACGTTTAGGGGGACCAGCAAGTCATCCAAGGATGGGAACACTCAGCTTCCCATGGAACCCCCTGGGCCCGCTGGGCGGTCTCCAGCTTCCCCACCCTGTCTCTGGGACACAGCCGCGGCGAAGGTCAGCTTCTCTGAGCAGCCCTGCCTGCCTGGGCCAGCGGTGGTCAGGAGAAGTGGTTCTGTTGGGATTACACACGTCAGTAAGAAAAGGCACAGATCCAGGCTCTCCTCTCAGCCTACGCCGCGAGGTGCCCTTCTGGGCTGGCGTCTTTGAGTGGCCCGGCTGCTCCTTGCACTCAGCAAGCCCTCTCTTCTCTTAGTGGCAGGCCGGGCCGCTCCGAGCGCTGGATGCAGGCAGACGCTGTTTGCACGGGTGTTTTGCACCGACGCTGGGGTTAAAGCATGATTTACCGTCTTCCACGTCCTCACCCGCCTGCCTCTGCGTCTGCTGTCATGGGATTCAGCACGTGCTAACTGATTTCAACTCTGCACAAATCCAGGAAAAGCCTGCTCACAGTGCCACCTTGTGGCCGGTGGGTCAAGCTGCAAAGCAAGCAGGACTAGGCTGGCCGAGCAAGGTCCCACCCTCAGGGAGGGCGCAGGGATGAACACCCAGCAGAGTCCCCACTTCGTCCCTCCGCAGCACGGCTTATGTTAATAAAAATACAATACAGAGCTCGAGTGTCTGCTGTTCCCACACCACGAAAGCAGTTCTGTAGATTTTGCTAAATCCCAATCCTGCCGCAGCTGCCGACCATCACGCAGCATTTTGAAGAGCTTCCAGTGGCTTGGGGACACACCATGATCTAACTAACATCAGGCGAGAGCATCGTCTAGATGGATAGATGGCTTATTCCAGTTTTACTTAGAAAGTTACATAAATGGAACAGGCTAGAAGAACAGGTACCATCACTGCGGCACCCCCTGCGGCCCTCCAACCGTCTCTGCCTGGCTCATCCCTGAGGCTATGCTGAGCTCCCTGGGTGCTGGGCTCCGGGATAAACCTGGGGAGGTGCTAGGCACAGTCTGGGCAGGAAGGGGGTCTCCAATCTCAGGTGGCCAGGTGAGGAGTCTAAGGGCACCTGGGGCAGAGTCACCTCATATTCAGAGACTGAGGTGACTCTGGTAAACACGGCGTCAGCATGGATGGCAGTGCAGTGCCTCAGCAACATCATTGCAGGTCAAACCTGGCATCACGTCCGTCTTCAGAGTTCCACCCTGTGTTCCTGCTGGCTGGTCACTATCCTGTCCACAGCAAAGCTGGGCGGACGCACTGGACTCTGCTCCCCTCCATCCTCCCACAGACTGCCAGGAGGTCCCCGCCCTCCCTGCCCCATGCCGTGCACGCCCCAGCTACGAGCACTGGAAGAAGAGGCGAGAACAGGGTGCTGCACCGACATGCTGGTGACATCTCGCACTCCGGGGAAGAGGGCGCACAGTGCCCGGGGCGACTGAAGGTGTTTCCTTTAGTGCTGCTCTGAACATTTGGTGGGTTGCAATGCCCATATTGCTTGTTTAGTTTTTTAAAAATATAATAAAATAAAATTTTCAAGCAAGCATTAACGTCATAGGGCTTTTCTCTCTTGCTCTCTTCCCTTCCTGTCCCTCCTCTCTGTTGGTGATGCAGGTGTGCCTGGTATTAGTGTTTGCTCCCTCTTAGACATGAGAACATGTGCATAATCTGTGCAAGTGTGTAAATTCATGCATGCGTCTGTGCTCACGAGTGTGTGTGAGTGCCCATGTGCAGGTGTGTTCATGCACATGCAGGTGTGTGCACGTGTGCAGGCGTGTGCATGTGTGTGCGTGTCAGTGTGGGGGTGGGTGGTGGGCACGAGTTCTGCAGTCACCAGCCATCTTGGGCCCCAGGTGCATCTGCTTCGCCACTGCCCCTCCATCCTGTCCTCTCTCTGGGGCTGCCTGCCCTCCCTGACCCCACCTTCTATGGTCAGGACTCTGGGTGGCCAGTCTCTGTGGTCAGAGGGCATGGGGCAGGATTTGGGGCAGGAAAACTGAAATCAAGTCTGTGTTCAGCCAAGGCGCATGTGGACACCTCCTGGTGGGCTTCTCCAGATGCAGGCTGGGAGCAGGGTGCTAGAACAGCGTGGCCCACGTTCTGCCCGGGCTAGCATGGGTGGAAAGCTTGGCTGCAGGATTCCCTGGAGTCCTGACCCCTCTGCCTGCAGCTCCCAGGATCTCGGGCCCAGCCAGGCTGTCTCTGTGCTGACAGCGCCCCCTAGTGCCGAGATGTCTCTGTGCACGGAGGCAGCCCAGTCAGCCCAGAGCAGGTGAACAGCGGCCCTGCAGGAGGCCGGAGGCTGCACCCCTGAGAGAACCTCCACAGGAAGCAAGGGACCAACCATTCCACAGATCAGTGGGCGACCAGAGGCTGGGTTTTAGCAAAGAAGTTCCTTTATGGCCTAAGAGAATGAGGCAACCTAGGTCTGCCAGCCTGCCGGTCAGTGACCGCTCTCCTAGGAGGAGTGACCCGAGACTGCCCAGGAGCGACCACAGAACCTTTCGTCTTGCCTGATTGCAGCAGTGACGCCCCCACTACCCCCGCCCCTTTCAGGCCCTGACAGAGGTGGGAAGAATTGATTTAGAGGAGGTGGACGGTCTCCTGGGTCGCTAGCGGGTGGTGCCTGGGATTACAGACACGGGCTACCCGCCCCGAAAGGCTTTGACTTCTCTTTGAAAAAGGAGAGAAGAGGCCCCTGGGTCACGAGGACGCTCTGCATGCAGCTCAGCAGGCTGGTGGCGGTGCTGGCGCTGTCCTCACGCCAGCTTCCCACGTGCTCCGGGGGCTGGGGGCCGGGCGGGCCTCCCTTCCAGGGGCACCTCTCGCATTGTTGCTGGTGTTACAGGTGACCACAGCGGGGACTGAACAGAGCAAGGTCATCATGCTGCAGCTCTGGAGGCCACAGGTCCATGGCCAGGAGTCCACAGGGCTGGCCCTCCTGAGGCTCTGGGGAGCTCGCTGCTGCCGCTGACCAGACGTGGTGTCCTCAGGTCCACAGCTGAAGCCTCACCCCAAGGAGACGCATGCGGAAGTGGCCCTCAGGAATTGACGAGGGTCAGGTGAGGTTGTGGCCCTGTGGTGGGCTTAGTGCCTCACAGGAGGGAGGCACCCGTGCCCTCTCTGCCCACGAGGACTCTGGGAGAAGGTGGCCCTCGGTGGACAGGGAGCCCTCATTAGGAGCTGGGGCCTCCGTCTTGGGCTGCCGGCTGCTGGAACTGTGAGGCTGAGAGGGAGAGTGCACGGGTGTGCCCCAGCCCCTGGTACTCGCCCTGGGGACGCTAAGGGAGCTGTGTCCCCGCCTCCTCTTGGGCTCCGGCTGCCCCAGCAATCCCTGCCGTCTGCTCCCGCCTGCCCCCTGCACATTTCCTGTCAGGAGGCACGGGGTCCCTGCAGCTGCTGTGACAGCGCCATCGACTGGGGGCTCAGATAGCCGAAGTTCACAGCCTCACAGTGCTGCAGCCGGAAGTCCGCTGCCCTGGCTGAAGGGGGTGCACCCCAGTCCCTGCCCCTGTCGCCACACGCCCTCATCATGCCCGGCCCAGGATCAGGGGTCCACCCCACACCACACTTGGCCTCATCTGGACACCACCTGCCAAGGCTGCCCAGCCAAAGATGCGTGTGGGGTTCTGGGTGGGTGTGAGTTTGGGGCTCTACCAGGCCTGCGTTCTGTGGTTGTCACGGCCAGCCCTCCCTGCATGGCACTGGCCACACCTGGGCTGCCACTGAGAGTGGGTGGCTGTACGCAGGTGTCCCTTACTCTGGACCGCATGGAGGACCAGCCCTGCCTCTTCTCTTCTGCCAGGCTGGCCAGAGCTGGGCAGAGCCTGGGCCTTTGATGGACTGCTGTGTGGACAAGCGTGGAGCTGGAACCCCTCCCTGTGCTCAAGACGAGACCTTCCCCCACCCTGTGTGGGCATGTGTGCCAAGCCCCCAGCCCCCATCCAGGTTGTGCTGACTGGGAGGCGGAGCTCCCTCGGGGCCGCAGCCCGTCCTCCTGTCTGCAGAGCCCCTCTGGCCCCAGCTTGTCCTTCCTCCTGGTAAGTGCCCGGCTCGAGGACTTGGATGTCGCACAAGCTGTTTGCATAGTGAACGCGTCTGTTGGCTGTCCATGTACCCATGTACACGTGCAGACGCCTAAATGGTTAAACACCTAAAATAACCCTCCCCACGAATTGAAATCAAACTTATTTTCTTTTAATCTCAGAGTTGTCTGTGGCAAGCTGACTTGAAAGCCGTTGAAATTAGATAGGTAATTAATTCACGTGCACCTACAAGAAAGGGGAAGGAACGCACAAATTATTTGTAACATTTTGTAAGCACTGAAATTAATGTAGTGTGAATTTGTCATTTCCAACCAAAGTTACAGATTTTCTATATTATAATTTAATCTTTTTAATGTAAAAAGAATAGGAATTTTGCCCTTTCTGGCCTCTCGGGAAGCAAGAACTAGTGTATCTAATTATCTGAACACATAAGAACATAAAAGAATAGCAAGGAGTGAAATTATAAATCGGCCGGAACAACTCCATGTTTTCTGATTAAAGTCTCTTTCTGGGCCCTTAGCAATCATGTTGCCCCTGTGTTCATAGTAATTGCATGTGTCAAAGCTGAGGCTTTGTGTAAATGGGACCGAGCAAGTTACAATTTTAATTTAGAAGGAGATAACGGCAGCGTGCTGGCCGCCGGCCGGCAGGTGGGAGTCGCGCAGGAGCGGCAGGGCCGGGCCCCAGGGCGCAGGGGAAGGGCAGGCGGGATCTAATCAGGCCACAGCACAACGGTGGGGTTTTTAAGAAAGGGAAATGCAATTTACCAACACAAGACCAGCCACCTGCTCTCTTCCTGTATGATCCATGTAAAGGAGGTGTCTGATTTTTTTCATAGCTCCAAGGCAATGAATTTTAACAATGGGTACTGTGTTGATGATCAAAATGGTAAGACACTTCAAATGAGATTTTTTGATGTCCTAGAACCTTTGAAACAAAGCACACTTCTGTTCTAACTTTTAACATGCTCACAAAAGCCAGGGGAGCTGCATGTCCCCAGGAAGCCCCCACATTCCTGTCTGGCGCGGATGCCCATCTTCGGAGCTTCCTGGTGCTGCTGGACATACGGAGGCTTCCCTGCAGAGTGTGTGGCCTGGCCATTACAGCAAGCACCAACAAGGGACCATGCCTGTCTCTCTGGTGACCAAGCCATAGCCAAGCTCCTCCCCCAAAGCTGGCAGGTGCTGGGGTGTCGTGGGCGGGCAGGGCCCGGAGTCTCCGACCACGGCTGCCCAACTTCCTAGGTGAGCCTGAGCCAGGGGTGCACAGCTCAGCCCTTCTCTGGCTCGGGGTGCACAGCGCAGCCCTTCTCTGGCTCGGGGTGCACATTTCTGCCCTTTAAATAAGCCCCGAGCTCAGGCCCCTGTGTTCGGAGAATGCCGCAGAGGGCTGTCCGTCAAAGACCCACAGTTCCAGCCCCCCAGGGACAGGCCCACCCCGGTGAAGGTGCAGATGGGTTTCCTTGTGCTTTCCACCAGACGGGCCCGCAACACAGAGCAAGAAGCAGGCTCAGGGGTGAAGCTCCGGCGCTCCGTGTGGAGCCCGAGGACAGCGTTGGGGACTGAGCACAGCAGAGGGACGATGGCGGCATGGCCAGGAGCGACACTGCCCACTAGCACCACCAGTTCCCGTGAGACGGGTGTGTGGGCTGTCCCCAGCCTGCCCCACCACTGGCCACCACTGTCCTCAGTAAGGCCCCTGGGTCCCCTGAGAGGGGTCAAGGCCTGCCTCTTGGTGCGGCTCCTCTGGACAGAGCAGGGCACCTACCACCCCTCCACGGCGCAGGCGCCTGTGTGGACAAGCAGGCACACACGTGGATCCTCATCACCGAGACACCGTGCATGGGGCTGGGAAGTCCTGCTGCAGGTGGCAGGTGCTCCGAGGAGCCAGGGGTGGCCTGATGGGCAGGACAAAAGTGCGAAGGCCACTAGGCTGAGGGCAGGGGGACAACTCATGGGGCTCTGAAGTTCCTGGTTTTAGAAGTAAGCCTCCACGTCCAGGGACTGTTGGGCCTGGGAAACAGAGGGAGTGACCAGGCACTTCAGGTAAGAACCACCCCATAGCTCCAGGGCCTGGGACCTTCCCGTGAACCCCCTCCTGTCCCAGGCCCAGCTGGGACTGAGGCCCGGCTTGGCTCTGATGATGGCTTCCCCAGGCTCAGGCTGGACTTCTTGCATCCCAGCAACATCCGGGGCCCCCTCTGCCCTTTTTTGTTTTTACTCAAGGGAGCTGAGCTTGGGTTGCTTCTTGAACATGCAAGGACTCCATGCAATAAATGTAGCTGGGACACCCTAGGCGGTCGGCCTAGGGACCCCGCTCATGCTCGCACAGCCTACGGTCAGCACCTGGGGACTCATCCTGCATGCTTGGTGCTGTCCCCAAAACCATCTTTGGGGCTGATAAGTTTCAGGGAGCTAGGGCTCCACTGCGTGTGGAGAAGGTCAGCGACCCCACGCCTGGACCTTGCAGGCCCTGAGCTAGTGCTGGCTCTGCCCGTCAGGTTGAAACACAGGCACGTGTGCTGCCGACCTGCTCCACTCCTCCATCCAGACGAGCGTGTGCACACACATGTACACGCACTGGCGGTGCACCGGGGTGTTTCATATGTGCCCACGCACACACGCGGACACGTGTGCATACGCCTCGGCGTGGGGCTAAGTGTGTCTGTGCTGGTCGGCTTTGTGGCACACACGCGGACACGTGTGCATATGCCTCGGCGTGGGGCTAAGTGTGTCTGTGCTGGTCGGCTTTGTGTCTCTGTGACGAAGACACCCGACCAGAACAACTTGAAGGAGACGTTTATTTTGAGCTCTTGGTTTCTGAGGGTCAGTGCCTGGCTGGCCAGCTGTCATCACTCTGGGCAGAACATCATGGTGGAAGAAAGTGGTAGAGGAAAGCTGATCACTTGTGGCGAGCAGGAGGGAAAGCGAGCGAGAGAAAGAGCAAGAGAGGTAAGGAGCCAGGGACAAAATATATAAGCCCCGAGGCACCACCCCAGCGACCACTTCCTCCAGCCATGGCCCACCCGCCTACACCCACCTCCCAGTAACCACAGAATTCTGAATCCACAAAAGTAATCTCACAAGCTAATCATTCATCTGCATTGATGCCAGACCTTTTGGGGGATGCTTCACGTTCAAACCTTTACACTCTGCCCCTGGTCCCCAAAAGCTCACGTCCGTCTCAGACTGCAAAATGCATTAGTCCATCTTAAGAGCCCCCATGTCCTAACTGTCCTACCATTGCCCAGAAGCCCCAGTCCTAAGTCTCCTCTGAGACTCTAGGCAAACTCTTGGCTGTGAGCCCCTGTGAAGATCAAAAGCAAATCACATGCTTACAGAATGGCAGGGTGAAAATCACCATTCCAAAAGGGAGAAATAGAGCACAGAAAGAAGAGACGGGCCGAAAGCATGATGAGGATCCCGCTGGGCAGGTAAGTCCTGTAGCTTGGCAGGCTCTGGGGAAAATGGCATCAAGAGGTGACCTCCAAAGGGCTGGGGCAGCCCCGTGGCAGCCCACGTGGCTGCTCTCTCAGGCTGCTCCGCCTGCAGGCAGCAGCTGTCCTGGGCAGCTCTCCACCTGGCTGGTGCCCTCGATCCCGGGAGGTCTCACTGCGGCTTCAGCGTCTTTCCTACAGCTTCACCCCCCCCCCCGGGGCTGCTCCCAAGGATTCTGACCCTGCTGCACTTTGCCTGGCCTCCCAGGCTTCCCTGAACATGGAGGAAGCCTCCATGACCCCTCACTCCAGCATCCTGCATTCTTGCAGTGCCACGTGGAGGATGCCAAGATCTGCTGCAGGCTTGAGCAGTTGCCAGGCCCCCTTTGACTGTGGGTGCAGCAGCCCCCGAGTGCTCCTGAGGTGGCCGAGCACAGAGAAATGAGAGCCGGGGAAACAGCTTCCTAGGCACCCCTGTGCGAGCAGTGTGGCCCTAGGTTCTCTTAAGTAAGTTTTCACTTCTGTGCCCTGCGATGAACGTGGTCTTGCCGATTCCTGAGATGCCCTCAAGTTACCTTTCCTATGGTCTCTGTGCGAAGTACTGAGTTTCTCTTTACTGGTCGTAATCTCCTCTGCAACTACAGCTTTGTTGGCTCCAGTTTGTGGTGCTTCTCCTCTGGACAAACTGAGAGTTTTAAAAATATTTCTTCTCTGCTTTTTGCTCCCGATTTTTACAATAAACCAGCTAAACACTGCCAGTAACATCCTTGCCACAGTCTGAATGCGTTGACATTTCCTCTGACAGATTAATTAATCCATCACTTTTAAATCCAGCCCCCCAGAAATCTCAGGACATGACGAATCATAGACAAGTTCTTTGCCGGAACGTCATATGAGTGGCCTCTAGCCTGATTTCCCATACTGTCCTCCTTCCCCTCTGAACCTCGAGGGCAGTCTCCACCGTCTGCATTCCGATCGGCATTCTGGTTCTCTGAGCTGCCACCGGAGTCACCCCCGTAAGCTATGCTTACAACATTCTAAGTCCTTTTGAGCTTTCATCTCCAAACTTTTCACACTCCTCCTGCAAGCCGATCCCAAAGGCTTTGGAATCACGTGGTCAGGTTACTCACAGAGACAACCCCGCTTCTGGTACCAATTTCTGAGTTAGTCAGTTTTTTCCTCTATGACCAAAATACCTGACCAGAATGACTTCAAGGAAGAAAAGTGTATTTTGAGCACTTGGTTTCAGAGCTTCAGGCCACAGTCAGTGACCCCCTCACTCTGGGTCTGAGGGGAGGTGAGGGGGTCATGGCAGGATGTGGTGGAGGAGTGCCACCCATACCTCATGGTGGCCAGGAAGCAGGGAGAGAAGTACTGAGCCCTAAGGAAACCCTCAGTGGCCCATTCCTCGACACACCCGCCTGCCTCCAGGCACCACCAAGTGATCCCTTCAGATTATTAGTCCATCAACTGGACCCACCCACCAATTAGGCCCTGGTTGTCCTGATCTAATCATGTCACCCCCTGTATTCATACAGGACCCTTGGGGGACACCTCCCGTGTACATGAGGTTTGTGTATGCATATGTGTGTGCACACATGTGTGTGTGCAGGGGCATGTTTATCTATGCATACCATGTGTGCTTATGTGTATGAACGTGTACATATACATGCACACGGACCCACACGTGTGTGCGTTGCAGGCATACGTGGGTGTCCATTATATGTATGTGTGGATGCATTTGTGCACGTATGTGCGTGAATGTCTATGTGCACAGGTGCACGTGTGTGTCTCCATGCCTCTGCGTGCGTGTGTGCGCCCGGGCCGGTGTGCTTAGCTGACATAGTCCTGTCTATTGGGCTGTCCTTCTGGCCATGCCTGGATGCTGCACCTGCATCACGGCTTCATTGTCACAGGAGTCTGCAAGCCGGACACTGTAACCAGCGGGTGGGTAAACAGGCCCCAGGGAGCAAGATGGCACAGCTAGTAGGTCCTCCTGGGTCTGAGCCTGTGACCTCGACCAGCTTGCTCACAGTGTTGAGAGACCGTGCCGGTTGGGAAGGAGGGGCTTGGAGCATCATCCTTCTGTGGGTGCAATCGCGACCTTTGAGGAGACCCCGTCTCTGCTCTCTCCTGTGGGAGTGTGGGTGCGCTGTCGGAGGGCAGGAGGCTCTCTGTCTGCTGGGGTCTTCACAGGTTTCCTGCTGCTGTAACAAAGTAGCTGAGGCTGGCTCACTGATAAGGAACGGAAGTGTCCGTGGCTCATGGTCCTGGGGGCTGGGAGGGCCAAGGCATGGCAGCAGCATCTGGTGGGGCCCCTGCTGTGCCCACGTGGGTGGTGCCGCATGGGAGCAGAACCCCCGCTAGCACAGGTCTCTTCTCTGATGCATCCACCGAGGCACGAGCGGCCCACCCTCCTGGCCTCGTCTAGCCTCCCTCCCACAGGCGCCACCGCCATGTGGGAGCATGGGAATCTGGGCACTGTCTGTGGCACGTGACCCGTGGGGACACCTTGCAACCATGGCCATCTCTGGGTCCGAACTCACTGTGGCAAGTGAGCACTGAGCTGGAGCCCAGTCCAGGAGCAGAGCCTTCTGGGAGAGGGCTGGGGCCGGGGCTGTCAATGTGTGGTCACCTGTGGCCCCTGGAGCCTCTTCCCTCGGTGCCATGGGTGGCACATGGGGTGGCACATGGGGTGGCCCCCAGTGGGGCAGGCGGAGCTGTTCCCTCTGGTGGGTGCCAGTTGTGGCTGCCAAGGCCACCACTGAGCCCTGTCTGCATCCAGAGGGGCCGTCCCCCTGGTTTGGGTTGTGGCCAGGGAGCAGCAGGACCCCGGCTCGCCCCTCCCAGGGGAGGCTGGGTGCTCTCCCACCAGCCCCGAGCCTCATGCCTTCCTCCTACGGCTTTCTCTGTCCACCAATCTTGGTTTTTTTCTGGTTAATAAGTTGCAGATGTTCATTGTAGAAAATATGGGAACCTTTAAGTAGACAGATCACTGGCGACTTCATCGCCCAGGCTCAACCCTGACTCTTCTCTGTCCCTGTCTCTGTCTCTCTGTGTCTCTATGTCTGTGTCTCGGTTTCTATCTCTCTGTGTCTCTATCTCTGTCTCGGTTTCTGTCTCTCTGTATGTTTGCGTCTCTCCGTCTCTTTTTTTTACTTTTTAAACTTGTTCTTTCTAGACACACACGACACTAGGGTGGATTCTGACCTATTACACACGGAGCATAACTTATTCTAACTAGGACCCCATTCTTGAGGCTGAATGTGACCTGGAGTTTCACTGCAGTGTACTCGTATGTGAGCTGAGGAACTGGTGTCCAGTTCATCCCACTGTCTTTCCTTGTCCCATGACCCATCCTTCTGTTCTTTCCTTTTTGTCTAATCTACTGAACTTCTATCCCCATCCCCATTGTGTGTCAGCATCCATGTATCACAGATAACATTCGGCCTCTGGGTTTTTGGGATTGACTTATTTTACTTAGCATGACAGTCTCCAGATCCATCCATTTACCAGCAAAAGTCATAAAGACATTCTTTTTTATGGCTAAGTAATATTCCATTGTGTATACAGACTACATTTTCTTTTTACATTCATCTGTTTAAGGGCACCTAGTTGGCTCCATACCTTAGCTATTGTGAATTATTGATGTGAATTATGATGGTTTTGTCTCCATCTTTTTCTCTCTGCATGTCTCTACCTTTTTGTCTGCCTTTATCTCTGTCTTTGCCTCTGTCTTTCTCTGTCTTTATCTCTCTGTCTGTTTTTCTCTGCATTTAGCTCTATCTCTTTGTCTCTGACTCTGTTTCTATTTTTCTGTCTCTATCTCTCTGCCTTTCTCTGTCTCTCTCTCTCTGGGTCTCTGTATCTCTGTTTTTCTCTGCCTTTATCTCTCTGTCCCTGTCTTTGTCTTTGACTCTGTATCTTTCTCTGTTCCTATTTCTCTGACTCTGTGTCTCTGGCTTTCTGTTTCTGTCTGTTTCTCTGACTCTGTGTGTCTCTGACTCTATCTTTGTTTGCCTGACTCTGTCTGTGTCTCTGACTCTGTCTCTGTTTCTCTCTCTGTCTGTGTCTCTGACTCTGTCTCTGTTTCTGTGACTCTGTCTCTCTTTCTGTTTCTCTGTTTCTGTCTCTCTGTTTCTCTGACTGTGTCTCAGTCTCTGTCTCTGTTTCTCTGACTCCATGTCTCTGACTGTCTCTGTGTCTCTGACTCTGGGTCTATGTCTCTGGCTGTGCTGATTGTACACTTTCCTGTTGAGGCGAGGATAACCTCAGGGGGGTCACAGAGAGTCATCCTTTGTCAAAGCTCCGTCCCTAGGACTCTCTGTATTCCCTTGGATTCCCACATCCCCGTGAGGTGGTGGCCACCAGGCCCCTGTTAGGGATGAAGACGCTAAGGCTGGAGTGGCCGAGTGACTAGCTGGGGTGCTGTAGGACATGGCACGAGGCCACCAGCCCACACTCTGGACTCAGTGGGTCTGGCGCCTGGCAGCTTGGGCCCCTTCTTGAGTCTGGGGTCCCTGATAACCAGGTTCCTCCGTTTCAGCCACTGCCTTCCACCTGCTCTGGCGATGTCTGGGCAGGGGGAGTGGTCAGTGCGCTCTGGAGGGCCACCACCTGGTGTCAGCTTCTCTGGAGGAGGATCTGGGGGCCACTGGCCTTGTGTGAGGAGGGGCAAGGTCCACTTCCCTTCACAGCAGGAGCGGCAGGAAAGGGTGCCCTATGTGATCTGGACGTCACGGTCACCCCCGAGCCAGGTCTTGCCCTGATGCAAGGAAGTCAAGCTGACGTGGAGCTGTGCCATCTTGTCAGACTTGACCCGAGACTCGCTTGACTGGCTGGACGTTCAGTAAACCTGCATCATGTCCTTAATTTATAGACCATCCCGCTACCCCCGGTGCTGACAATTCTACTTTCACAGAAAGGTCTGACTGTTTCTGTGTGGAGCAGGAAGGTAGGAGTGGCTGGGCGACCCTCGGGATGGGTGCTCGGGGTGGCTGTAGGGAGGCCGGCCGTGCATCTCTGTGTGGCTCTCTTGTTCACCAGTTGCCTGAGTCTCTGGGCTGCACGGAGCCACCTCTGAGCCTGGTGTGCAGCCTGGGATTCCGAGTCCTGGGCACTGCCTCAGAGAAGGGCTGATCCTGTGACGTCCCGGGAGCCAGTGCCGGAGTGTTCGGGGCGTGACGTCCAGGCCCCGCTGGTCACTCCCCCTTATCGGCTGTTCTCACGGTGCTGAGCGTCGTCAGCGTCTGATGGTGTGGAGACAGTTTAGGGCGTGGATTTACACCGCTCTCCCGACGGGCAGGGATGGCCTGGCGGGTGGACTTCATCTCACGGCTGAGCTCCGGAGCCCACCATTGCATGGCTCTGGAGAGATGGCCAGCACTCCCGAGGGTCTGTGTCCATGTTCTTCAGTCGCCCCAGGACTGCCCTCAGGACTGGGAACGAGGCCCGCCCAGGGTCCGAGGGAGCAGCGGCTGACCGGGAGGGGCGCGTGGAGCGCTAACGCACGCGGACCCTCTTAAGGGGTCGGGATCTAAAAAGTGAAATATTCAGGGGCCTGAGGAATCACCTGCAGCTCCACAGTCACGCTGGGGAAGGAAAACGGGCTGCGGCCACCTGGGACCCTGGGCTTCTGAGGCCGCATCCAGAGCTGCAGGAACCGTGAGCAAAGCTGCGCACAGGCAAGGGCCCTGCAGGAGGAAGCCCAGCGGGGCCTCAGGGACGAGGCTGTGGGGGTTCCAGGAGCAGATGCCCCGGGGAAGGCTCGGCAGGCCAAACGCCGTGTCCCATCAGTCCTGGCCTTCACCTCCTCAGGCATGGAGCCTGCAGTGAGGGGCCATCGGGGTCTCCCTGCCTCTTGGGCCTGGGCTCCGAACCCTTCACTGCTTTGCCCACAAAAGGAAGAGCTGGCCCTGCAGGCTGGCTTTGTTGGCAGGTTCTGGTTGTGCGTTCAGGGGGCAGCTTCCCATGGACCACAGGCGCTGAAGACCAGCACGCGACATCTGAACCTCATGACACAAAGTCCTGGCCAGGAAAGCCTGCCCAGGAGAGCCCTCCAGGGAGAGCCTGCCAGGGAGAGCCTGCCCGGGAGAGCCTGCCCAGGAGAGCCTGCCCAGGAGAGCCTGCCCGGGAGAGCCCTCCAGGGAGAGCCTGCCAGGGAGAGCTTGCTCAGGAGAGCCTGCCAGGGAGAGCCTGCCCAGGAGGACCTTCCAAGAAGAGCCTGCCCGGGAGAGCCTGCCCAGGAGAGCCCGTCCAGGAGACCCCACCCCGAGAGCCTGCCTGGAGAGCCCACCTGCCAAGGAGAGCGCATCCAGAAGACCCTGCCCCGAGAGCCCACCCAGGAGCAAGCGCACAGCACAGAGAGCGTAGGTCCACGATGAAACAGAATCTGCAGCTGGAATCTTCTCATAGCAAAGATCCCAGACGCGCATGGCTTTGTGGGTGAGTTCTGACCAAACGTTTAAAGAAAAGACCACAGTATTGCACAAACTGTTCACAAATGGAACAGCAGAACCACAGCTTCCGAAGTGGCCTTCAGTCTCTCTGCCCCACTGCTGCCTTTGAAGGGCAGGGCGGCTTGACAGATTCCATTTCTGAGGCACAGGTTCTAGTCCACTGTCTTATAGCAGAAGTTTCCTGGAATTTTGTCAAGTTATAGTGTGGTGCTATTTTCAATACTCCACCAGAGCAGGTATTTACTGAGCATTTCCCACACCAGCTTGTTTAAGCCCCAATCTCGTGGAGCAAGAGGGCGGTTGCCCCCTCCAGAGCAGGGAGAGGCTGAGAAGCATGCCCGCCATGCCCAGAGGCAGCCAGGCCAAGCCTGACTAGGGCGGGTGGCCTTGGAACACACCTCCACACGGCCGGACCATGGCTCCAGATGGTGGAAGTCCCCTTTGAGAGCACAAGGCCCTCAAACCAGGGACTTCTTCCCCATGGCTGGATGGTATTACGTAGCCAGGGCAGTGAAGCCTTTGGTAGTGAGTGGATGAGGAAAGAAGGTGAGCTGGTACCACCCTCACCTCCAGAGCTGAGCTGCAGGGTGGCCTCTGGCATTCCATCTCGCCCAGCTGTGACTGTGCTGAGCCCTGGGGCCCACGGGGAGGAGTGGCCCCGGTGAGGGACCCTGTGTCCTCTCAGGTGGTGGCATCGGTGATGCACACAGGGAGCTTTGACTGCAGGCAGCCTCTGCTCGTGGCTGACAAGAAGCCTCGTTGCTCTCCAGACACACTCAGGCTGGTGATTCTGGAGGACCAGGCGTCATCTGGAGAGTTGGAGGCCCTGTGGGGTCCTCTGCACAGCCACCGCCCCATTCCAGCTGGCCCTGCAGCCCTGGAAGAGCTCACCGTTCCTGAGGCAGCCTTCTGGGGCAGGGGTGTCTGTGCAGAGGGCTGGAGGGCCAGGGCCAAGTCCAGATGGACACCTGGCAGACGCATGAAAGGGGAGCCCTTCAGCATGTCCCTCGGGGCTTGTCAGAAGGCATGAGAGCTTGGTGTGGGACCGGTGCTTCCCCAGGGGGCTGTGGAAAGCACTGGAGGGCCTGTGGGTGGGCTTTGCTCACCTGCAGGTAGAAAGAGCCTTAAACAATTTTGTTCCACTTCCAGATTTTACAGGCCAGTAGTTCGGGCCCATAAAGGTGCTGGAATGTGCCCTTGGTCACAGGAAACAACGCTGTTTTAACTCAGGATGGATTCACAGTCCAGTGAGCAGGACTGACGGAGGCTCAGGGCAAGGACCAGGGGGTACAGGTGCATGCTCACCCACCCGTTGACCGATCAAGCAGGTTGACAGGCCGGACTGGAGACTGGCTGGTTTGCTAGAGGAGCCGAGATGTGAACATGGCCTTCGCAAGGCTCATCAGTGACCAGTACCACCAGGGAACTGGCCACTGTGTTCAGAGAGGGAGCTCTGGCTGCAACCAAGGGGTGTGAGGAGAGCCCCTGCCGGGCAGAGAGGGACAGCCACATAGGGGTCCTCAGGCCTCTGAGAGGAGAATGAGGCGGAGCCAGGGAGCAGGAGGGGCAGCAGGGGCTCCAGGAGGAAGCCGGAGGCAGAGGTGGGGCCCAGGAAGGCAGGTGAGAAAGATCAGGAACAAGGACAGTCCCTGTGGAGCCAAGCGGCTCCTCCCGGGCAGGGAGAGGCAGTGTTGCCAGCGGCACCTCCATGGAGGCCTGGAGGGCAGAGGAGGAGGAGGAAAGCCTGCTGGCATCCAGGTGTGTGAGAGCAGGGGCTGGCGAAGCCAGGGCTGGACGAGGAGTGAGGGAGGGGCAGACACGGGTGTGCTGCCTGCGGCTGGTGTGTGGACAGAGGGGCGCAGGTGCTGGTGGCCTTCCTGTGGGGCCTGCAGAGGGACGCTCCTGTGAAGGAACATGACCTTCAGACTTTGGGAGTCCCTCTGTCCCTGGTCTCTGGGACCCTTCGGCCTCAGGGCCTCTCAAAACCCTGTGGGATGTCCCTTCCCTTCCAGAGTTTCCACACACTTGTTCTTGGGGTGTGTCCTCTCTGTCCATCTGCAGACTTCTCATCCTCCCATGCAGGGAGAGTGAGGCCCCTGGGCAGTGGATCCAAGGACCTGCGTCCCCGCCCTGCCTGGCTGCCCCACAGCTTGTCCGTGCCTGGGGCCCAGGGTGCACGTCTCTGCTGGGCTAGCTCCACTGTTACCTGGTGACCCTGTAGCTCTGTGCTGCCCCCACCGTGCCCGCTGCTCCTCTCTGCTCGCCTAGTGGTGGCGCTGTTGCGCTGGGAACCGGGGCCCTGCAGCGAGGCCTGGCCTTCAGGGTCTGGCTCCAGCAGCAAGGAGGGGAGAGGGCCCTGTGGGGGAAGCGCCCTTGGGTGGAGGTCGCAGAGTCTCCAGCAACCTGGGAGTGGGGACTTGGCAGGGCTGTGGCCACTGGGCATCACCCCCTTCCAGGGACCTTGGCGGGGATGTCCCAGAGCGCTCTCCTTGGGAAGACAGTGTGTGCTGTGAGTCCTGAAGAACGGGTGGCATCTGTCACTCTGTGCCAGCACTTGGCCAGGACCCCCCTGCAAGGCTGATTTTCCAGAGTCCAGCGTGGGACTCGGATGTGCCTTATAAAAGTGCCGGAGCACCCTGCTCGCTTCCCTTTAGCACTGCACGGGCCGGAGCGGGAGGCTGAGGTGCGACTCCTTCAGTCTGAACCCAGACATCTTAGGACAAGGGGTGGCCTCACTTCCCTGAGGTGGTCTCCACTGCAAGCTGCTGCAGCCCCAGGGCAGTGACAGGTGGTGGCAGGCTCAGGCACGCAGCTCACCAGGAAGGCACTGGGTGCTTTCCTACGGTGCTGTCCCCTGCCGCATCTCGAGTCCCTCTCTGCCTGCTGCGGACAGCTGGCTCTGCCCGTCACCTTCCAGGCCGTCTCACTCAGCCTTGGTCTCATCCGCCCTATGCACGTCCATCTCTTTCCCACCGCCTGGCCTGGCCTCTACCACTTCAGGGCAGGTCTCCCTCCTCTGAACAGCACCTGCAGGTCAGGACAGCTGCCCGGGCATGCCTTCCACCGAGAGAGCTCGGGAAGACGCCATCTGGTCCAAACCCTCGTTTCTGCCACTCAGAGTAGAGCCTCTTGCTTGCCGGGAGCTTTTGTGGAAACTGAAATCTAAAATGTGGACGTGCTTTAAAATGCAGCGTGACTGTCGCTGCGCCTGACACCGTCACTTTGGATCATGAGTCCACACCCGGCAGTCTCCCTGTCGTGGAGCATTCCCGGGCTAACTGGCGAGACACGTCCATTCTGAGCCCGCTCTCAGGATTCTCCCATGAGCCAGAAAGGTGAAAAGAAAGCTATAAAAGAAAAGGCAAGTTTCTCAGCAGAATGTGGAGAATAGCAGATCAGTGCCTGTGGCGGGGAGAGCTGAGAGACCCAGCACTGCATCCAGAGCCCTGAGAACTCAGAGGTCTCCAGCTACAGGTGAGCCAGCAGGATGCCAGGCCTGGAAACACCACCGTGAGGCGGCAGGGAAGCCCTGGGGAGGCAGGACAAGGAGGCTGGTTTGTGAGTCCTGGGCGTCTCCATGAGCACCTTTTAAAGGGCCTGTCTGCTGATGGCACTGTCTGCGTCACTTCCAGGTCTACTGTAAAGGGGTGGCTGTAACATATCACTCCAGACGGGTAATTGGTAAAGAATGTGCAATTACTTCTAGCGGTTCTGGAGGCGGCAAGTCCAAGAACCAGGCTCTGGCAGGGCCACTTCTGGTGAGAGCTGCATCTGCTTCCACGAGGGCACCTGGGTCTGCGTCCCCTGGGTGGAGGGAGGCGGGGCAGCACCAGCACACTTCCCTGTGAAGCCTTCTGAAGGACACCTGCTCTCTGGTCCTGGCTCCTGTCTAGACGCGCTGGAAGCAGGGGTTCTAGACACGCCTCTCCACCTCCACGTGGCCGGGGAGGCTTTTCCATGTAGCTTCTGCTTCCTCTTTAATTACAAACTCCACCTCTCAATCTTTTCTCTCTGCTCCTGCTTTGCTAGGGCTGCTCAGGGAAGTCGAGCATCCTAAATACTTTGCGCCTTACGGATTTTTTTCTGTCAGATATCTACCTTGGTCACCCCTCAGGTCTGCCTTCCACAGTTCTGGGAGGTGGATGTAACTCAAAGCTCAACATTTTTACAAGTTCAGGAGTCAAAGAAAACTGCGCTGCAAACAAAGAAGCAAAACTCTAAAAAGAACCAGACTGATGGTCTAAAGCTGGAAACTCGCAGCATGTGAACGGGAGCAAGGAAAGGGAGGCTGCGGAGTGAGCAGACCACCTCCACCTGCGGCCTCACCCACCTGTGGCTGGAAGGCCCAGGTGAGGGATGCAGGGCGTTTCCCAGGAAATCGGGACCCAAGCTCCTCTGCTTGGTGGGGAAAAAAAGAAGCCCACAAATGAAGAAGCTCAAAAGACAAAGACAATTGCACATCTTCATGGAGCTACTGATAACGAACTAGACAGCAAAACCTCCCAGGGAGCTGGGGGCGGGGAGTTGGCGGCGTCTTGCACACAGTGAGGCGTTCCAGGCCGGAGGCCGCGGAGCCCCATCTCTGCAGCGCCCACGATGCCCAGGCAGTCTAGAATTCCAGGTCCAGCTCAAATTCCCTCCTAGAAACAGCCGGTTCCCGTGAGGCCAGCTTTTGGTGCCAGTGGCACTGCTAACATACAAACCATTAAAGGCATTTCTTCAAGCCAAGTAATTGAAACAATCTACATGGAAAAATAAAGACGACAGGTGTAATAAATATGTGGCTAAAGTAAAGAGTCTTTAAAATCCCAGTTAAAGAATGACTGATGATTGAAGCCCAAATGGTGAGACGCTCAGCACCCGTGGAGGCAGCATGCACGGGGTGCCAAGCGGGCAAGGGAGCACGCTGCCCTCGTGTCTCCATGGGGCGAGACGGCGTTGCACAGGCACCTGGTGAGGGTGTACTGGACCCATGCACCCTGTGGCGTCCACTGCGGAGCCACTAATGCCAACAACAGGCAGGAGCTCAGTCTCCAGGAGTGCGTACAGAGAGCAAAGGACACGCGGGACGCACGGCAAGATGAAGGATTTAAATTCACCCAACGGGTGATCCAATAAACTAGGCCAAGGAAACACTCAATTAAATGCAGATATCATCAGACGGGATAAAATATTGCTGTCTCTAGGAAACACTTCTGAACATAAAAGTAAAAGGATAGAAAATGTTACCTTATTCAAGCACTAATTATCATCCAGCTGGGGTATTGATACAGGACGGGGCTGCTTCAGTAAGAGGACAAGACTGTCATAAATATTACCCCAGTAACTGAGCCGCAAGCGCAGAGACGGGCGGCAGAAACCTGGGAGAAACCCGGGAAGGCGGAGCTGTTCCGGAGAGTCGGCACTGCCGTCCTGGTGATGGACAGTCTGTAGACCAGCAGTCGGTGGAGAGGCCGACACCTCGCCTCACAAGAGCAGGTCCTCCACTGGGGCCCGGGCCAGTCTCCAGCATGCTCTCTGGGGCTGCACAGCAGGATTCAGGACGCGTTCCTGGACTGGCACCGTCAGCTATGAAGGAGACAGATAGGAAACCACCAACGGGGGATATTGGAAGTTTAAATGGCACTTTTCTAAGTAATCAGTGTTTAATGAAAACATCACAAGGGAAATCGGAAAAGGCGTTAAACTGAGTGACAATGAGAGAACACATCAAAATTTAAAACAAAGCACCGCTAAGGAGACGTTTATAACACTAAATACTGATATTTATGAGAAGAAAAGAAATCCTTGGGATTGAATGGCCTGAGCTTCCTTCTGAAGAACTGAGTAGAGAAAGGTCGACGGAGAGAAAGCACGTGGAGGGAAGGTAAGGTGGGATCAGCAGCAAGACGGAAGCCTCCGGAAATGAAGGTCGGTTCTTCAAAAAACTCAGTGAAATGACAAACGCTTAGGCTGGTGGAGGAACGGCGGCTGGGACACTGCTCTCCAGACTCAGAGACGGTGGAAGGACATCACACAGCTCTCGCGGACTCTGACTCGACTCGGAGGCAGCGTGGGACCCTGGCGGTGAAGTCCACAGCGTGGACACAGTGGCTAAACGCATCAAAGGCACAAGTGACCGAGGCTGGGGGGGTGAAAACCTGAGACCTGATGGCTGTGGAAACCGTGCTCCCTAGGGGGTTCTTGGGCCCGCGCTCCCTAGGGGGGGCCTCTTGGGCCGCGCTCCCTAGGGGGGGCCTCTAGGGCCCGCGCTCCCTAGGAGGCTCTCGGCCGCGCCTGTCTCTGCTCCTCTTGCTGCAGGAGCATCTTCTTCCCTCGACTGTTAGCACACGCTCCAGAGCCGGCACAAACTGCCCGCCCCAGTCCTGTTTGGGTCTGGAGCTGTGTTTGTGCCTTGGCTCATTGGCCCTCCTTGGTGCCCAGCGAGGATGCACTCCACATATCAGCTGGAGGCTTTGCCCCAAGAGCAGGTGAGTGTGGCCAGTGTGATCCCCATCAGCCTGCCCTGCCCCAGAGCAGCTGGGAAAGACGACGAGGGGTCCGGTTCTCCTCGTGACCCGTTTAGCAAGGTCCAGCACCGCCCGGCAGACCCAGGGCACAAACCAGCCTCAGGGCCATCCATCCCCTGGTTGGAAACACGAAGGCGAGGGGATTGAGTTCTCCAGGTGCAAGTGCCACGAGAAGCTCCCCAGAGCACATGCAGAGAGCACTGCTCACCTGGGCTCACGCAGGGCAGGTGGGTGCCCTGGGGCCTCGTGTGCACTTCACCGTCTTGTTTCTGCTGCTTGCGAAGGTGTGTGAGGTGCTGCTGTCAGTCTCTGAGAGCAGAAGGTCCTTGTGCACAGCCCTTCGAGGACTGTGGTTTGCACGCAGCTCCTCTCAGGGGACACCTGGACATCCTGCGGGAGGTGAAGCTGTCAGCCTCCTCTAAACTCTAGGTGCTCCCTGGGCCTCTCTGGAGAGCCTCCCCTTCTGTTTCCTTAGAGCACCTCATATGAATGGAGACTGTCCAGTGGCGGGGAAGATGAGCTGCCGTGGACTGGGGCTCCCAGCTGCCCTCCTTGGAGACGCGGTGTGCGTGCGTGTGGAGCCGCATGTGGAGCCGCGTGTGGTGAGTGCAGTCTAAGGCTCTGTGCACAACTATAAATAAGCAATTTCAGTCAATCATTTTCTCCACCTGGAGAGTCGTGGATGTGGAGATCACGTGAGCCAACGCAGGGGCTTCAGGGAACACCAGTCGTCTCCTGACCTTCCCAGCCTGGGCCCTCTGCTCTCTGGTGGCCACTTTAAGGGGTTCAGTGAGAAGACACGTTAGTCCACATGGGGTCATTTCTGACTGTGCTGGAGCTTGCCCGACTCTGGAGCTGGTCTGTCACTGGCTGGTGACATGCAGAGCGGTGTACGTCCTTCCTGCCGGGTCCTGTGCTCAGGCAGAAGAGGGTGTGCATGTTCCTGGAGAGGTCACTGGACCCGGCCTGCCTCGGTTCCTCCACGGCCCTGTGCAGGATGCTTGAATGGATGGCGGGTGGGCGTGGGCAGGACACCTCAGGCTGGGGCTGTGGAATGGGCTGGGCAGAACCCTCCAGGGGAGCGGAGGTGACAGAGGCCTCAGCCCCTGAGGAGGAGAGCATCACTTGGCATTCGCAGGCTGGCACAGTGTCCTGGAGTGACCACTGAGAGGGTGGGAATTTTCACCACACCAGGGCGAGGGTGAGAGGCCGGGGCCACAGGTGAGCTGCCAAAGGACCAGCTGTGAGCCTGGACGCACGTGCTCCTGTGGGCAGCGGTCCCAGAGCTGTTCTGCTGGGCAGGGCGGGGCCACGGGCTGTCGGATCTGGGGTGAGGGCTGAGCTGGGGCTCCAGGGAGGGCCAGGCAGGGTGGCCCTCGGCTGGCCCGCCCCACGCCCCGCGCTCTGCGTGGGAGCACCGTCCACACTCTCTCTTCCCCGACCCTGAGCACTGTGACTGGTCATACACAGGGACGGGGCCTGCGCTGCGCTGATGGGGACGCCGTGACAGGGTGAGCCCTCTCCAGGCTGCGCCCGCCCTGCGGGAGTCGGATG
This sequence comes from Xerus rutilus, assembly GCA_028644305.1. NCBI lineage: Eukaryota > Metazoa > Chordata > Mammalia > Rodentia > Sciuridae > Xerus > Xerus rutilus. The sequence goes on from CM053405.1 coordinate 885,268, forward strand.
TTGACGATGACATTCTCCCGGACAGGCTGATGTGAAGCAGCATCTCATAAATAATCCACCAGCCGCCGCTTCTGCTCCACTGCCCCAGCACAGGCGGGCGGCGCGGACCTGCAGCAAAGCCGGGTGTGGCAGGGACCTGCGCCTCTTCAGGTCCCTGGTGACGCTTTGATGCTCTCAGTTTTGTGGGGACAGGAGCAGCTGCTCCTCGACGCCCGCAGCGAGTGTTCCTTTGCACTAGTCACACACGGGAGGAGGACCAAGGCAGCTCTGCAGTGGGATCCACAGGGCTCCCCTCCTGGGCACACGCCGCTCAGAGCGTCTGAGACTCTTTGGAGATTTTCTATTTAGAGAAAGTGAACCATGTCCGGCAAGGTGTGGATCCTGGACACAAGTTGCTCGTTTGCTTGGGTGACGAAGGACCTGCAGCCCTCTGCCCACGGCAGTCCACGCACGGTGTTGGCATTTGGGCAAACCCAGCCCCGGGTCCGCAGCGAAGCTGAAGCTCGCGAGCTTGGCTGTTTTAGCACCCCGCTGCTTCCCATCAACTGTGACCCTGCAGCGAGTGTCACTGCAGGATGCGCCTGTGCCCCTCGGTGCCAGGGCTGCTCTGCAGACAACCAGGCTGGCCGGTGTCAACACCCAGAGCGAGGGCAGTGGTGATCACGATTAGGAGGCCATTGTCGCCAGGGTGTGGCTCAGGTAGAGCGCCTGTCTGACCCCAGCCACACCCCCACACAGTGTGGTCCTGAAGGTCACCATTCGGCACTTTGCTGAGAGGTGGGTCCTCAGGCCTCAGGTCTCGTTGGAGCTCCCTCCCTCCCGCCGCTCCTGGCCACACCCACTCGGCCAGCCCAGCCACTTCCTGTCAGGCACCCCTCAAGGACACGGAGGCCCAGGGAGCCCTTCCTCCTGAAGCTTCAGGGAAGGTGCCGTCCCTGCTGCTCCTCCGGGCGGTGGTTTCCTCAGCTCCTGTGTGTCTCCCTCTTGGTGGCTTTTTACTAAAAAGCAGAGGCAGTTTCCGTGTTGCATAGGACCCTGGTGCTGGTCAAGGGACAGATGGTGAAGGTCCTGGAACCTGGCTCCTGCACCCTCCTGGGGCCTCCCCGAGGGATGCAGAGCTTCCCAGTCCTGGACGGTGATCCTGGCCTGAGTGTGGCTCTTCATCCTGAGCGTGCGTGTACGTGAGTGTGAGAGTGTGCACCATGGTGCCAGGGGGAGCCACGTTGCCTGCTTGCAGATGGGTCTACAGTAAGGCCAACCAAGTTTAGACTGTCCACGGCATGGCCCCTTCCAGGGCCCAGTCCCTAGCCTCCTCTCCACGACTTTCCAGGCTGTTTCTTAAAGGGAGCCCCCAGACTGCAAGATCCAGGCCCTGAAAACCTTGGACCTACCCCTGGGTCCATGTCCAGAGATCCTAATCACAGAGGCTGGGACCCTGGCTCCCTGCCTTGGTGGCCTTTGTAAGCTGTTCTCTGCTTGAGGCTCCTAACCCTGAGTGGCATGGGTGAGACTCCTCTGTCCTGTGCGCAGGCTGGGCATCCTCTGCTCTGTCACTAAGTGCAGACTGCACGTCCTGGTCTGGGATCTGCTCTCTCATTCCATAATCTCTTCCTTGCCTCACAGGTGACTCGGGCGTGCACCTCCAGCCCACGTCTCCACAAGCAACCGCAGGTACATGGTCCATCTCACAGATCCCAGGAGACCGCACACCCTAAACCCACCAAGGAGAGGGCAAGGCAGTCAAGAAGGAGTCTCAGGGGGTCACCCACTGGTCTCAGTTTTTGTCTTGCAGTGGGCGAGGCCACTCACGTTGTCCATCTTCTTGGGGTTGTGTTGGTCCCGGGTGCTTTGCCCTGCCAAATCATAGAAGCAGACTGTCAATTCCTACAATGTGACTGAAAGGTCATGAAATGTATGGAGAAATTTAGAGGAAAATCAGCTGCTTTATTTAACAGATCCTTAATGTCCCTCAGCAATCTTTTTATTTTAAATGTGTGGTCTTTGCTCGTGTGCTGTGTATTTTGATGCCACCGCATTGTTTTAATGTAGTTTTCCAAATACTTCGTTGACTGTAAATGAAGTATTAATTGAACATAGCACGTGGGCCTTATGCGTTTTTTTAAAAATGTTTTTAGTTGTAGACGGATGGAATGCCTTTATTTTGTTTATTCCGTTTTATGTGGTGCCGGGGATCGAACCCAGTGCCTCACACGAGCTAGGCAAGTGCTCTGCCACTGAGCTACAGCCCCGGCCCCCCTTATGCATTTTTTAATTCTAAAATTTTACAACCCCTCAGATTTGTGCACATAATCATGGGGACCCGGGCAGCTGTACTCCCGTTTTGCATCTTGACTTCTTCACTTACGGATGTCTTTATTTAAAACTGCGTTTCATCTCACCATCCTGGGCAGGGCCCAGGGAGTGGTTCTTAATGGAAGTGGAGAGCAGACGTCCTTGTCTTGCTCCCGACCCAGGGGAAAGTGTTCAATATTTCACCATTAAGTCTGCTGTTAGCTGCTGCCCTGTCTACTCCTGGTTTGCTGGGAGTCTCAGACATGAACTGGCATTGAAGTTCATCTTTATGCATCTGTTGACATGATTATGTGGTTTTCAATCTTTATTTTGTTCATGTGGATAATTTTGGTTTAGGTCCCAATATTCCATTGTGAAAATTTTCCAGCATAGGAGTAACGGAAAGAATCGTATAGCAAACAATCACAGCAAGATCCCTTCCAGTAGGTGGTCTGTCTGTGGATGTCCGTCTTTCAAGCTGTCAATATGACTTATTTTTTCATGTGTTTTGAAGCAAGTTAACACCAATTCTCTTGGTCCTCGAACACTTCAGCATGCAGCACTAACTAGTGTTGCAGATTGACGGGCCTCTGTTTTGTTTTGAATGAAATGCCCAAGTCTTAAGTGTACCACTGGAGAGTTTCGGTGGGTGTGTTTGCCGGGTAGGGTGAACCCTGTCAAGAGACAGTGCCATTTCACCATGAGAGTTTCCTCTGCATCCCGCCAGGCACTTCTCCCAGGCAGCTGGGGCAGCCGCATCTCTCCAAGCCTGGGCTAGCCTGCTCTAAAACCTCATTGAATGGCATCATGGTGCCATGTGCCATGCATCTTGCGCCTGGCTGTTCTCAGTTTTTGAGAGTTACCCTGCACTTGTGTTTATTAGGGATTTTTCTTTTTTGTTGCTTAGCTTTCATTGTCTGAATATGTAAATTTTAAAATCAATTCTCCTGCAGATGCACTAAGGACATGTCATTTTTTGGCACCACGACGAGGCCACCATGGACGTTCCTGGATGCGTCTTCTGTGAGTCTGTTTGGCCATGTTCCTCAGTCTGTGTGCAGGAGTGGAGTTCCTAGGTCAAAGGGCAGCAGTGTGTCTATTTTTATAAGAGGTGGTACCTGAAACTTCCCCAATGGTGCCCCTTATGTCCCTCCCCTTTGCATTGCTGCTGGGCCTTGTGTGCAGCTGCTGCCAATGGCCATGTTCTTCAGCCCTCCAGAGCATGGCCGGCTATGGTGTGAATTTGCCCCTCCTTGGTGGGTAACACAGTGAGGAGACTTCATGTGCTCATCAGCAGTTCCTGCATTTGTTGGTGAACATGCATTGGACCGCGGCCCCTGTCCCTGGGGTCTTGTGTGTGCAGAGCCTCCCACGTGCCAGGCAAGTGCTTGGCACCCAGCCGCACCGCAGTCCAGTGCTGGGGTCTCTGTTTCTGTGTTACTAAGTTGTAGAAGTTTATTCTTTGTATCAGAACATCAATTCTCTGCCAAATACGTATTTTGTGAATAATTTCTCCAAAAATATGGTTTCATTATTAGTTAAAAGTTCTAAATTTTGATGATGTCAAGTTATCCATTTTCAATGGTTATTGTTTTCTGTGCTCATATCAGAAAACGTGCCTACTCCCAAGAAGCCAAGAACTCTCCTAGGCATTCTTCTACAAGCTGGGGTTTCCAGCTTTGCACTTAGATCTGTGATCCACCTTGAGTTGATGTTTGTGACATGAGGTGGGCTGGGGTGACTGGGTTGGTGTGTGAGTATCCAGTTGTTTCCACACCATGGGTCAAAAACACTTGCCTTTCCACATCAGACAATCTTTGTCCACTGTCAAAATCAAATCATGTGCGGGAGGAGGAGGTGGAGCAGACTGACCCTAGCCACACGCATGGAGGAGGAGACCGACCACGCTGCAGCCCCCCGTCTACTAATGCCTGGCTGTCCTGGTCTGCTTTCATCTAGAGACAACGGCCAGGACAAGGAAGACCATCACCAAGGTCCCTGCAAGCCTGGTTACACTAGAGGTGAGGTATTGGTAACCTGCAGAGACACTACAAGATTATAGGGTATAAACTGTAATACCTCAGATCAGCACTGCCAGAGAGGAAGACACATGAACAACATAAAAAGCAAGGGAAGAAAATGCCCAAAACAAACCAAGATGCTACAACAATAGAATCTATTCACAGCACAGTAAATTAAAACTCAGAGAAGGAGTTCAGAACATACATAATTAAAATGATCTGTGAAGCACAGAACAATATAAGAGAGCAAATACAGGCAATAATTGATTACTCCAACAGATTAGAGAGCAAGTACAGGTAGCAAAAGATTACTTCAAGAAAGACATAGAGACTCTGAAAAAAAAAAACAACTGGAAATCCTTGAAATGAAGGAAACAATAAACCAAATAAAAATTCAATTGAAAGCATTATCAACAGACAAGATCACTTGGAAGACAGAACCTCAGGCAATGAAGACAAAATATATAATCTTGAAAATAAAGTTGACTATAAAATGAAGATGGTAAGAAACCATGAACAGAACATCCAAGAACTATGGGATAACATGAAAAAACCAAATCTAAGAATTATCAGGATACAGGAAGGCACAGAGATTCAAACCAAAGGAATGCACAATCTCTTCAATGAAATAACAACAGAAAATTTCCCAAATATGAAGAATGAATTGAAAAATCAAATACAAGAGGCTTACAGGACACCAAATGTACAAAATTATAACAGATCCAAACCAAGGCACATTATAATGAAAATGCCCACAATACACAACAAGGATAGACTTTTAAAAGCTGCAAGAGAGAAGGTACAGATTATATACAGGGGGAAACCAATTCGAATTTTCAGCAGAGCAGAGTTCTTAACCCAGGGCTGGGGATATAGCTCAGTTGGTAGAGTGCTTTCCTTGCATGCACAAGGACCTGGATTCTAATGCCTAGCACAAAAAAAAAAAAAAATTCTCAACCTAGACCCTCAAAGCCAAGAGATTGTGGAACAACATATACCAAGCTCTGAAAGACAATGGATGCCAACCAAGAATCTTATATTCAGCAAAATTAAGCTTCAGATTTGACCACAAAATAAAAACTTTCATGATAAATAAAAGTTATCTTTCATGATAAATAAAAGTTAAAAGAATATATAATGATAAAGCCTGCACTACAGAACATTCTTGCCAAAATATTCCATGAAGAGGAAATGAAAAACAACAATGAAAGTCTCCAGAGGGAGAAACTATACTAAAGGAAAGGCCATTCAAAAGAGAAACCAAGTCAAGGTAAAAACCTAAAATAAACTGAAGTGGCTGGGAATACAAACCATATTTCAATAATAACCCTGAATATTAATGGCCTAAACTTATCAGTTAAAATACATAGACTGTCATATTGGATTAAAAAAAACACCCAACAATATGCTGCCTTCAAGAGATTCATGTCACAGGAAAAGACATCCACAGACTGAAGGTGAAAGGGAGGGAAAAAATGTATCACTCACATGGACCCTGCAAACAAGCAGGAGTCTCCATCCTTTTATCAGATAAAGTGGACTTCAAACCAAAGTTAGTCAGAAGGAATAAAAAAGGTCATTTCATACTACTTAAGGGAAACATATGTCAAGAAGACATACCTACCATAAATATCTGTGCCCCAAGCAATGGGCATCTATGTATATCAAACAAGCCCTTCTCAATTTCAGGAATCAAATAGACCAAAACACAATAATACTGGGTGACTTTAATTGACCTCTCTCACTGCTGGACAGATCTTCCAAACAAAAACTAAACAAGAAACTATAGAACTTAATAAAACAATCAATAATTTAGACTTAGCAGACATACATAGAATATTTCATCCATCAACAAGTAAATACACTTTTTTCTCAGCAGCACATGGATCCTTCTCTAAAATAGACCATATGTTATGCTACAAAGCAACTTTTAGCAAATAAAAAAAATAGAGATCCTACCCTGTATTCTATCAGACCATGATGGAATGAAATTAGAAATCAATAATAAAATAAAAAATAGAAGATACTCCAACACCTGGACACTAAATAATATGCTATTGAATGACACATGGATAACAGAAGACATCAGGGAGGAGATAAAAAAATTCTCAGAGGTAAATGAGAACTCTGATACAACATATCAAAGTATCTGGGACACTATGAAGGCTGTGTGAAGAGGAAAGTTCATTGCATTGAGCTCATTCATTAAAAGATGAAAAGTCAACATCAACAACAACAAAAACGACTTGACATTACTACTCAAAGCTCTAGAAAAAGAAGAACAATTCAACATCCAAAAAAGTAGAAGACAGGAAATAATTAAAATCAGGGCTGAAATCAATGAAATTGAAACAAAAGAAACAATTTAAAAATTGACAAAACAAAAAGCTGGTTCTTTGAAAAAAACAAGTAAAATTGATAAACCCTTAGCCACCCTAATGAAAAAGAAAGAGAAAACTCAAATTACTAAAATTCATGATGAAAATGGAAATATCATGGCAGACACTTTTGAAATACAGAAGATAATTAGAAACTATTTTGAAAATTTATACTCCAGTAAAATAGAAACTCCTGAAGACACCAACAAATTTCTAGAGGCATATGACCTACCCAAACTGAACCAGGAGGACATACACAACTTAAACAGGTCAATTTCAAGCAAGGAAATAGAAGACACGATCAAAAACTTACCAATCAAGAAAAGCCTGGGACCAGAGGGATTCTCAGCTGAGTTCTACAAGACCTTTAAAGAAGAATTAATACCAATACTCCTCAAATTATTCCATGAAATAGAAAAGGAAAGAACCCTTCCAGATTCATTCTATGAGCTAGTACCACCCTGATTCCAAAACCAGACAAAGACGCATCAAAGAATGAAAACTTCAGACCAACATCCCTGATGAAAATAGATGCAAAAATTCTCAATAAATTCTGGCAAATTGCATACAAAAACATATTAAAAAGATAGTGCTTCACGATCAAGTGGGTTTCATCCCAGGTATGCAAGGTTGGTTCAACATATGGAAATCAATAAATGTAATTCATCACATCAATAGACTTAAAGACAAGAATCATATGATTATCTCAATAGATGCTGAGATAGCATTTGACAAAATACAGCACTTCTTAATGTTCAAAACAGTAGAAAAACTAGGGATAGTAGGAACATACCTCAACATTGTAAAAGCTATCTATGCAAAACCAAAGGTCATCATCATCCTAAATTGAGAAAAAATTGAAAGCATTCCCTCTAAAAACTGGAACAAGAGGGATGCCCTCTTTCATCACTTCTATTGAACATAGTCCCTAAAACCCTAGCCAGAGCAATTAGACAGACAAAAGAAATTAAAGGAATACACATAGGAAAAGAACTCAAATTATCACTATTTGCTGATGACATGATTCTATATTTAGAAGATTAAAGAAATTCCACCAGAAAACTTCTAGAATTAATAAATGAATTCAGCAAAGTAGTAGGATATAAAACCAATACCCACAAGTCAAATACATTTCTACATATAAGTGATGAATCCACTGGAAGAGTAATTAGAAATACCATCCCATTCACAATAGCCTCAAAAAATATATATTTAGAAATCAATCTAACAAAAGAGGCGAGAGACCTCTACAATGAAAACTACAGAACACTAAAGAAAGAAATTGAAGAAGACCTCAGATGATGGAAAGATCTCCCATGTTCTTGGATAGGCAGAATTAATATAGTCAAAATGGCCATACTACCAAAACTGTTGTACAGATTTAATGCAATTCCTATAAAAATCCCAATGACATTCTCATAGAACTAGAAAAAGCAATCATGAAATTCATTTTCCAAATAAGAGACCCAGAATAGCCAAGGCAGTCTTTAGCACAAAGAGTGAAGCAGGAGGCATCACAATACCAGACCTTTAACTATATTACAAAGCAATAGTGACAAAAATGGCATGGTATTTGTACCAAAATAGACATGTAGAACAATGGTACAGAATAGAAGACACAGAGAGACAACCTCACATAAATATGGTTATCTCATACTAGACCAAGGCACCAAAAACATACATTGGAGAACAGATAGCCTATTCAACAAATGGTGCTGGGAAAACTGGTCATCTATATGTAGCAGAATGAAATTGAACATCTCTCACTCTGCACAAAAATCAACTCAAGGGGCTGGGGTTGTGGCTCAGAGGTAGAGCGCTTGCCTAGCATGGGTAAGGCTCTGGGTTCAATCCACAGCACCACATAAAAATAAAAATAAAGGTATAAAAAAAATCAACTCAAAGTGGATCAAAGACTTAGACACTAGAACAGAGACTCTGTGCCTAAGAGAAGAAAAAATAGGCCCAAATCTTCATCATGTTGGCTTAGGATCTGACTTCCTGAACAAGACTCCTAAAGTACAAAAAGTAAAATCAAGAATCAATGAATGGGGGTTGGGGCTGTAGCTCAGTGGTAGAGCGCTTGCCTGGCATGCGTGAGGCACTGGGTTCAATCCTCAGCACCATGTATAAATAATAAATGAATAAAATACTCATCAACAACTAAAAAATATTAAAAAAATCAATGAATGGGATGGATTCAAACTAAAAAACAAAAGAAACAATCAATAACGTGATGAGAGAACCTATAGAATGGGAGAAAATCTTTACCACATGCACCTCAGAGCACAAAGCTCCAGATTTAAAAACCTTAACACCAAAAAACCAAATTCCCCAATAAATAAATGGGCTAAGGAACTGAACAGACACTTTACAGAAGAAAAAATACAATTGATGAACAAACATAAGAAAAAATGTTCATCATCTCTAGTAATTAGAAGATGCACATCAAAACTAGTCTAAGATTTCATCTCACTCCAGTCAGAATGGCGTTTTTATCAAGAATACAAGCAATAATAAGTATTGGTGAGGATGTGGGGAGAAGGCACACTCATACATTGCTGGTGGCACTGCAAATTGGTGCAACTACTATGGAAAGCAGGATGGAGATTCCTCAAAAAATGAAGACTGCATCCACCATTTGACCCAGCTGTCCCACCCCTCAGTTTATACCCAAAGGACTTAAAATTAGCATACTATAGTGATGCAGCCACTTCAATGTTTATAGCAGCTCAATTCACAATAGCTAAACTATGGAACCAACCTAGATGCCCTTCGACAGACGAATGGATAAAGAAACTGTGGTGTATATACACAATGGGAATATTACTCAGCAATGAAAGAGAATAAAATTATGGCATTTGCAGGTAAATGGATGGAGTTGGAGAATATCATGCTAAGTGAAATAAGCCAATCCCAAAAAACCAACAGCCAAATGTGTTCTCTGGTAAGTGGATGATAAGTAGGGTGGGGGATAGGGAAGAATGAAGGAACTTTGGTTTGTGTAGAGGGGAGACAGGGGCGGGGTGGGGCTGTGGGGATGGGAAGGACAGTAGAATGAGACAGACATTCCTACCCTGTATACACGTATGCTTACGCTAGTGGAGTGACTGCACCACGCACAGCCAGGGGAAGGAGACACAGTGCTCCATTTGTGTACAATATGTCAAAACGCAGTCTACTGTAAAATTAATTAGTTAATTAATTTAAAAAATCAAATCATGTGGACACGAGGATTGTTGCTGTGTCCACTGAGCTATTGTTCATTCTGTGTCAGGTCTACACTCGAGATGAGACGTCAGGTGGCATGGTTCCTGTCTGTGTTCTTCTTCAAGGTGCCTTTGGCCATCCTGGGCCCTTTGATCTTTAAATGTAAGCTTGGGAAACAGCCTATAGATTTCTACAACGGAGGCTGGAGCAGGTTTGAAGGGGTCAGTATCAATGACCCAGATGTGTTTGGGGAGAATTAACATCTTAATTGTGTTGAAGTTTGTAATCCAAAGCAGTCTATTACTCTACAGTTATTTAATCTTTTTAAATTTGACTCATAATGTTTTAGATTTTAAAAATTTGTTTAATTTTTTTTTTTAATTTGTAGATGGGCTGTGGTTGTGGCTCAGTGGTAGAGCGCTTGCCTAGCACGTGTGAGGCACTGGGTTCCATCCTCAGCATCATATATAAAAAATCAAACAAAAAAACAAACAAACATAAACAAATCAGAATTGTTTATTGTTTTATATGTAAATTTTATACATGGAAAAAATATTACCAGGATTTCATCTTTCTTTAAATATATTTTTCAGCTGTAGAGAGAGACGATGCCTTTATTTACCTTTATGTGGTGCTGAGGCTCAAACCCCGTGCCCCACATACACTAGGCAAGGACTCTGCCACTGAGCCCCAGGCCCAGCCCTTCATCTTTTTTGATGCTATTATGAGTAGAAAAATTGAAATTTTAGTCTCCGTTGCTAGGATTTAAAAACAGAAGTGTGTTTTTGCGTATCTACCACATGTTCTATAAATTTAATGAATTCATTTGTGATTTCCAGGGCCGTGCTGGAAGTGCACACACTGTTCACAGAGCTGGTCTTGCCACACATGGGCAAGGACAGTCTTCTCTGTCCTGCCCAGCCTCCTCAGACCCACTCATCCTAGGGCCTCTCTTACAAGGCTGAGTGGAGGCGGGAGGCAGATCCTTGGCTTGCGCTCATTCAGGGCAGTGTCTGCTGGAGCGGGGAGGATGCCCTTCAGGCTGTGGAGGCAGTGCCCTGCAGTCAAGGAATGGGGCCTTGCCTTCAGGGAGGATGCCCTCCCATCTATTTCTTTTCTTTTCTCTCTCTTTTTTTTGGTACTGGGGATTAAACTCAGGGGCACTCGACCACTGAGCCACATCCCCAGCCCTATTTTGTGTTTTATGTAGAGACAGGGTCTCACTGAGTTGCTTAGCGCCTCACCATTGCTGAGGCTGGCTTTGAACTCGTGATCCTCCTGTCTCAGCCTCCCTAAGTGCTGGGATTACAGGCTTGAGCCACCACGCTCGACTTCTTTTACTTTTTCATCTTTTAGTCGCGTGCAGGAAGCTTGGGTCCCACACCAAGTATTGTGCCTGAGGCTTGTCCCGGCTGGGTTGTTTGTGCTCTTGTCCAGGAGCCGAGGCAGCCGACCTGCTGACTGAGCTCCAGGTGCTCTTGGCAGTGATGGGGACTCCGCCCTCCCTGCTCAGCCCAGCTCCACTCTGTTGTGTCTCGGGATCACTGGGCTCAGCCAGGGCCCGGGCAGGGTTCCCATGTGGGGTTTGGAGCCGCCCAGGTGGTTCTCCCTCAGGACTCGCCCTGCCTGCTGCACCTGCTGTGGCCCCGTCTCTGCCCCATTCCTTGTCAGCAGGGCATTGCCGCCCAGGACTCAGCTGTACGTCGAGGTAACCTGGCTCCCTGGACAAGGCCGAGAAGGGGGAGGCTGCTTCCCGGTCGCCCCTTGGGTCCTGTCGGTCCCAGCACCTCTGAAGTCCTTCTGTATCTGCCAAGAGTCCAGTCATCGTCTGCAGGTTTCCTCTAAAAAAGCTCTTCCCTTGCTGGGAGCAGGAGCAGCCCTCCACGGTGTTGGGTATGGAGCAGCACTGCTGGGTCCTGGAGCCAGCTTGGCTTCGCCCTTTGACCTCTCTCTGGGAGGTATGCGGGGTGCCCTGTTCCTCTCCCGTAGGGCTTTGCAGGGTCCTTGTACCAGGGCTGCCGGTCTTCCTAGAGTGACTCAGAGGCGCTTTCCTTTCCTAGCTCCTCCAGGGATCTGCACATCACGATTATCATGACTTATTCCTCTATGTGTTTGGAAGCTCTGCCCGTGAGGTGACCTGATCTGGGGTGATTCTGTAAAATCCACTCACTGTCGTTCCGGACCCGGGCCGTGGGCACTCTCCTGTGCGCGTCCTCTGGTGAGTGGTTGAGACGGTCCCCCTGTTTGCTCTGAGCTGCACATTCAGCCGCGGCTCTGGGGCGGGGAGCCTTTCATCTTCACCAGTTTTCTGATTTGTGATTTCTCTTCTTTTGTCCATTCTTATGAGTTTTATCAATTTCTCAAATCTTTTCATGGGAACAACTTTGGCTGTTTGTTTTTTCCTGTTGGGTATCTGTTTTCTAGATCACTGACTGTGTGGTTAGTTTTCCTTCCTTCCTTCCATTTCCTTAGAGTCTCTTTGCAGCTGTCTTCATCATTACTAGAAGTTTGGATAGCTGAGCCTGTTTTCTGACAGGCACGGTAACAGCTGTGAATATGTCTTGTGCAGTGGTTTAGTTGCATCTAACAAGTTTTAATGTGCTGTGTTTCAATTATATTTCGATTAAAAGTATCTGCTAACTCTCAGTGTGATTTCTTCTTTGCCCCTGTGTTTCTGTTATTGAATCCTGGTTCAACCACACTGTGGGCGGAGAACTTACTCTCTGAACTCAATCACAAAACAGCTTGGGGGTTCCTTCACGGCCAGAATGTGGTCAAGTGCTCATCCCCCTATGAAGCAGGGTCCTGCCGTCAGAACCTTCCACAGCCCGTTCTGCTGCTCGCAGCCTGCGCTGTCTGTGCCCCAGACCTTCACCTGTGTCTTCCATCCGTCATTGAGAGGGGCCTGGGGCAGCACTGCAATTGTAGGGGACACTTTACTCACAATTCCATTTTGTCTATGTTGATACATTGTCCCTGTATTTCTGTTTAAAGACACATCGGATTTTTTGTTTTCTTAAAGCTTGGTTTTCCAAGTGTGTCCTAACTGAATTGTTTGGTCCATTTACATTTAATTGAATTTCATCCACACTCCGATGCGTGTTCTGTATCTTGGGTTTGTTTCTTCATTCTTTCAGCCTCCTTTCCTTCTTTAGGGTAACACAGGTTTTTATGTATCTCTCTTCATTGGCACTGCAGGTCTGTATCTTTGCTTTCTTTCTTTTTTTTTTTGGTACTGGAGATTGAACTCAGGGCACTCGACCACTGAGCCGCATCCCCAGCCCTATTTTGTGTTTTATGTAGAGACAGGGTCTCACTGAGTTGCTTAGCGCCTCGCCGTTGCTGAGGCTGGCTTTGAACTCGCGATTCTCCTGCCTCAGCCTCCCTAAGTGCTGGGATTACAAGCGTGAGCCACCGCGCCTGGCTTGTATCTTTGCTTTCTTAGTGTTGGTGTGTGCATACCTGAAGTATGAAGTCTACCTTAAAAGATTCTTCTACCACTTCCTGTGCAACATAAGCATCTCACAAATGCTTTTACCCCCTTTTGCTTTCAAATGTCACCCATCTCACTGCTACTTTTGTTAGAGACACTGCATTATCCCTGTGAGCAGCAATGCTCTCAAGATGACCTTCAGTGGAACTTCCCTGGTGACAGTCATTTCCTCTGCCTGGCACCTGTCCCCTGCGCTTGCGATCCCTGTCTGCAGCATCTTGCTTCAGGGTGCTTGGTGGTGCAAGACTGAGATGAATTTTCTCAACCTTTTGCATTTGCATAAGAATATCTTTATCATGCCTCCATCATTAAGGAGTATTTTATGGGTACGAAATTCTAGGTTGGTAGGGTTTTTTTGTTTTCTTCTTTTCTTTCAGTATTTAAAGGTAGCATTCCATTGCCCAATGACTTCCATAGTTTCTGTTGAAAGTCATTCATTATTCTTGCTTATTTTCCTTTGAAAGTACCATGTAGCTTTTCTCTGGCTAAGTTTAAGAGTTCATTTCCTCTGTCTCTATTCTATTTGTGTTTATCGAGTTTCTTGAATCTGTGACATGATGTCTATAGTTCCATTTGGCCCCTTTCTCCTTGTGGGATGAGACCTCTTAATATCTAGCCTTTTGAACATGTTACACATGCTCTTTACACTCTCTTGTTTTCTCCAGTTTTTATTCTCCTTGGGATTCAGTTATGGTACTTTTATTAAGCTTTTAGCAGATCAGTCCCATTTTCAAGTATGTTTGCTTTATTGGTGAGCTCACCTGATGAAGTATTACATTCAAACATCATATTTGTGTCTATACAATGCCTACCAGATTTCTTCTTCTTCTTCTTTTTTTTGGTACTGGGATTTGAACCCAAGGGCACTTTACCACTGAGTTGCATCCTCAACACTTTTACATTTTTTAATTTTGAGACAGGTTCTCACTAAGCTGCCTAGGGCCTTGTTAAGTTGCTGAGGCTGACCTTGGTCTTGCCATCCTCCTACCTCAGCCTCCCAAGTTGCTGGGATTACAAGGATGTACCACCACACCTGGATACCAGATTTCTTTGTACAGATTCATAGTCTCTATTGAAATTTTCATTTTTAATCCATTTATCTGATTTGTTATCATCTTTATTATGTTTAAAGGAGTTAAAGTTCTTATTTAATGACTCTAAATAAGTCTCTCTATTTTCTATTTTCTATTATCTAAATTTCTGGTTTTCAAATTTTCTTGCTTCTTCACATTTCTCCCAATATTGTATTGCATAATTAAAAGAATCACCAAGCCGAGCAATGACATCATCACACCTGTGCTAGCTCATCCCCTCTCCTTCCAGGAAGATGGGCAGAAGATGTGCACATCATGCTAGGGTGCACTGGACGGGCCTCTGTTGGGCCATCATTATAGCTGGACTCAGCCTTTGAATTGTTAATATTCCATAGATGTGGCCCCCCTGGAATTTTTACCACAAGCGTTCATGTCATTTTAAAATTTGGTGAATAGCCTTGTGGGGGAGCTGCTGAGTTTGTTGGAGTCCTTTCACTTGAGTGAAATCTCTCCTACGTCCCCTGAGACTGCAGGGACTCTCACTTTGTCTTTTTGGTTCGGCACTGAGGTTTCAGTTCATCTGGTTCATGTTGATCTGTAAGTCTTTAAAACTCTAGGTTCTGTGATTTATCCAGAGTGAATTGTACTCTACTGATGTCTGGTACTGACATCTACTTGGAAACAATGTCCTACTTATTTTCAAAACTATACCTTGTGATATATTAAACTTCCCTGATGAGTTCGCCACTTGAAGCTGCTGCAATGCCCTGTGTGTTCACCAGAGGCTCTGAAGCTTGATGGCGACTGCACAGCAAGGACACTGTGTGGAGACGTGAAAGCTGCCCAGCGGGCTCACCTGCCTCAGGCTGCCCATCACCCTGGCTTGGGTGGTGTTTTCTGCTTCTCTTGGGTGATGTTCAGCTGGGAGTGCAGGGTGGGGAGGAGCCTGGGAGGGAGGGTCAGTCGCAGGAAAGACAGAGGTGCCCGTTAGGGCAGTGAGGAGGGCCAGATGATGGAGGACTCTTTGGAATACTCCCCTGAGCTAGAGACTCAGAATCTAAGTTTTCAAAGAGAATCAGAGTGAGCTTGCTGCCTCTCCGTGGCCTCCATCCTGAAGGTCACCTCCTTGCAGCCCTCCTGCCCCTCCTGTGCACTGGGCTGGCCCATGTCCTCCTTCGGAGGCTGTGGGAGAGGGAAAGAAGGTGAGCTAATGCCGCAGGAGTCTCTTCGGCGCTGGCGCTGAGTGGGAGGTCCGCTCCTGGCGCCCCTTAGCTGATGGCACCTGGGAAAGACAAAGGGAGAAACCCTGTGCTGAGGCATCTGTTTGCCTGTGAACTTGACAGAGACGTGATGAGCACCTCCTTGTTATCGTCAGCTAGGGAGAACCGCTTGGAGGAAATGCTTGCCATCAATCTCCCCGCACACGCAACGTCTCTGTTTAATAGCTGATAGAGCGTCTCCAAAGGGCTTTCTCTGCTCTTTGTTTAAAATGACATATAATGGGCCTGGACTTATCAGTGTCTCTAAATGCATTTTCTGTGCTTTGTCCCCACTGGGGGATTTAGTCCATCTAATGAATATGTGCAGGATTGATTTTGAACGTGGTATAATTTAATCCATCAATTTAACATTCAATGAATATGCAAAGAGAGTCTCTGGGTGGGTGGAAAGTAGAAGGGGATGTTCTTATTAATCTGAAATGGACTTGAGAAATGGAAACAGTTGGTGCTCTTACTATCTGCCACGGGTCCTGTGACTGCGATCCGGTGGGCCGTGTGAGTCCCGAAGCAGCCAGAACCAGTGTGGAGCCTTCCAGAGACCACCGCAGCATGGGGCTCCCACCCTGAGGCGGGAGGCGTGGTGGCCCATCTCCTGCTGCTGAGCGGAAGGCGGCCCTGGCAGAGGCTCGGAAAGCCAGAGCTGGACAGGAGCCCTGCACCCCGACACACCAGTGCCTGGGACTGGATGCCAGGGCCCACTGCCTCCAGCCTTCCTAATGGCCCGCAGGGCTTTGGAGAGGGGATCGTTTCACAACAGCTATGGGGCGAGAGGACCTCCGAGGCCAGACAGCGCCAGGGAAATGCAAGGAGGCCCTCCCTCTCCACCGGCTGCCGTGGCACGTTGGCAGGCTGGAGCCGCGCCCCTCAGCAGCTGGGTGGGGATGCAGCTATTCCAGAGTGGTTGCTGGGTCACTCTCGGGCAGGCTGAGTGCGGCCACTGCCCACCGGCCCCTCAGGCAGAGCAGGCTCCCTTGTACAGGCGTTCCCTGTCCAGGTGCTGACCCGTCCGCGGCCTCTGCACTCTCGCTGGATGCTGAGAAGCCAGGCCTCGTGCTCTGTGCTTTGGAAACTGGCCAGTGGCCCTGGTGTGAGTCCTCTGCTACCTGGACTTCCCCACACGCACTTCAACGACTTGGTCCTTCCATTGTCCTCCACAGAGACTTGCTGGCGTGCCATGGAAACCCCTCTCGGGACCTTGATTACCAAGCGTGTAATGACTATCGACCTGAACACCTGAATGTACAGTGGTGATCAGCAAGCGACAGACGGGCCGAAGAGAAGCAGCAGTTTCCTGCCTGAATCTGGAAGGCAGGGCGACCTTCTGGGGCAGAGCAGCAGGTGGCCCAACAGGGCACTCAGGTCCCCTGAGTGGTGCCATTGGCCACGCACGTGGAGTGACAGTGCAGCCCTGACTGCCTGGCGCCTTAGATCGATCTGCTGAGCGTTTGACTAACACTGGGCATTAGCTCGGTTATTTTTAGAGTATCGCTATGGTCCCACCACAGCGTCCCCAGGCGTCAGCCCTGGAGCTGCTGCGTTCCTGAGTGCGAATGTGGAGCCTGAGGCTGGAGGCAGGCTGGAGGGCCACAGGCTTGGTGACCACCTGCCTGACTGCCTGGGTGTCTTCTCACCCTCTAGGGTGGGTGGCAGGAGCCTTGTTTGGAGGACACTGATAAGACTGCAGGAGCCAAGGCCACTGCAGAGGCTCAAGGACACTGCCCTGCTACATGTTTCCACAGGCTGGGGCACTTGGGACCTCAGAAATGTACCTCTCACTGTCCCAGAGGCCAGAAGACCAAGGTCTAGTCCTGGCAGGCAGTGCCCTGTTCCCTCTGACGGTTTAGGGCTCTTTAAATTCCCATGGCCCCAGGCCCTGCTCCGCCTGTGGCTGCTCTCTGCTCCATCTCCACACAGCTTCCTCCTCCATGCGTCTCCCTCGCACCTTCTCTGACAGAGACACTGGCGAGCATGTCAGGGCCCATCTGGACAGTTCAGCTTACACCTAAGGCCACATCAGGTTGTATTTGTTGGTTCTGGGATCAGGACAAGGACCTGGTTCAGGGGCCACTGCTGCACCTACTGCAGATGGGAAGCTTCTTCCTGGAGATGCTTGGGGCCCAAGAGTAGGCCTGCAGGAACTGACCGCACAGGTGCCAGAACATAGCTAGCTTCCCGTCTGCTGAGAACTTCCATTCAGATCTTTAGCCTTCACTTCTGAGTGTGAGCAGATCAGAGAAACATGAGAAAAGACCAAAAGAAATAAACATAAAGAGTGAAATGGAGAAACATCATTTAGGGAAAAGAAAAAACAGAACAAAGCAAAAAGCTATCCTTAGAATTCCCAGTGAGACAGGAGGTGTTGTATCCATGAAACAAGAACAGACTGTATGAAAAGAAACAGCGAACAATACGTAAGTAAGCAAGTAAATAAATAAATAAATAAATAAAAATTTTAAAAATGGGAAAAAGAAAACAGCAGAAATTAAAGAAAAAATAATGAATTTATTAGGGATAAAATCAGGGAATCTCACACCAAATAGAGGGAAAGAAGATAAAAAAGAAAGTAAAAAATTATAATTACATTTAAATAGCAGAAGTTCCATAAAGAAACACCAAAGAAAAACTGAGGAAAAAAAATATGAGGTAGGAAGTCATCAATGAAGTAGCTCAAGAAAATTTTCTAGATCTTATGGACATGACATTTCAAGTCCAAAGATTTTGTTCAGTGCCTGGGAACAACAGGTAACAGACTCAAGACAAACCAAGTCACAGCATTACAGGTTCAGATCCCTGGGATGAAAACATACTTTTGAAAGTCTCTGTGAAAAAAAAAAAAAAAGGAATCCACATAGCATAGAGCTTTTTTTTTTTTTGGTACCAGGGATTGAACTCAGGGCACTCGACCACTGAGCCGCACCCCTAGCCCTATTTTGTGTCTTATGTAGTGACAGGGTCTCACTGAGTTGCTTAGCGCCTCTCTGTTGCTGAGGCTGGCTCTGAACTCGCGATCCTCCTGTCTCAGCCTCCGTAAGTGCTGGGATTACAGATGTGGATCGCCGTGCCCGGCTAGCATAGAGCTTTTGAATCACCATACCAGAAACAAAAAGGAAGTGAAGAAAGACCTTGAAATTCTGAAGGTTATTCTGTACCCAGCCAAACTGCCATTCAGGTACAAGGAAAGAAAAAAGACTTTTCCATCAGACATTGTTTCAAACAATTCACACCAATACACGCTTTCTCAATGAGCTGCTCCAAGGTTAGGCCGCTAGAGCAGGAGAGTATGTCAAGAAAGAGGGAAGATGTAGTCCCAGTGAAGAGGATCCCTGGCCCAGAAGAGCACAAAGCCCCCAGCCTAGCTCACCTGAGGTGAGCTCAGGTGCAGGTGGGAAGGGTGGCTCTCTAGGGAATCCAGGACTCAGCCTGAAGCCGCACTCTGCCCACAGTCTTCCCAATCTGCACCTCATGGAGCCCATGGAGCCAAGGCCACCTGCCACAGAGGCCACCCCCCCAAACTCTTCCCAGATGAGTGGGCCGTGCTCAGTTCAGTCCACACGGGGCCTGAGAGCTGGGAAAGGCCATGGTAGCCACATGCTTGGCGTGCGCAGCACCTGATGGCGTCACAGGGAGGGGCTGCTCTGCGGTGGACTCGAGGCCCAGGCTCACACGGCACTCTCAAGCTGGGCAGCAGGGCTGATGGCTGCCCATGTCATAATGTTGCAAAAGAAGGTATTTGTATGCTTTCTGGAAAAGAAGAGCCCAGCTGTTAGGGTACAGGCCCCAGAGTCCTCACCTGAGGGATGTTCTGGGGACCTGCTCTGATGAGCTCTCGGGAAGCTGGAGCTGCCAAGGACCCCAGGTGTTCCGTGGCCGTGAGGGCTGGTGTGGTGTGCGTGTGTGGGCGGCCGTGTCAGATGCACGGCTCTGCCCTGTTCCACGTGTGGTGTTGCCGTGTGCACGTGGCATGTCCGTGTGCTCCCGGCCTGCGTCCGTCCGCGTGTCCGGGTGGCTCGTCACTGCTGTGAGTCGTGTGTGTCTGGGTGCTCTCTGTGCATACTGTATTCGTGTGTGTGCAGCTGGGAGGGGCGGTCAGGTGAGCTTGGTCACTCTGAAGCCTACGTGACAACCAGAACTGGCAGTCACGTAGAGAGGATGAATTTGTTGGTGTCTGGCTGGACTTTTCGCCCGGGTCTCAGGCACCTGGAACACGGAAGCGCAGCGTGTGGTGCGGCGTTTGTGCCGAGTTCTTCAGGCATGAAACCCAGACTTGGCGCGGGACTCCACCCATCCCGCCCCTCTTCACCGTCCTGTGCTCCTTCCTGACGCGCTGGCCTCGTGGCTTGTCCTGTTCTCTTGGACAACCAGCACTCCAGCCTGTGTCCAAGCAGGCTTCCACCCAGAGGAAGGGGTGTGAGGCAGCGGGGTCACTGTCATCCACCCCAAGTCGGGTCCAGCCCTGTCTGAGGGCAGCTATGGTTCAGACAGGCAGGGGGCTGAGGGCCTCCAGGAGGCCAGGGCAGTGGGCGGGGCCTACCATGCGCCTTGCAGAGCCAGGAGAGTGACCCAGGCACCCTTCTCCCCTGGCAAGCGCTGGTGGCCACCCATGCAGGAGAGGGGCCTTCTGCCCCTGGTGCCCCTCGCTGTCAGGAGCAGCCCAGACCCGACTCCCCACGCTCACGTGCGCTGCCGCCCCTGAGCCCCGCTGTTGGTCGGGCAGCACTGCCATCCCCTGGGCTTCCCATCTGGGGGCTCCAAGTGGGAGGGCCTCTTTGTCCCTTGAGGTGCCCACGAAACCCAGGGACCTGCCGGCATGGAGGCCGCCTGTGGGGTGGAGGTGCCCCTGGGAGGGGACAGCTGGAGCGCTTCATGCTCTGCAGGTGAGCTGCCACCCTTTCCTCACCTGGCCACCCTGAGGGCTCTGCACAGACGCTCGCTGGCCACGCTTGCTCACCTGTGTCATCCCCAGCTACGCTGGGATCGGGATTCCTGTCACCGATGGACAGGTGAGATGGAGTCCTGAGGATGGCTATGGAAACCAGTGCCAGGCCTCCTGGAGTCTAAAGGGGGAGGTGGGTGCCTGTTACCTGTCCCAGCTTGCTGCCGTGAAGCAGGACACTAGCTGTGCCTGGCTGCCACCGTGTCTGACCACAGTGAGACCGAGCCCAGCACACAGGCCACACGACGCAGGCTTACTGTGCAGAGTCGTCAAAGGACCACGGAAGCCTGGGGTTCACGCTGGTGCAGGGCAGCGGCCCTGGGAGGACGGGTCCCACGGGGGGCCTGCCTGGGGCTGTACCCGGGTCAAGATTGCGGGGCCAACGTGCTGAAGGTGACACTGGCCACAGTTGCAAGTGGCGAGATCAGGCGGCCACATGGCCACAGCAGCTCTCGTTATCCAAAGGCAGGGCTGAACCTCCCACTCGGGCGACTTGCTGGCTTATAAAGAAGGAGCAGGTGATGTACAGACCTGTGACGTGAAGGGGTGGCTGTCCTGGCAGGCTGTTGCCATGAGCAGCAGAGATCCTCCGCCTGACAGTATGAAGATGAGGCGATTCGCACCTCCTGCCTTCAGCCAGCTCACACACCAGCTCACTAGGCAGGCGAGGAGACAGAGAGGCTGCTCTGAACCGAACGCGGGCGGAATTGGTCTCCCTGAGAGGTGAGCCTGGCTGAGCAGCACCTGCCAATGGCACCCTTGGGTGTAAGGGCAGGAGCTGAGGCCCGTGCACGTGGAAGTGAAGGTTTTGATGGACAACTCCTGCCAAGAGGAGTAAGAGTTGCCCCACAGGCGATTTTCTGGACTTAACCTTGATGTTAGGAAATGGGATCCTTCTGGGAACTGGGACCCCGAGGCCATGATCAGGTGCACTCGCGGCTGGAGCTCCTGTACCTGCAGGCTGAGGTCTGAGAACACCAGCTGCTCTGGGGTTGTTAGTGTCCCTGGGGAAAGGCTCTCCAGAGCCGCACATCCGCACTCTCATCTCAGAGAAGTTCCCCAGCACAAGCTCAAGCCACCACGAAGTCACAGAAAAAGTCAGAAAGCACACAAGGAACTAGGGCACTATCAGTGAGAAGCCGCAGAATGGGGTGAGCAAGTGAGCTCAGCTCTTGGAACCCCCAGGTCTGCTACGGGGAAGGAAATGCCAGAGGCCTCACGAGTGTGAAACCCTGAGCAAGCAACCCTGAGAAAGGTCTTGGAGTGGCTGGGTAGCTACCCCCCATCCTGGCTAAATGGGGTGACAAGAGCTGGATCTGCCCCTTGCCTGAAACAACCAAAAAACAAAAACAAAAACCAAAATTCCCAAACCTGAGCATGTATGGGAAGCCAGGGTCGAGAAGACCCTCCCCAGCAGGGACAAAGGGCAGTGATGCGTAAGACAGGAAGCAGAGGAGCTGAGCCCTGGGGGAGGCAGGCAGCCCCGCAGGCTTGCTGAGGGGCGC
This sequence comes from Xerus rutilus, assembly GCA_028644305.1. Classification (NCBI taxonomy): domain Eukaryota; kingdom Metazoa; phylum Chordata; class Mammalia; order Rodentia; family Sciuridae; genus Xerus; species Xerus rutilus. The sequence continues at coordinate 907,414 of CM053405.1, forward strand.
AGATGAGGGTCTGCTCCGATGACACAGGACAGGGTGCTGGGCAGAGAGGGGCACAGAAGGAGAAGCCTGAGGTGGACGGGAGGCCTTGACCTTGTCCAGCTGAGCACAGGTGTGTGAGTGTGCCTGGGACAACCACAGGAGGGTGGGGGGCCTCCCAGAGGACTGAGGAAGGCTGGCCTCACACAGGACCAGGAGCGGCCTGAGCCCTGGCACAGCTGCGGTGCCCAGACTTGAGATGCCCCGCAGGCACGTGGAGTGGAACACCCCGGCCCCTAGTTGAACCCCAAACGGGTCCTGCCTAACAAAACTGAAGAGTAAATCCCCAAAGGATCAATCTCGCTTCAGAGAAAGTCCACTGTATTGTAGAACCGAGCTCAAAAACATGTATAGAAAATTAAAAAAAAATCTATCACTCCACAAGTACACTCTCCTTCTCTGGCAGCCTGTTATGGACAGAATCAAGCTGTGCCCCTCAAATTCACGTGCTGCGGCTGTGTGCCCTTCCTGTCCACGTGCTGAACTCCAGCGCTGGGCCGTTATTGCAGGAGCTGCAGGATCGGCAGGGGCTTAATCGTGGCACATCGTCCCTTTTCTCCATGGTGCGTTCAATTCACTAAAACTTTGGAATTTTTATCCATGTGAATGAGAGATATTTGTGTCTGTTGTTTTCTTTTCTTGCAAGACTTTGCACGACTTCGGTGTCAGGGTAAGGCTGACCTTGTAAAGTGACCTTACAAGTGACCTTGTAAATCTCTCCTCTTCAGTTTTGTGGAAGAGTAGTATCATTTCTGCCGTGGGTTGGGTGGACTTCCCTCAGGAGTGGCTCTGGAGACCAGTGTGGCGGTTGCCTGAGAGGTTAAGCACCCGCCTGCACTGCGACCCAGACCCCAGCCCTGCGCGTTCACCTGTGGCAGACAGTGCACGGCACTTCCACCTCCGAGTTCATGCCAGCTTTATCTGTGACAGCCCCGAACTGGGAACAAACCCAGCACCCTCCGTGAGGAGGGGCATCACTGAGGACACGTGTGTTGTCTTGACTGACTGTGGTCAGGGCTTCCTCGTGGTGTGTATCTGTCGGAATGTCAAGTTGCACACTTCAATGTTTGCAGTTTATTATATGGGCAACTAAACCTCAAGAAGGCGGTTACAAGAGAAAACACTGTAATACGAAATACATTTTCATTTTTTGTAGTACTGGGGACTGAACCCGGGGGCCCTTGACCACCGAGCCACGTCCCCAGCACTGTTTTTGTATTTTATTTAGAGACAGGGCCTCACTGAATTGCCGAGGCTGGCTTTGAGCTTGCGATCCTCCTGCCTCGACCTCCCGAGCCACTGGGATTACATGTGTGCATAATCAATTCTGGCTACAGAATTTATTTTAAAAGACAAAACCAATAACACCCATGTACTAGAAACAAGTCACATGTACTTCTATAAATATAAGAATGTAACAGTAAAAACCAAATCTTGATAGAGGAGTTAAACAGAAGGGGTAACCAGTGAAGAGGGAGCAAGAGGAGAAGAAGATGACTCTGAAAAAGTCACCCAGGACACAGCCCAGCTCAGGACAGGACAACGTGGTCACCCAGGACACAGCCCAGATCAGGACAGGGCAACGTGGTCACCCAGGACACAGCCCAGATCAGGACAGGGCAACGTGGTCACCCAGGACACAGCCCAGATCAGGACAGGGCAACGTGGTCACCCAGGACACAGCCCAGCTCAGGACAGGGCAAGGTGGTAACTCACACAGGACACAGCCCAGATCAGGACAGGACAAGGTGAGAGAGTGGGAGAAACTGTAGAGGAAGAAGGCCTCATGCATTTTCAAGTTGGAGTTCATAAGGGAGTTGACCGAGAGAGTGTGAGAATTAATGGAGAATTAATAGCTGGGGATTATCTAAATTTGATGAAAAACATGAATCCTTAAATTCAGAAGCACACATCCAAGCAAGATATAAAAAGAAATCTGTGCCTAAAGGCAAGATAGTGACATTTAAGGACAAATAGAAGATCTTGGAAGTATCTGTAGAAATATGTAATTGCTAAGAGTAATAACAGATTAAAGTCATCTGACTGAACAACCAAGGAGCTGCGGTCAGGTGGACAGCTGACTTCTCCACAGCGCACGCAGGAGCAGGAGCTGATGGAACCGGGTCTTCCCAGTGTCCAGGCCAGACGCTCATGGCCCTCACTACAGACCCTGGGAGCTCCTTCCATGGAGGTTTCAGTCTCATCTCAAAGGAGAAAAGCTTCAAGCAGACCTAAGGGACAGGACGAGGGCCCAGCTTGCCTTCTCTGTTGTGGCCACCTTGGCCTCTCGAGGCCGTGTAGCCACGCCCCTTTTCAATGTGCTCAGGACCCTCAGACTGTCCTTCCTTCCTTCCTACTGTGACAGGCCCATGTCCTCATTGTTCCTAACTCAGTGGTACATCTCCCTGGCATCACGGTGGGTGAAGGATGGAGGGATTGCTCTTTAAAGAATGGCTGGTGTGGTTTTTTTAATTTAAAATTTTTAAATTTTTTAAATTTGTTCTAATTAGTTATACATGACAGCAGAATGCATTTCGATTCATTGTACACAGATGGAGCATGACGTTTCAATTCTCTGGTTGTTCATGATGTAGAGTTGCACCACATGTCATACATGTATCTAGGGTCATGATGTCCATCTCATTCCACATCTTTCCAGCCCCCATGTCCCCTCCCTTCCCTTCCCCCTTCTTTGCCCAATCAAAGTTCCTCCATTATCCCCATGATCCCCTGTTATGGATCAGCATCCACTTATCAGAGAGAACATTTGGCCTTTTTTGGGGGGATTATCTTACTTTGCTTGGCGTGATATTCTCCAACTCCATCCATTTACCTGCAAATGCCATAATTTTATTCTCTTTTAATGCTGAGTAATATTCCATTGTGTATATGTACCACAATTTCTTTATCCATTCATCTGTTGAAGGGCATCTAGTTTGCTTCCATAGTTTGGCTATTGTGAATTGAGCTGCTGTGTCACTGTAGTATGCTGTTTTTTTTAAAATTTTTTTTGTAGTTGTAGATGGACACAATACTTTTATTTTTATTTATTTGTTTTTATGTGGTGCTGAGGATCGAACCCAGTGTCTCGCACGCGCTAGGCAAACGCGCTACCACTGAGCCACAACTGCAGCCCCTGTAGTATGCTGTTTTTAAGTCTTCTGGGTATAGACCGAGGAGTGGGATAGCTGGGTCAAATGGTGGTTCCATTCCAAGTTTTCTAAGGAATCTCCATACTGCTTTCCATAGTGGTTACACCAATTTGCAGTCCCACCAGCAATGTATGAGTGTGCCTTTTCCCCCACAACCTCGCCAACACTTATTGTTACTTGTATTCTTGATAATTGCTATTCTGAATGGCATGAGATGAAATCTTAGTTTTGATTTGCATTTCTCTAATTATTAGAGGAGTTGAACATTTTTTCATGTATTTGTTGATCAATTGTATATCTCCTTCTGAAAAGTGTCTATTCAGTTCCTTAGCCCATTTATTGATTGGGTTATTTATTTATTTGGTTTTTTGAGTTCTTCATATACCCTGGAGATTAGTGCTCTATCTGATGTGCACGTAGTAAAGATATTCTCCCATTCTGTGGGTACTCTCTACACGTTATTGATTTTTTCCTTTACTGAGAAGCTTTTTAGTTGGAATCCATCCCATTTATTAATCCTTGATTTTATTTCTTGTGCTTTAGGAATCTGGTTAAGGAAGTCAGGACCTAATCTGACATGCTGAGATTTGGGCCTACTTTTTCTTCTATTAGGCACAGGGTCTCTGTTCTAGTGTCTAAGTCTTTGATCCACTTAAAGTCAATTTTTGTGTAGGGTGAGAGATAGATGTTCAATTTCATTCTGGTACATATGGAGTTTCAGTTTCCTAAGCACCATTGGTTGAATAGGCTAACTGATCTCCAATGTATGTTTTTAGTGCCTTTGTCTAGTATGAGATAGCCATATTTATGTGGGTTTGTCTCCATGTCTTCTATTTTGTACCATTGGTCTACATGTCTATTTTGATACCAATACCATGCTGTTTTTGTTACTATTGCTCTGTAGTATAGTTTAAGGTCTGGTATTGTGATGCTTCTTGCTTCACTCTTCTTGCTAAGGATTGCTTTGGCTATTCTGGTCTCTTATTTTTACCTATAAATTTCAAAGTTGCCTTTTCTATTTCTGTAAGGAATGATGTTGGGATTTAATTAGAATTGCATTGAATCTGTATGGCGCTTTGGGTGGCAGCCATTTTGACAATATTGATTCTTATCCAGGAGCACGGGAGGCCTTCCCATCTTCTGGGGTCTTCTCCAATGTCTCTTTTTAGTGTCCTGCAGTCATCACTGTAGAGGTCGGCCACTTGGCTGGTGTGCTTGGATGCTCTTCCTCACACCTCTGCTCCACGGCCTCCCCATCTCAGAGCCCCGAGGCCTCAGTGAAAGTGGGCTCCGTGATCCCTCAGTGGGTCAGAACACCTGCCTTGCTTCCATCTCTGTACCCCATCCTTCATCTCTGCCAAGTGCAGGGAAGGGCTGTCAGCAGGTGTGAAGGGGTGTTGTCTCCAGGCCCCTGACTGTCTTCTGGGTTTCTGGCCCCTCCTCACATGGAAGCTCCCTCTGCTTCTCCCCGCTCCTGCTGCTGGCTGAGCCCACATCTGGGGGGACCATTGTCTGTAAGGCTGTTGGGTCAACTCTCCATGCCCGGATGGTCCTTCACGGGGTCACACCTGTTCTACAGACCTGGGCTGTGGCTGACACAAGCTTTCCTTGCATGTGTGTCTTTCCCTGTGCATCTCTTCATCCCAGGGAGGATTATCTGGGCCAGAACCCTCACCTCCTCCTGCAGCGCGGCCCCCTACTCACTGACATTGTCCTGCCGTGCAGACCCCTGGGAAACAGGCAATAGATCAACGCGCGTTTTCCCCACTATCACATCTACATGTCTGGCCTCCAGACAGGGTGTGGCAGGATCTGGAAGGACCAGGAGTTCTCTCAAAGGAATGGAAGTGGGGTCTGTCTGGGTTGAAAGCTGGGGCGGCCAGAGGGCCGGCCACGCTCAGAAGTGGGGTGATGCTCTGTGGCGGGAGCACTTTTGCTCTCTCAGCGCGATCTTGCCTGGTGGCTCTGGGGTCCCATGATGGCCCCGATGGCCTCCGAGGCCTCCACCCTGTGGAGCCTGTGGAGCCTGTGGGTCTGCTCCTCTGCCGTGCTCGGCCTCTGACGGCTGCATTGCCTCAACAATGCCTGCGGGGGCGCCGTCCCCGTCTTCCCTAGGCCCACAAGCTGTGGCTGTTCTGACTGTGCCCAGGCTCCCCCACCCGGGACGAGCCCTGTCATGGGGTGCATCCTGAGATTTCCAAGTTGGAAGGTCCACGAGGCACATGGGATCGTCAGGCGGTTTAGCTGGGAGAAGACGTGAATCTGTGTCCCCAGAAGGACAGGGAAAAGTCACCCAGTGACGTGTTCTCCACCAGGGAAAGTGTCCAAGTAGAGAACAGCTGACCTGCACAGCAGCAGTGCCTGGTGCTCGGTGGGCCCCGGAGAGCTGGCGGGGCTGCCCACTCACCCTCTGGCCCCTGCCTGAGAGCATGCAGGGTGGGCGTGGGCCAGCAAGGCCAGAGGTGAAGAGCCAGGGCGGCTACAGGCCCAGAGCAGACCCTGGCGCGGCTGCAGGGCCGGCTGCCCACAGGTGCTTCGCCACCGCTGCTCGGAGGGACAGGCTTGAGGCACTTGAAGGCTTTCCTCCTTCCTCGTTGCTCCCTGCCACCCTGGTGAGCCGTGCTTCCATCCAGGACGGCCATCTACAGTGTGGAGCGTTACAGCAACCCACCTATAGCGACCCAAAGCCACACGTTTGCATTTTAAGTAGCTTTCAATGCTTGCAGCAGCTGGGTCTCCAAAGTTGGGAAATAGCTAACATTTTCTCCTGTGCTGCCCAGGGAAAACCCCTGCTCTTCAGTTACACGACCCCAACACACGGCGGGCAGAGCAGGGACAATCACAGAATGCGGAGTGACTCCCAGGAACAGCACTGTGAGCGCGAGCACAGAGATGCCAGGGAACGGCCGGCACAGCCTGCAGCGGGAAGGTGCACGCCCCGGTCACAAGCAGCAGCGATTTTAAGTGACATCGATCCAGAAACAACATAATCAGGAAGAAGGAATCATAGCAGGTACGGTAGTTCCCTCTGGCCAAGAGGAGCTGTTCTCACAAGGTAGGGGAAGAGTGGAGTGTCCTGCTGCGATGGCCTGGGGGCCCGCGTTCTTGCCCACTTCTCCCAAGGCAGTTTTCTCCTTGAGTGAGGAAGCTCCGAGATGGTGAACCATGGGTGCTGCAGGTGACCCGCACTCCCTGTGCACAGGCTGGCCCGGGTCAGGACCCCTGGGTGGGAGAGGTGCCAGCCGGTGTCCCCTGGTTGCCTCCCAGGGCTGGTGCACTGGTTAGGCTGCACGTACCTGGAGTTAATCCCTGTGATGGGCTCAGAGTGCCCCTTACACTGAGACCCTAACCCCCAGGACCTCAGACAGGGACGGGATCAGGAGCAGGGCCCTTAGGGAAGGAATGAGGCTAAAGGAGGCTGTTAGGGTGGCCCTGATTCTGTCTGTGTCCTCCCGAGAAGAGGAGGCCAGGACACAGACACAGGCCAAGGGCGGCCTAGAAGACACCCGTGGAGGACATGCAGGAAAGTGTGTCTGCGAGTCAAGGAGGGGACGGCAGGGAGAGCCCGCCTGCCCGCTCCTTGACCCGACCTCCTCCCCCAGAACCGGACATGAGACACCCATCTGTCAGGCCACCCAGACCGTGGTGCAGTGTCACAGCAGCATAGCACTGACCCAGCACAGCACCAGTTACTGCGTCACAGACACGTTGTGCCCGTGCATTTAGGCTAGGCGGGGTTCAGGGTCAAGGTGACAGTCTCTTGACATGCAAGCGAGTTTTCCTTCAAATCCACACACATCGGGTAGGACATCTCCCTGCATCCTCTGGCCTTCCTCCCCAGCCTGAGGCGTCTGTTAGGGAGTGGGCCTCAGAGCGGGTGGGGTACCGTGGCCTCATGCTATAGGGCGGGGAGAGCTCCAGCCCTGGGGCTCTGGGTCCTCTGCACCGAGGCCTCGCGGGGGGGCCTGCAGGAGGAGCAGAGAGGTCAGTCACCAACGGGTGGCCAGGTGCTCGGCGGTGTTCCTCCTTAGAGGGGCCCTTAGTGCCCCTGGGCCTGAGATGGGGTGACATGCTCCCACCTCCCTGGGTCTGCACGGCCTAGGAGCCTGGATTAAGTAAGGTTTGAAAAGAAGAGAAGATCAGTCTCAGAGCGGCATTGTGAACCCCGTGTCATGTGCGTGTCCATTTAGCATTTGGGTTCTAGGTCGTTACTTTGGGCCACTGCAATCGGGGCACCATGGATTACCAAAGGGACTGACACTTGTAGTGGAGCTCCCACAGCCCACCAGGTGGGTCGGAGAGCCACGCATTGCCTGCAGGCGCGGGCCACCACGCCAGGCCCCATCATGTGCAGGGCCTCCCCTGGGCTGGGCCTCCCTCGGCTCTGCTTGCTGAGTGGTGCATCTTCACGCACTGCAGTGAACCTCCAGGTGTGCCTCTGCCCACCGTGGACAGCGAGGGGCCCAGACGCCAGCCGGGCTGCTGCTTCTCAGAGCTTTCAGCTCCTGCTTGGGGTGAGCGGCAAGGACTGGAAGCCACCGTCTGCTGCCTGTGCCGGTCTCCGTGCCAGTCTCCATGCCAGCCTGAGCCTGGAATGTGCCTTTCACTGGACTCTGCCTGGACAAGGAAGGGGTGCTCCTCCTGCCCTCTGAGCGGTCCTCCTGGCTGGGGCCTGCCTGTGCAGCCCAGGAAGGCCAGGGCCATCCCCTGGGTGAGCCGCCCCGTGCCTGGGCCTGGGATCAGCACTCGGCAGCTGCGGGGTGGGGGATACATCCCTGTGCAGCGTCCCTGTGTTCTGTCTTCTGTTGTCCTTCCACAGAGTCGCGTCTGAGCTCCTCCCGTCCTGTTCACCCGCACATGCTCCCACAGCTGTACTTCGTGGTTGCCCTTGTGCGTCCAGGGTCAGCAGGATCACCATGCGTGGAGCCACGAGCGGGATCCCCTCATGCCCTGAGGGGAACCTGGTTGTAACCACACAGGGTAGTGGGCCAGCACAGTGCCAGGTGGAGACTTTCTTGCCTTGCTTGGCTCATGCAAATCCCACCCCAAACACTCAATGCCCAGGACTGGACACCTGCTGTAATCGCAACCTCCCGTTTGTACAGAATAACGCGAGGCAGACAGTCCGGAAGGCTCTGAAGTCACCTTCGCTTTATTGGAAATGGAATACTAAGTGGTTTTCTAAGAAGTCTTTGTTTAATAAAAGATTTGGGACTGCGGCACCCTGGGAAGGCCAGCCGAGGGCCTGCTCCGAGCTTCGCTGGCTGCGGGTCTCTCCTTTGTCATTGATATATGTGGCACGAAATGACGAACGCACACACAACACGGGGGCTGCGGGAACACACATGAAGGAGAACCAGCCGTGCGCGTCCCCTTATCTGCATTTGCAGGTCGGCCAGATCCATCAATGCAGCGCAGGCCACTGCAGGGTCCCAGGCCGGTGGGGCCGGGAGGAGGAGCAGGAGGGTGCAGGGGATGCCACGGATTCTGTAGGAAAATGCAGGCACGTTCCATTTAGAAATTTCTATTAGGGGCAGGGGCAAAGTATCTATAATAATTTTAAGGACATTTCCCAAATGTTTATTTAGATAAAAGATGGATAACAGTAAAACTCCCGAACCCACAGCCTGATAACTAGGTTTTATTAATGACCTGCCATATGCCAGGGCTGGATAATTAAAGTTTTTCCCCCAAAGGAAGAGAGTGGACAAATTTATTTGATGCTTTGATAACCAGGGACACTGGTTGAAAACTATTGATATAATCAGAGCTCATTCGATTTGCTCGAGACAGCCGTTCCTATCAGCTAATTTCACCTGTGAATAGTTAATTATCCTCTGGATGCATATGGGCGAGCCATTAATAAAATTTGACTATGTCATAGTTTCTTTGTCACCCACATGTGCCTTTTATCGCCTGGATCACCTTCTTAGTCTTTTATTATTATTAGTCATTCCTTCCCATTCTCTCTTAACAAAAAAAAAATAACGCTGGGGAAGACGGATGCAGGCTGGGGGGTTTTGCAGCTGCGTTACGGTTGGCACCAGGGCCCGGGCACAGAAGAGGGCCAGAGTAAGCCCAGCAGGTGGGCGCCCCGCGCACCTCGCCCAGCCTCTGGGGACAGCCGCCTCCCAACCGCGCCTCTGGACAGGCTCATGTGGTGGGTAGCCAACGGGGCCAGCAGCCAGGCCCTGGGGCCAGTGCAGCTCAAGGGGTGCTGTCTCCTGCCTCACTGGATGAAGCAGTGGGACACAGCCACCCCGAAAGCACCTCAGCACAGCCTGACTGTCCCCCGACGCATCATGGGCCAGTTCCTGGCCTCGGCAAGTCCAGTGATCCCTGCTGGTCCTGCTGGCTCAGAAGAGACGGTCGAGACGGCATCTCAGCAGACGCCGGGACAGGGAGCAGCCGTGCGGAGGGCTGTGCCAGGTGCCGCTCCGTCCATGTGCCGCTTGGTGATGTTGAGACTGTCCCAGAGTGGAGTGACCTTCAGCTCCACCCACATCCTTCGTGGACGTCCTCAGTAGTGACCATGGACGTCCTGGGCTCTGCACACACGTGAGGCCTCTCTGCAGCCCCCACCATGTGGGCAAGCTCTCGGGTCTGGGTGGTGCATGGCCAGGAGGGAGATGTTGTCCCTGTCTGTGTGCAGGGGACACCGTTCACTAGGATTGAGAAAACCATGGTGGGTCTGGAAGGGGCTCCAGTGAGTCCTTACTGTCCCCAGGGGCCATGAGCACTGAGGGCTGCTGTCTCCCAGGAAATGCTCAACTCCAGGGCACTTAGGGATCTGCGATCCCTGCCCTGACCCACCAGGTCCCACAGGCTCCAGGGCCCCTGTGCCCTGATCCTCACAGTGTCCACATCCCTCCCTGAGTCCTCGGGGCCTTTGCTTGCCCGCTACCTGGCATGCCTCTCCTGCCCTGCCCAGTGTGGCTACTCCCTCTGGACAGGTCTCTGCCCAACACACTCCCTGAAGAAGGACCCTGAGCCCCTAGAGGGGCCCTCACTGTTCCACCACTTAGCGGCTTGTCCCTGTGGGGTCTTCACTGTGCCTGCCTGTGGGAATGCAGGACCATGGGTGGGAGCCTCCTGTCCTGCTCACGGAAGCACCTGCAAGGGAGCATCTCGTGGGTCCCCGCCGGGAGCTCAGGTCAGCTTGTGATCACCAGCACTGGGTGGAATCTGCATGATGCCTGAGGCTCTCCTACCCCCTGGCCACCTGTGCTTTCTTCTCCCTGGTCCTCGGCTTGGAATCCCACAGATGTGGCTTCCTGAAGACCAGGGTGTCCTCCCCTGAAGAACGCAAGATGTGGATGACTAGGCAGCTTTGGGTGTGTTGGGCCACATCCCTGGGATGTGAGGACCTCACTGGAGCCACATCAGAGAACATGCCCCAACAGAGCTTGGAAGTCCAGCCACTGGCCGCTCTTTTGGCCCCTGGGCAGGCAGGGGTCCCAGGATCCTGTGGATGAGGAAGGTGGTGTAGACTGGGCTGCGGGTGAAGGGCTGAGGTTGAGGGTGGGAGCCCTGGAGAAGAAGCTGCTATATAAGAAGGCCACCAGGCTGTCCGAGGCTGCTTGAGGGACAGGGTGAGCCTGTCACTCACCAGGGCTAGTCCAGCACATGTCACTCAAGGCCAGGCCAAGACCTGTCTGTGCAGGTTGGACAGAGGCTCTGTTCTGTGTGGTGAGGCTGCTGCAGGGAGGCTGAGCCACTTCTTCTGGGTGGACTCCACACACACACAGCGGCAAGGGCAAGTGCCGATGCTCAGGAGCAGGAGAGAAGGGCGCCGTGTGCAGTGGGGCACTCGGCCTGCAGCTTCAGACAGGCAGGCATGCGTTCCCTAGGAGAGAGCCCGGCGCACCTCGTCCCGTGAAGGGCCAAAGTGGAGAGAAGGCACGCCCATGCCGCATGCCACGGAGGGACACATTGGCTCTGAGGCCACACAGGAGACCAGCGACTCCCTCTGGCATTTCTGGCCACATGTTCTCGGAAGCACCTCCCGTCTCCCTTTGGCTCAGCTGGACCAGCGACCAGCTCTGGAAGCAGAGAGGGCCCAGCGTGGCATCCTGAGCCAGGGCGTGGGCATGTGCCCTTTCCCTCATTCTCTGCCATCAGGTCCAGGGGCGCCAGGTAAAAGGAAGACCACCAGTTCTACGTGAATTTCGATTAACAACGGGCAATTTCTATACGTGTGCCTCACATGATATTTAGGACACACTTGACTATGAAATCAGTGAAGCTTATCTGAGTATTATTCTCGGCAGTCTTGCCTCCTGTGTATGGGTGGCAGCCCTGCCTGAGTCACTGCTGGGGACAATTCCTTAGGCATCCAGCTCCACAGCCTCTGTGCAGCGACACTCACCCACAAGGAGGCCCATACTCAGGGACACCTGAGCACCCTTCAGAGCACGGGCAGAGGCCTTACAGCCCAGGCTGGCTCACAGCCCTGGTGCAGAGGGGATGCAGGAGCCAGCCCCGCCCCAGCCGCCCTGGTTGACAGGCGAGCCTTTGCCCAACACAGTGGTGGGCCCGGGGCCGTGAAGCCAACACAGCGCCCTCATCCAGCGCCCACGCTGCCTGACCCTCGCTGGCTGCTGAGTCTCACTCTGGAAGGGAGGGTCCGGTCAGGTGATGGGGAACACCCACTCATGCTCCACCCTCTGCGCAAGGTAATTAGCTGGAAGTGCTCTTCAGCAAGTGGAGGTGCACTAACCAGGGTGCCTGGGCAGGGGATTTCCTGTGTCACTTGCACCTGGACAGAGTGGGGCTTCTGGGGCCTGCCATGGCCTTGGGGACACTTCCTCCTCGTGATGTTTGGGTTCCGGGTCCTGGACGTCTACGGTGCACACAGCCCACAGCCCAGGATGTCAGACCTCCTCGTCTGCTCTTCCTGAGGATGTACTGGGCTCCTCAGGTACACACTAGGCCTCGAGCCTGTGCCTGGGCGAGGACATGAGCTTCTCTGGGGGAAGCCGACCCCAGCTGTGCTTTCCCCGTTCCCCAGCAAGAGAGCTCACACCAGGGCTCAAGCTGTGCACTCCCTTTGAGTCTCTGTGGTGAGGCTGTTGCATCTCCACAGTGGGCGCCCCTTTGTGGTCCTGCCTCCTCCTTAAAGCCCTGCATCCTGGATGGACATGAACAGGAGGCCCCACTTTGGAGGTCTGCATCTGCAGCAAGTGAAGGGGACCCCAAGTCCAGAGTGGGTGCATAGAGGCCCAGAGGGCAGGCCTGGCCAGCCCCCGGCTCTGCAGGCTTTGAGGTCAGTCCTGGCACAGGCGGGGCTGTATCCCACCCGCTTCTCCAGATTCCCTTGAGGCGTGCACACTGAGTGAGCTCCCCAAGGTGCTGTGTGACACGTCCTGGGTCACCCTGAGGGTGATGAACATCCCCAGCCCCAGTGCTCAGGGCCCCTTTTCTACCTGGAGGAAACTCCAAAGCAAGCACCTTTATTTACCAACAGATACGACCCAGGTCCCTGCAGAGTTGGGTCTGGAATAAACTCTCGGTGTTGATGAAAGCGTGTTGAGTGAGGGCACGTGGGAGCTCCCGAGCTGGGCCGGGCCCTGCAGCGCTGCAGCCGACCCAGCAGCTCACCACCAGTTTCTGCTTTCTGGGTTCTCGTCACATGAATTCAGAGAATGGAATCCAGAGACCAGGATGAACGTGTGCGAGTAGGGTACTCTACTGCCTTAGAAGCACAGCTCCACAGGAGGGGACCCAACAAGGGCTGCCGTCTGCTGTGCTAGTCTCTGGCGCTTGGGGCAATGCTCTCGGCCCAAACTCATGCTCATCAGGATTTGGAAAAGGACTGACGCTATTGTCAGCCCTGCATCCCACCCGGGTTTACCTTACTCCCATTTCTCCCTGCTTCTGGCTTCTTGGGAAGTGGGAGGTTGAGGTCATTGAATGGTACGTGCGCAGTTGGGGAGGGGTCTGGAGCTGCATGCTGTGCGGGGTGGGTGTGCGCTGGACTGGGGAGCTGTGTGCCTTGGCTGGCCCGCCCCACCTCAGGCCCCTGCTGGCACGGCGGGGCCCTCACGGCTGGGCCTGTGCTTGCCACCCGCCCTCCAGCCTCCCAGGCTGCCTCTCCAGCACATCTGCTCTGCTGCTTCTCAGTGGGCCAGTGTGCGGCCTGGTGCAGGGGAGCTTGTCCTGGGTACACCGCCAGGCCCGCGTCCTCTTGCTGGGCCACTCTCGTCCATGGGCCCCTTGGGAAGTGCCCATCCTCAGCAACCCAGGGCTCCCTCTGGCCATCTGTGCCCTTCAGATACGACAGGGGACATGGCACTGCATCCTGCCCAGGGCTCGTCTCCTGGTCCCCATGTCCACCTGTCCCCCAACCTGACCCTGGGCAGTGTGAGCCCCTGTGCCCCCTCCCTGGCCAGGTCCAGAATTCTGCCTGTCCCCATGCCCAGGGCTCCCTGTACCTGCAGATCGCCATCCTGCAGAAGGCCTCTCTTTTGTGCCCCATGGTCTGGTTCTAACACGCTTGAGCGACTGCCTGCTGAAATCATGATGTCCATCGTTCCAGAGAATGTGGGGTTGATGTTACATGTGTCACCATCTGAATCAATGAACTAGTTTAGAGCACTTCTGGGTTTGTGGCAAGATTGAGCCGAAAGCTCAGGGTTCACACAAGCCCCTGTCCCTGCACAGGCCAGCCTCCCCAGCCAAGCAGCCCAGTCGTCCCCTTAGTGAAGCTATGTCAACACGTCGTCACTCGAGCGCACCTGCACACTGGGTTCACTCTCAGTGGTCACCATGTCAGCTGCGTCCCTCCACCACATCTTCTGCCCTGATGTTCTGCCTCATCTGAGCCTGGAGGAATGGAGCCTGCTGACTATGGACTGAGACCTCTGAAGCCGTGAGCCCCCAAGTACACTCTTCCTCCTCTGTAATTGTTTTGGTCGGGTCTTTTAGTCACAGCAGCGAAAAAGCTGACTAAGCCACGGGGGAACCTCTGGGTTCATTCCGAGGAGATGCTGGGTCAGTGAGAAGCTCGGCCTGCCTTCCAGAGCGGCTGAGCACTCTGCACCCCGCAGCCTGGTGGGGAGCTGCTGTGGCTCCCAGCCTCGCCCATGCTGGTGACTCCATAGCTCAAGGTGGTGGCCTTGCTAAGGGATGTGCGCTGGTGACGCCATGGCTCTGGGTCAAGGCCTTGCTAAGGGACATGCAGTGGCATCTCGTGGCTTCAGCTCACCTCTCCTTGAGGACGATGACGTGGGACGTCCTTCCTGTCCTTTCCCTCTGGAGCTGTCCTGTGGGAGGGTCTGCTCAGGCATTTGCTCGAGTCTTTAGTCCGGCTGTCCCCACTTCATTTGCTTGGGGTGGGGTCCCTGCGTTTGGACCCGGGTCTCTGTCAGATGCCGTTGCGGGTCCTCCTCCCCCTGGCAGCTGATTGTCTTCCTCTTGTTCCCACCTTTCACAGAGCACGTGTCCTTGATTTCAATGATGTCCAGCTGGTCAGTTATTTCTTCCACAGATCACATCTCTGGAGCCGTATCTACGAAGCTGTTGCTGCGCCCGAGGGCGTCTGGGTCTTCCTGTGTTATCCTTTGGGTACAGGTCGCACGGTTAGTGAATTTCTGGGACTGCCATGTCTGTCTGGAGTTGTTGCTCTGCATGTGCATGTCCAGAAGGTCCAGCGCCACTCGCTGGCCAGCCGTCCTTCCTCTGCTGAACCGCCGTGGCTCCTCTGCTGAGGCTCGCTGCTCTGGGTCCTCCGTCCTGTCCCGTGGGCCCACGTGTCCACGCTTTGTCAGCACCACACGTCTGGGCTGCTGCCGCGTTTCCCTGAGTCCTGAGTCGGGTCGGGCCAGTGCCCTGCCTGTTCTTCAGTGTTGGGCTACTTATTCAGGGTCTTTTGTCTCTCCACGCAAACCTTAGAATCGCACGTTGACACCCGTAAAGTACTGCAGGGACCATGAGAGGGGCTGCCGTGACTGCAGCCGGGCCGGGAAGGCCTGGCCTGTTCCGGGCGCCGTGCCTGCGCAGCTGTGAAGGCGCGCTCTGCTCTCTTCGTGTGTGAGTTCTTTGATGCTCTCATCCAGGTGTTTCAGTTTTCTTTATGTAGATTGTGCGTGTGTTGTTTAAGGTTTCTGCCTGAACGTTTCCTCTCTGGGGTGTGGATGTAAAGCCAGTGTGCTTTGGTCCATGTGCCCTGTTGCTGTATTGGCCCTGTGGCCTTCGGATTCTCCAGGGTGGCCCAGATTCCCAGGACTGCGCCAGGGTTCTGGGTTTTCTACATGATCACACCATCTGCAAATGGTGCTGGGTCTGTTCCTCCCTGCCCCATCCAGGCCCTCAGTACACCATTGAACAGACACTCCTGCTGTGTTTCTGGTCTAGCAGGAGAGCTCGAGTTTCTCAGCGTGAAGCACCAGGGCAGCTGCAGGTTGGGGAAGGGCCACTGGCATGCTGAGGAGGTGCGCCTCTGTTCCTGGTGTGCTCATTGTAAATGCGTAGTGAGTTTTGACAAATCCTACACAAAATCCAATTTTTTTTTCTTTCTCTTGATATGCTTTGTGATTTTCCTTTCTAGCTGTTTATGTGACGTGTACATTAATTGAGTTTCAAGTGCTGAATCAGATGTGTACTTGGAGTAAACCCCACCTGATGGTGGTATGAGAGTATTTTTGTGCATTACTAACTCTTACGCTTCTCGCTGGGGTTTCTGCGTCTGTGTTTAAGTGACATTCCTGTGTTTTCTTCCCATGGTGTCTTCATTTACCTGTGCTGTTGGGGTGGCTCTGGCCTCACAGAACGAGTCTGTGTTCACCTGCTTCTGTTCTCCCTGCACACAGTGTAGAGAACTCAAGCAACTTCCTCGTTGGTGACCTGGTGGGACCAACATGCTGCCTATTTGGGAAAGTAATCAAGTACTGATGCGATTTCTGTAGTAGACAGACCCGTGCAGATGGCCTTTTTATTCCCGTGTGAGTTTAGAACATCGTGGCTTTCAAGGGAGTTGCCGGTTGCATCCAGATCTGCACTCTGTAGCGTGTTTGTTCGGGATATCTTGGTATTCTCTGTGTCCATAGAGTCCTAGGTCATGTCCCCTTGTTTCTGACACCAGTCATTTGTGCGCTTTCTCCTCTTTTTGTAGTTAGCCTGGCCAATCAATTTCATTGATCTTTTCAAAGAACCAGCTTTTGGTTTTGTTGATTTTCTCTATTGATTTTCTATTTTCAATTTTATTGACTTTGCTCTAATTTTTATTTTTTGTTTTCTTTTGCTTACTTTGGATTTAATTGCTTTTCAAGTTTCCTCAGGTGCAAGAGTATGTTATTGATTGAAGATCTTTCTGCTCTAAGATCGGTGTTTAATGCTGTAATTCCCCTCTAAGTACGGCTTCGTCTGTATCCTCCAAATTTTGATAATGGCTTTTGCATTTTCATTAGTTCAAATTCTCTTGAGACTTCTTTGGCCTGTGTGGTGCTTAGAAATATGTTGTTCAGCCTCCAAGTGTCTTGGGATTTTCCAGCTATCCCTGTTTGATTTCTAGTTTAAATGCACTGCAGTCTGAGAGCCTGTCCTGAGTGACTTCTGTCCTCTCAGGGTGCCCGAGGGTCATCTATCTCATGCCATCTACCTTGGGACTGTCTGCAAGCGTCTGAGGAGACTGGGGGTCCTGGTTTTGGAGTTGTCCACAGAGGGCTCCCATGTGGCTCACAGGTGGTGCTCTTTGAGACCGACTGGGTGCTTCCTGATTTCTGCTGCTGGATTCCGCCTCATGTTCTGATGCTGTTGTCTGGTGCACACAGTAAAGACTGCCGTGTGTGCTGGGGAATCGACCCCTTTATCATCAGCATAAATCCCCCTTTTTATACCTTTGTTTTATTTCTTTATTTTCATGTGGTGCTGAGGATCGAAACCAGAGCCTCACATGTGCGAGGCAAGCGCTCCACCCCGAGCCACCGCCCCAGGCCTGACATAAGCCCCCCTTTGTCTCTTGCCTTGCCTCGCTCTGAAGTCTTCTCGTCTGAGGTCGGCGCAGCTCCGTCACCGTGGCCGTGCCTCTCCGTGCTCACCTCCAGGCTGTGTCTGTGTATTCACTCATTCCTGCCGGTGCAGCGTGACCGCATGCAGTAGGGAATCCACCGTGCCACATCTGTATGTGCGGGAGACACGATGCCATCACCCCATTCTCCAGTCCCTCCCGCCCCTCCGCTTTGCCTCTCATCCACTTACTCGACCCTGCCGTTCTCCCTTATGTTGTCTCCCTTTTATTTACTGCTTTACAATCGCACGTGGGTGCGGGGCCGCTGCGGTGGTGCCTTCGCTCGCAGGCACGCGCAGTCAGGCTTCTTTCTTTCCCTGGACGGCTGCACACCCCTCTCCCTGCCTCTCCATCACTTGGCTATAATGATTTCTCTCTCTCTTTTTCTTATTAATACAGTATTTTTTGCCTCCCCTCTGTCAAACCCCGAGCCAGCCACTTCTCCCAGACAGCTGGGGAGGCACAGGCAAAGAAACATGCAGGGAGGACACACATGGACAGGGATCGTGAGGTGGAGACCGCTCCTTCCCCTGGCAAAGACGGTGACACAGGCCACCATCAGGCGAAGGAGCCCGTGGCCAGCTCGCTTCTATTTTTGTGAGCTCCCTTTTTGATTCCCTTGTTGTTCTCTCTAGCTTCCACAAAGGAGAGAGAGAGCACTCGACCCTTGACTTTCAGAGTCTGGCTTACTTCCCTTGGCATGATGTTCTCCAGTTCCATTCTTTACTGGCAAGTGACATGGTGTCATTTCTCTGTGACTGAATAGAACGCCATTGTGTATATGTACCAGTTTCTTAATTCATTCGTCTGTTGACGGGCACCTGACTGGTTCCGTAACTTGGCCACTGTGAGCTGTGCTGCCGTCAACAGTGGAACTCAGGCGTTGCCGTGGTATTCTGATTTCAGTTCTTTTGGATAAATACCAAGGAGAGGAGTAGCTGGGTTGTGTGGTGGCTCCATTCCTAATCCTTTGAGAAATCTCCACACTACTTTCCAGAGTGCTTGTGCTGGTTTTCAGTCCCACCAGCCGTGGATAGTGCTCCTCTCTCCCTGCATTTCACCAGTGCTTACTGTTACTCGTGTTCCCATGGTTGCCATTCTAACTGGGGCGAGATGAAATCTCACTGTCATTTTGATTTGCATTTCACTGGTTGCTAAGGATGTTGAGTGTCCCCCCATATCTGCTGGCCAATTGTGCTTCTTCTTATTATAAATGTCTGTTCAGACAGTTTTCCTGTATACACATAGGAAAACATGACAGTGAATCCCACCATCGTGTGTATCCGTAAGAATGGGATCCTAACTAGAATAAGGTAGATTCCATGCTTGTATGGATGAAATGGATTCTGCTGCATGTTTAACTAAAAAGAACCAATAAATTTTAAAATATTAAAAAGAAGTATCTGTTTAGATCATTTGTCCATTTATCGGGTCGTGTGTTTTCCTGTGTTAAGTTTTTTTTCAGTTCTTCATATGTTCTTAATACTGATCCTGTTGGAAGAGCAGCCAGCGCAGACCCTCTCTCACTCTGCAGACCCTCTTCTCTTGCTCCCAATTGCTTCCTTTGCTGTGACGAAGCTTTGAAAATCTGAGGTCACCCCACTTGTCAGTCTATTTCTCGCACATTAGGGGTCTTGGTAAGGGAGTTGCTCCTGGGCCAATATGTTGGAGTTTGCATCTATGTTTTCTTCTAGAAGCTGCAGTGTGTCTAACCCAACTCTTAGGTCTTTGACTCACTTAGAGTTGATGCTTGTGCAAGGTAAGAGAGAAGAATCTAGGTTCATTCTACCGATGGACATCCAGTTTTTCCAGGTTTACAAGGCTGTCTTTTCTTCAATTTATGCTTTTGGCAACTTTGTCAAGGATCAGGTGACCGCATTTGTGTTGATCTGTCTCTGTGTCTTCTAGTCCATTCCACTGTCTTCAGGTCTGCTGTTATGGTGCCATCCTGGTTGTGTGACCGTCGCTCTGTAGTACGTTTTGAGATGAGGTATTGTGCTGCCTCCTGTGTTGCTCTTCTTGCTCAGGATTGCTTTGGCTATTCTGAGTCTCTTATTCTTCCAGAGGAACTTCAGGACTGTGTTTTCTAGTTCTGTGAAGAATGTCATTGATATTTTGGTGAGGATCACATTGAATAATGTATATCGCCATTCTGACAATATTAATTCTGCCTGTCCAACAAGGCAGGTCTTTCCATCTTCTAAGATTTTCTTTAATTCTTCAGCATTCTATAGTTTTCATTGTAGGTCTTTCACCTCCTTGGTTAGATTTATTTCCAGGTATTTTTATTATTTTTGAAGGTGTTGTGAATGGAAGTTTTCCTGATTTTTTTTTTTCATGAAGTCCATTGTTGGAGTATAGGAAAGCTATTGATTTTTATGTGTTTGTCTTGTACCCTGTTTCTTTGAAAAATTGCTTATCAGCTCTAGAAACTCTTTTGGGTACAGTTTTTGGATCTTCTAGTTACAGAATCATGTCATCAGCAAACAGAGATAGTTTGACTTTTTATTTTCAGCTTTTAACCCAACTAAGTCAATGATAACTGTAAACATTAATGGTCTTCTGGGCAGGGTGCATCTCTGTTACTCCAGCTATCGAGCAGTCTGAGGCAGGAAGATGACAAGTTGGAGGTCATCTTGGGCAATTTAACAAGACCCTGTCTGAAAATAAAGTAAAGAGGACCGGAAATGTAGCTCAGTGATAGAGTGCCCCAGGGTTCAATCCTCAGAGATGCCAAAGGTAGGAGGGACAGTGGTCTGAACACACTAATTCAATATAAATCCTGTGTGTGTGTGTGTGTGTGTGTGCGCGCGCACGCCTTGGGCTTGGACTCAGGGGCACTGTACTACTGAGCTACATCGCCAATCCTTTTATTTTCTTTTTTATTTTGAGATACAGTCTTGCTAATTTGCTGAGGCTAACCTTAAGCTTCTGATCCTCCTGCCTCAAGTAAAAGAGTTTTGAAATTAATTACAAAATAATATTGATAGTCAATATTAGACAATTGACTTTGACTAAATATCTGAGAAAAAACAACTGAATGGAGGGAAGGCTCAGTGTGCCTAATAGCTTCTGACTTTGGAGGCCAGGGTCAGTGGGCCTTATTGGACCCGAGCTGAGGCAGAACATCATGGTAGGAGGTCATGGCTCACCTTAGGGCAACCAGGAAGAGAGAGCGAAAGAGAGAACAGGGAGGGTCCGGGGCCAAGATACGCTCTTCCAGGGTGCACCTGCAGACACCCACTTTCTCCAGCTCGGCCCCACTGCCTACAGTCTCCACCGCTTCCCAACAATGCCATCAAATGTGAATCCTTCCATGACTAATCCATTTATGAGGCCTGAGCCCTCAAGATCCAATCACTTTCCTAAATACCCACCTCGGAGGAGTCCTGCACTGGGGACCAAGACGTCAACACACGTCTTCGTGAGATGGACAAGGGTAGGCAGTGGAGAGCGGGGGGGTGGGGGGCCAGTGAAGGGTGACAAGAGGGCAGGCACAAGGACAGCCTCCCAACATGCCCGGCACGTTGTAAGACAGCTCCTGTTTCTCAGAAAGGCCGTCAGTCTCCATTTTTCTGAAAGCAACTGGCGAACCCACAGTCCAGCCTGTGCCCACCGCGGGAGAATTGCAATATCTGAAGCCAATCAAGAGCAGCTCGTCATCGTCTCCTCTGGCGCCTTTGAAAGGAGGAGTGCGGTAAGACTTAGACGTTGCCCCTGCCCTCCCAGGCAGGGCGCTCGGAATCTTGCCCTCACTTTCCTTTCTAATAAAGTTCCTGCTTGTTTGCTTACCGTGGAGGCACTCTCAGTGTCCTTTCTTCCACTCCGTGGCACACACCCAGCCCCAGCTCCTGTGGTAACACTGAGGGACACTTCATGTCCCATCCATGACAAGGACCAAACTAAGTGTTGTCTATATGAAATGTGCATTATGTATTTATTTTTGTGAATTATCTATCAATGTTTCCACTTTAAATACAAAGAGACAGGAGAAAAACCCATACGGTGGCTCAGAGGAACCCACATGAGGCACCAGCTCTTCGAGAGTGAATTCATTCAGCAGCAAACTGAGGTAGGGCGATGGGGTGGGGGGAGCAGGTCGGCAGCTTGGTGAAATACTATCCAGAAGAGAACCCAAACAATATTGGTCCTGAGAATAGAGGGAGAATTAATAAAGGCAACAGAGAGTGACAGCGTGCTGTCTCCAGGCGGAGGAGGGAAGTAATCCTCTAACAAGAAGAAAGACATTTTCCCATGAAGCATAAGGGCGAAGGATGCCAATCCATGTGTCCAAGATCAGAGCAGATAATAAACTCAGAAGAGCCGAGCTGTGTTTAGCAGGGAGAACTCTGGAGCTCTCTGGCTGGAGAGAGAACTGGTAATGTGCACAGAGGTCTCTGCGTCTCCCTCGCACAGGCTGCTGTAGAGGGGGAGCAGTGGCAGCTTGAGAGGACCCATTGATCAGGCTTCCCAAGTGACTTTCAGAAATCAGTCTCCTCCCACTCTCTCACTTTTTTGTCCTGTGTACTTGCTTTATGAATATCCAAGACAGAACTGCCAATTAGACTCCTTTCCACTGGATCCTTGGGTACTCATATTGACAGCCAATCTGAGCATAGGAGAGAGACTTGTATCTTACTGAGACTCTGCAGAGTGAAGAAAAAGGTGCTTCCATTTGAAATTATTGTACTGATCTCTGAGTATCATGGCTGATTTTCAGTATCTCTGAAAATCGTGGCTGACGGGGGGCAGGGAAATGGGTCTGAGCTGGATAGGATGGAAAGTCCCACTTCCCCGAGCCAAATGCACAGACTGTTAGGTCAGTTTGGGTCAGAGCAGAAATCAGTAAAGGATATGAGACTTATATTTTAATAACTTCCTCACAGTGTACAGTTTCTAAGATTTGAAATACTAGATACAAGATAAGGATAAACTAAAAGAAATCTAAGTCAGCACTACAGAAAATACTTAAGTACTACCCTTAAAAGAAAGAACTTAAAAATAAGCTCCAGAATTCCAAAATGGATGAGTCTCACTAGAACAGTAGTTAAGCAAATAAAAGTTAAGATCAAATTAAATATATAAAGCAAATCAAAATGGCAGGAAATAATATATCTCTCCATATGACTCTGAATGTAAATAGTCTCAACTCTCACTAAAAGACACAGACTGGCAGAGTGGATTTAAAAACAAGATACAACTACATGCTGTTTGCAAGACATTAATCTCACAGGCAGAGACAGTCACAGCTGAAAGTGAAAGAATAGAAAAGGATATTCCATGCAAATGGAGTCTTAAAACAAGCAGGAGTAGCTGTTCTCAAATTTGATGGAGCAGATTTCAAGCAAAAATTAGTTAGAAATGAAATAAGGAAAGTCACTTCTTACTAGTAAAGGGAATAATCCAACAAGAAGATATAATGATAGTAAATATTAATGCCTGAAACATTTGTGCACCTAATTAAAGAAAATAAACACTCTTGACATAAAGACTCAGATAAACCTCAATACAAGATTATTGTGTGATTTCAGTAGTCTTCTCACTAATAGACAGGTCATCCAGACATAAAAATCAATAGACATTTTAGACCTAAAATACACTATAAACCAAATGGACTAGACAGACATTAATACAATTTGTTATCCAACAAAAGCTGAATTCAGTTTCTTCTCAACAGTTCATGAAACTTTCTCCAAAATTGTTAAAATTTTAGGACGTAAAGCAAGTCTCAGTAAATACCAAAAAAATAAAAAACAACCCCAAAACAATATAATTCCTTGGATTTTATCAAATCAAAAAATAATGTAATTAGATGTTAACAGCAAGAAATATTATAGAAAGCAAGAACATGAAGATTGAACAATACACTTTTGAACAAGGAATGGACTGTAGAAGAAATGATAGGAAAAGTTTAAAAAATTCCTATAATCAAACAAGAAGAGTGACACAATGTACCAAAATCTCTGGACACTATGAACGCAGTTGTAAGAAGAAAGTTTATAGCATTAAGTGGCTACATTAAAAAAATGGAAAGATACTAAGTAAACTAATGTAAAATCTCAAGGCTCTAAGAAATAACTAAGATCAGAGTCAAAATTAATAAAATAGAAAATTAAAAAATAATACAAAGGATAATTGTAACTGAGTTGATTGTTTGAAAAAATAAAGATTGATAAGCTCTTATCAAACTAACCAAAAGAGAGCAGACTTAAATCAACAAAATTAAAGATCAGAAAGGCAATATCATTACAGATGTTTCTGAAATCCATAGAAGCATTAAGAACTTTTTTCAATAAATGGGAAAATCTAGAAGGCATTGACAAATTTTTAGACACATGACCTGCCCAATTGAACCAGGAGGTCATGGAAAACCTAAGCAGACCAATCTTAAGCAATGAGATTGAAGAGCAGCAAAACATCCTTCCAGTGAAGAGAAGCCCAGGGCCAGATGGGAGCTCATGGCCTCGATCGTCCAACCCTGGAGACACAAGCAAACTGAGCACCAGCAGCCTGAGGCACCCCTCAGCCAGGAGCCCTGACTAGAAACAGTTCCCAGGTGCCTGGGTTCCTCAAACATCCCTGGAAGGTGTGGAGCATGACAGAACCAAGATCAAAGTAGAGTCTGTTCCAGCAGCTGGTCTTGACCACCCACCTGGAGCCAGGGCTCCGTGGGACAGAGACTGGGTGCTGCAGGAGACAGGGTCCTCCCCCAGGGCAATGGCTAATGAGTCTGGGTCAAGAGCTACGGGCACACGGGCTCAAAGTGGGGGCCCTCCCCATGGAGAGAGCGAAGACTGCCCCGAACCAGAAGAAAGGCGAGGATACTGGCCACTGGGGGCGGGGCTAAAGCCTGGTCCTCCTGCAGTGCCCAGGGGCGTGATTTCCAAGGATGCTTTTCTTCTCACGGAGGTGCAGCTGAACCAGGCGGTCAGCTTGTCCCAGAAGCAGCAGAGATGCTCTGCAGCTGACACTGTGATCCTGTGACAGGGCGCTTGGGCGGCTGGAGCTGCTGGAATAGCAGAGGGTAGGAGACGGGCGCGGCTCCAAGGGCAGCCATGGCGTCTGCCAGCAGCACCCACAGACCCACGGGAGGCTAAGGCAGCACAGGAGACAGACGGCAGGAAGGCTGGGCTGCCGAGCCTTCCATGCTGGTCCAGTCGCCCACTGACGTCTGTGGGTCCAGGGAAGAGCCAGTGTTTCCACATTGTGCCTCCTCGTCCATGAAAGGGTCCTCGGTCACCATCATGCTCAGAAGCCACAGGACGGCGGCAGCACGGCGAGTGAGAGGTGAAAGTTGACCATGCAGAGTGTGACCTCCACACAGCGGTTCCAAGGTGACCAAGAGCAAGGGAAGCTGGAGGGCCCTCGGTGACAGCAGAATCCCATACCCACATTCTGTGCCCCTCGTGATGGCATTGGAACCTGGGGAGGGAACAGAAGCATGACCTGCTGCAATGGGCGGTGGTCTCCCGTGCCTGAGGGCTTGCTTTGCTGTCCCAGCCTGTGCCCCACATGGTGTTCCTGATGTCTCACTGCCGCAAGCAAGGCAGCCCGTGGGTGGGCTGCGGGCTGGGTCGGGTCGCCTGAATGCATGCGTGGCGTTCGCCAAGGGTCATTGCAGTGCAGTTAAGAGGAAGCCGTGCCAGAGTAGAGCAGGTCCCCTCTGACCTCTGTCACCCTCGTGAAGAGGGAAGAGGGGGACACAGACACACCCCAAGAACACCGCCTGCCAATGAGGCAGAGAGGGAAGCGCTGTGGCCACTCAGCAGGAACCCCAAAGGATGCCAGCCCCCATGGGCGCAGCCAGCGGGCCTGGACAGATGCTCACGGCCTCCGCCTGGGAGACGACACTCCCTTGCGCAGGCCACAGTCTGTGCTGCTGTCACAGCCCCCCGGACCCCAACTTGGTCAGTCTGAGAAAAGCAGGAACTAGTGAACACGAGGGTCTTGGGTCCTCTACTGGCTTCAGGGTGAGGTTGGTGACTTGTGGCTGAAAGGTGAGTAAGCCAGTGGGTTTCTCCTTGCCGTTTGGAAAGGGTGGAGGCAGGAGTCTCTGTGAGCCCCACCTGGCCTGGCTCCGAGTGCAGAAGGTGGACCGTCCCCTTTGCCCCACACAGAGTCTGGATGAGTCTCCATCGTCAGCAGTCAGGTGAGGTCCAGGTCCTGGGAACTACAGTTTGCTGACCTGGAAGCAGCATCCTGTGTCCCTGTTCCTGACATT
Source organism: Xerus rutilus (assembly GCA_028644305.1). NCBI lineage: Eukaryota > Metazoa > Chordata > Mammalia > Rodentia > Sciuridae > Xerus > Xerus rutilus. The sequence continues at coordinate 932,828 of CM053405.1, forward strand.
AGTCGGCCCCCTGATGGCAGCTGCGGTCCTTCCAGCCCTGCAGATTGGCCTGCAGAGTGGCCCTGAGCCAGCCCTCCCTGGCCCTGGGGATGTGGGTGTGTGACAGGTCGGAAGTGTATCCCCTCCAGTTAGCAGAGCCAGGGTGACAAGGAGGGGCTCACACCATTATCTGCTGGCCTTGCAGGCCATCCAGATCTTTGGGCACCAGCAGAGAAAACAGCTCAGCTCAGAAGGAACCGCGAGGTCCGGTCTGGAATCCCTTCCTCTACAGCTTTCCCTGCGGAAGAACAGCTCACCTGCAGACCTCGCCGAGTGGTCTTTGCCCGTGTTTCTTTGGGCTTCAGCTTGGGGGATTGAGACCTTCCCTCAGGGAAAGAAGGAGTTCCACTGCCTGCCTGGTCGCCCCAGCATCAACGCCTGGGGGCAGGGGCACCAGTCATGGAAGGAACCTCCCCTACGCCTCCCTTCACCCAGGGAGAGCCCAGGGATGGCCCCGTGGGCAGCAGCTTGGCCAGCTGGCTGGGTGCCCACCCGGCACCCTGTGCAGCAAGCCCCCTGCACCGTGGTGGCCCCCGGCAGCCTGCCCAGCCTGTCCAGGAGGCGGGTGGAAGTCCCTGTGAGTGAGCGAGCCGCTCAGATCAGCTCTGCCGCTCCTCCCAGGGTGCACGGTGTCGCCTGGCTCCGCCTTGCTGCATCCTTCTGCCATTGCTGGGGAATCCACCCCGGAGCCGTATCTCCCGCGGCCGGAGCGCCCATCCTGCCACCCTCACAGCCCCCTGCAGCGTGAACACCCCTGTGTTACTGCAGGCAGCGGGGGGCAGTCGGGCCTGCGCTGACAGGGCTCCCCAGAGCTGCTCCGTCAGCGCCTCCTGCACCCGACCCAACCCTCGACAGTCCCGGGACTGAGGCAGGGGACAGCCTGCTCCTGCCGTTAAGGTGCTCGTCTCTTGCTCCTGGACGTTGAGCAAGGAGGTGACAGAGGCCTTGGGATGGCAAAACCAAGTCATGGGGATGAAGTATGACCATGTGTGCGCTGCTCTGACCTGTGGCAGCTGCCACAGGAGGTTGTGTTAATTCTGTACAGGACTAGGGGAGCCATGGGCAGGAGAGAGGGAAGTGCCTCCCATCCATAGTTAAATAGGGGGCCAGCGTCCAGTGCCCCCGAGCTGGCACATTCCATTAGCTTGATCTGGCCACTGGACTTTTGGAAACCCACCCATCTACCCAACCTACAGTGGTTTGAGGCTGCCGGTCAGTTAGGGTTGCCTGTGGACCTCTTCATGGTCATCTGAGCCTCAACTCATGCCTCCTGGACTCAGAGAAGCTGGTGGGAGCTGAGCCCTGTTCTAAGGGGGACCGAGGGGACAATCCAGCTCATGGTATATCAAACCAAGGCAGGAGGCGGGGCAGGTGCGGCAGACTCGCGAGCTGGGAGGCGCTGTGCCTGTGCCTCACCAGCAGGCAGTCCCCGCCTGCCTTAGAAACGTGCCCCTGCAACCCTGGAGCAGCCCATCCCCTGCATGAGGGGTGATGGCCCTGGTCTGGCTAATGAGGACCTGGAGACAGGAGAGGGCTGGGCAGGCTGGAGAGGCAGCTTCCCGGGCCTCCAGGGGCTGAGCCAGCCATCGGGGCCTCCCTGCACAGCTGCTCTCAGGCCTGGGGTGGTCCTGACTCTGCCCTGCCTGCCTGGGCCCTGTCCCCTTCATAAGCACCAGCTTCCTTACCTGCCCCAGGGGACCCTCTGCTTGTGCAGTTGAGCTCAGAACCCAAGGGCATGGCATCCAGTCATGCAGCTCACGTGCAGATATGCCAAAGGCCAGAGTAGCCTAGGCCACTGTCCTCCTCAGAACCCCAGGTCAGAGGTCTGATCCATGGCACAGCTTGGATGCTGTCGCCTAGCCCATGACCTCTGAAAGTCGCCGTTTAAAGCTGATAGGCAAGAAGTGAGGCTGGAGGGCTTGTTCAGGAGTTCCCTCCGTGACAGCTTTATCCTGGCCAGCATTCGCTCCTGGGCCTTTGTATCAGCGTCTCCTGAAGGAGTGCAGAGGCTGAGAGCCACCTGCCCGGCTGCAAAGGGCAGAGGCGACTGAGGCCAGGGCTCACTTCTCTGTCCCCGAGCCTGATGCATCATGGCCCTCACTCTGCTCCTCAGCCTGCCCAGTGGGTGTGTGTCCCTCACAGCCTGGGCAGCCCCTCCCCATCCAGGCAGAGGAGCTGCGTCCCAGGCCCACAGCTCCTGCCCTGCTGGGTTACAGCTGCTGGAGTCCACGGTCATCTGCCTAGCCGTGTCCTCTGGGTGACACTCCTCCTGGGAATGCCAGCTCCAGTAGCAGCTCGAGCCCTGCTGGATCTTCTGTCTGCGGCCTCAGGGACAACGTGAGGTGACCGGCCCCACAGGCTGCTCCCCTGCCGCTCTGTGCTGTGCTCACGTCCAGCACTGAGTTCTCCCTGGAGAGTCTGCTATTTTCTGCATCTCTGAGAGGAAAACCTGAGGGACCAAAGAGCCATCTGCTCGGGTGCCCCTCGGGGTTCGATTCCTGCCCTGCCCTGCGGGTGGAAATGGGGAGCGTGAGGAAGGCTTGGCTTGAGTCCTCTGCCAGTCAGAGAGCCTAGGACACCTGAGGGGGAGCGTTTCCCGAGCTGCAGGGAGCCAGGGCTGGGGACACCATCAGTCACGTCCCACACAGGTGTGGACTCCCAGCAGCCCCAGGTCCCCCCTGCCCAAGGCGAGGGTGCCAGGAGGTGCCTGGAGTGTGGCTCAGAGTCCTTGTGATGTGACCAGTGTTCTTGGAAGAAGAGATGGGAGGGGCCGGCCCCCCACCCCCGCCTGAGGACATGGAGAGGGGCCGCCTGCGAACCAGGAAGAGGCTTTACTGGAGCCAAGTTGACCGGCACCTTGATCTTGGACTTCCAGTCCCCAGAACTGTGGGAAGCGGAGCATGTGCCTGAGCGCCCAGCCCGTGGCATCCACGCAAAAGTCCAAGGGGACCAAGACCGCTGTCCTCACCAACCAGATCTGTGGAGTACGCGTTCTTGCCGAGTTCCAAGCTGAAGGCACGTCAGTGCGCCCACAGTCTCCGCACCACACCAGGCATCCTGCGGGTCGGCCCGCTGTGAGACGGCCACCAGGTGGGTCTTGATGGCTTGATGGTAGCTGGCCAATGTGGTTGGGGCCTCTGCTCCTGGGGACTGGGGAGGCTTGGCCTCGCCCTGAAGACCATCCTGTGTGGTGACCCATGACCCGGAGTTCCTGGTGCTCTTTCCTTGGGTAATCCCCCAACCTGAGTGGGGCTGGACCCAGGAAACCCTCCCTAAAGGTGAGTGCCTGGCCACAGAGGCAGTCCTCTGAGATTGGTCAAGAAGAGCAAGGCTGGGGGCCGGCTGGTTCTCACACCTCTGCAGCTGGCTCGCTGCTGCTGCGGCTCTGTAGGCAGGGGGTGCAGGGCATGGAAGCCGCTGCCAGCAAGTGACCCCTGCCAGCAGCCACAGAGGGAGCCTGCCCCAGTCTGCGTCCCTGCAGAACCTGGAAGGGATGGGCTGCAGCCTGTGAGCTCCGGCCTGGAGGCCACTGAGTCCCTCCTGAGCTCACAGCAGCAGCAGGTCTTCCTGAAGTCTCCTCCAGAGGCACAGGGCTCCGCCTGCTCAGGGAGGCCACATACCTCCAGCGGATGGCCTAGCTCACCTCCCATTTCCTGAGTGAATGTGCCCGTCCCCTGCACAAGCCCTCCTGTTGACCGGCACGTTTGGGTCAATCCAAGGAGGCTGCAAACTATGGCCCCAGGGGCCTGTGTGCCCAAGCCAGGTCGCATGAGTGGGCTCTGGGGATGGTAGCAGACCCTGAGCGTCTGCCATCCTCCTCGGCCTGGATCACGTGCCAACGGGCAGTGAGGAATTTGCAGGAGGTTGGGGTCTGGGTTCAGGAGGACTGAGTTCACACCAGAAATAGCCTCTGCCTGTGCTGAGGTGAGACTGCCCCTCGGGGATCAGAACTGGAGCCACAGGACTGCAGCCATGCACACGCTGTCCCATCCATGTCCCAAGAGAGCACCAGAAGGGCTGGGGATGTGGCTCAGTGGTTAAGGGCTCCTGGGCTCAACCCCTATACCTCCCAATATATATATATATATCAAATATATCTCATATTCAATCCAGACAAAAAGCCTGTATTTTAAAAAGGTGTGGGGATGTAGCTCAGTGGCAGAGTCGCTGCCCAGCATGTGTGAGGCCCTGGGTTCAAGCCCCCATATTGCAAAGAAAAAAACAAAAGAAAAGAAAAAGAAAAAAAGAAAGCATCAGAGACAACCATGTCATCGTGGAACAGGAAAAAGCAGGTACCAAACCGGCACAGTTCTATAAGCCAGGCTGGACACGGGCATGACCCACATGGCCCACACATGATCCACATGAGCACACATGGCTCACTGCATGGTCACGCCCTCGGGACTCACACATACGTGATTCATACACAGCTTACACAACTGTGCACTCGACCATGACCCACAGAGCAGGAGTCATGTGTGATTCAGACGCAGCTCACACGGGGCCCACACATGACTCACACCCACGATCCGCACCCGTGAGTCCTGTGCTGAGCTCCACACACAGCCCAGGGCTCCCTGCCTGCCATTTCCTTTGATCCCTGAGCTTACCATGAAGTCCAGCACAAAGGGGCCCGAGTAGCCCATGGGCTGCACTACCTGGTGGCCCTGGGCTTGAGGAGATGGGAAGGGGCAGCGTGAGTGGCAGGGGGCAGAGGAGGGGGTGAAGGAGGGAAGGGAAGAGGCGAGGATCTTAGGTCCTCCTCCCTGCGCTGCCTGAGTCTGGCTTTAGAGCTGGCCAGCTCTCAGAGTGCCCAGAGGGTGCCAGCAGTGCGAAGTCACTGCCCACCTGCAGCCCTGTACCTGGAGCCCACAGGGCACTCACCAACGCTGAGCTCTGATCCGTGGTCTGCAGCGGCCCAGGCTCTGGAGGTCACGCTCGTGGGGGACCCTTCCTGTCTCTGGAGACACTCAAGCTCTGGGCACCCTGACTCAGCAGGGAGGAGCTGCTGCAGAGCACCCGGATGGCGGCCCTCAGCCGAGCAGCTCTGCTGCAGTCGGGGTCCTCGGGGCCCCGGGGGGCGGGCGGGGGTGCTGGAAGACGCAGAACTGGCCCAAGTCACTTCTGTAAATGACCATAGGTCATTGCAAACTGGCAGGATTCAAGAACTACCCGCAGAAGCAGGCTTCCTGCTTCCTGCTCCTCTCTGCACGGCGGCCAGGTGCTCTACCCGGGACCCCGGCCAGTCTCCTGGGTGTGGAGGGTCTGGGCTGCTTTGTCTTTATCGTGCGGAAGGGTAGCGCGGTTGGTAGCTGTGTCCCTGACAGAGAGCCCCCATGCCTGGCAGCTGCAGGCAGTGCTGACCCTCTCCTGCTGGTGGCCAGTGCTGGACACTCCTGATGGAGCCAGCTCTCCTCATGTCCAGCCTGCCACCCATCCAATCTGCCTTGCTGGCATGAAGAAGAGACACTCTGACTGGAAAGAGAGGCCACCCGGGCTCTGCTTGGGCTGGGAGGAGAAGCGAGCCACGTGGCGCAGGGGCTGCCGGGGAAACCAGAGCCCACCCACCCACTGTAGCGGGCCCCCAGCACGCCACCCCACCACTGCCTGAGCTGGACCCTCTGCTGTGCCCCTGCAGCCCCACTCCACCCTCCTGACCCCCTGACACACCACACAAAATTGGTCTTTTCTTCCCCCTGGAGAAAAGCCAGGCTGCTCGGAGATGGAGCGTTTCCCTTGGACCCGTCTCCTGTCCCCTCCTGTGCCCGGGGGTCATTCTGAACCAGGTGGGTGCAGGCACACATACGCACATGTGCACACCACAGGCCACAACAGGACATTCACACACACGCACATGCACCCCCACATGGGCTCACACTCTAACACTCCCTGCCGACTACGTGAGCTCTGTGTGGGGAACGCCTGCTGAGCTATCCTCGGCTCCAGCCCTGGGAACCTGCACAGGCTGTGCAGTCCTGAGGGGCCATTCGTGGGCCCTGGGCCTGGCCACGTGGGGAGCCATCTGTGGACCCCAGGCCTGGCCACGTGAGGGGCCACCTGTGGACCCAGGTCTGGCCACATGAGGGGCCACCTGTGGAACCTGGGCCTGGCCACATGAGGGGCCATCCATGGACCCAGGCCTGGCTACGTGGGGGGCCATCTGTGGACCCCAGGTCTGGCCACGTGAGGGGCCACCTGTGGAACCTGGGCTTGGCCACGTGAGGGGCCATCCGTGGACCCAGGTCTGGCCATGTGGGGGGCCACCTGTGGAACCTGGGCCTGGCCATGGGGGCGGCCATCCATGGACCCCGGGCCTGGCCACATGGAGGGTGACCTGTCCTGAGCCAGTGCTCTAAGCTAGCTAAGGGGGAAGGGAGGCCGCGTCTTCCTCAAGTCCTGGCCTCTGTCCTGCTCAATGGCAGTCATCCTCCAACTGGCTCTTGGGAGCACCTTGTTCCTGCCCCTGGAGCAATGCCCCTCAGCCAGGCCCTCTCTCCCATCCCAGCCCCTGAGGCCACCAGCTCTGCCTCCTGCCTTGGTGTCTCAGCTGTCCCCTCTCCTCAGGATCTGCCCTCACCTCGACTCCTACTGTCTCTCCAGCTCTGCCCTCTCCCTGGCCTCACTAATGGGCCTCTCTGTAGCAGTCCCTGCATGTGAAGCCCACCTAGGCTGCCTGCATCACCTGAGGGCAGTCACATGAGCAGCCCCTCAAGGCCCTGGCCATCCCAGGCCTGTCATTGTGGTGGGTGCACAGGGGGCTGCTTCTCCTGGCCCTTCCTGAGGCCCTGGGCATGGGGGCAGGTGGACACAGGGTGGGGACCAGGCCTGGAGAGGATGCTGCAGGCCGTCCATGCAGCCTCGGCCACAGAGCAGAATCAGGCAGGGCTGGAAGGGCCTCTGGGCACCTGGCCTCATCCCTTGCTCTGTGGATGTGGAGGCTGCGGCAGACGGGCTGGCAGCTTCACGCCCCAGTGTGTGGGGCCCGGAGCCCTAGGAGCTGCCTCTCCTCTCCAGGCTTGGGCGTGGGCACTGCAGAGGGCTGTGCATGCCGCCCTTGGGCATGAGTTAGGCCCAGGACAGCTCTCGGCCAGCCTCCTGCTGCTGAGGACACGCTGTGGGCTACTCAGGTCCCCTCACAGGCCCGACCATGCATCCTCACCCATGACCTCCTTCTGTTTGGATGTGGCCTTTTGGTATGAGGACCCTGCCACATTCTGCAAGGATGGGCAGAGCTCATTCTGTGTTCAATGAGATACAGCAGAGAGATCATTTGAGCAACTGTGTCAGCTTAAATGTATTTCCTTGTACTGCGTGAAGCCCTTCAGGAGCCCCTGCAATTTGCTTTGTCTTGCTGAAAACAATATGTTCCCCGAAGACCCCAGCGTGAGGCCATTACAACACGGAATTCATATTGCATAAGCTCAGAGATGTTCAGCCCGGATGACAAATGGAGGCTTCAGTGCAGTATTTATGCTCTGCGGGAACACGGCATCCATAAGTCATGGGTGTCCCAGGGCACCGCCGCCCAGTACTAGCCCAGGGTGTGCTCGGCTCCACAGTTAAGGCCCAAACAGGCCTCTGCCAGTGGTGGGAGCGGTGCTTGGGGTGTTGGGAGGGGACGTGGGACAGAGCACCCCGCTTCACACCGGCTGCTGCTCATGCACGCCGAGGACTTGTCCAGAGGCTGGGCCAACTGGCCTCCTTAGTATCTGGGGAGAGAGAGAGGCTGATAGAGGAAGTGCGGAGGAGACATCTGCCACACACGCAGTGGACGATGAAGGGTTTGCTTTTAGAACAGCTGCCCGACAGGAAGAGGCGCAGCGGCTCACGGTCCAGGCGAGGCTGTGCACACAGGAGGCGGGCCTCGAGAGCCGCCTCTGGACCCACATCAACATCACCCAGGAATGCATGACCCGGTCAGCCGGCAGGAGCAGGGTGTTGGTGTGCGGCATTGGTGAGGAGGTGGCCGCAGGAGCCTGGGGGCCATGTGCAGGAACACACAGCCCACACCTGGAGCTCCGCTCCCAGGAGCTCATGCACAGGACAGGCCCACACTGGAAACAGTGCCGCTGGCCACCCACGGTCAGTGCACTGGAGGAAGGCAGTGCACGAGGCCCTGCACGTGCGTCAGTGGCGGCCACAGCGCACAGGGCACTCAGCACGCTCCACTGAGAGCTGAGTTTCGAACCCAGGTGACACTAGCGCTTCCTTGGCCTGGCAGGCCCACCCTCTGGACATTCAAAGAGCTGCAGCTGCTGGGAAAGCAGATTGGAGGGGCTTGCCGCACAGAAGGGACGGCGGAGACGCACCGCCAGAGCAGGAAGGAGCAGGTCCTGGAAGCCCCCAGGTTCTTCCAGAAAGGCTGCTCCACAGGCCCACCTCACTCGCCCTCCTTACAGAGGCTCTTCGCCCAGGGTGGGTCCATGTCCCCACCTCTCCCACCTGGGTGGATCTGCCCAAGTGGGAACGGCTTCTAGACCTGGGCCGCTGAGCAACCTGGTGGCTACTGAACTCTCCTGGGACTGTCCCCTGGGCCCCTAGCCACTGTGCCACCATAAAGCCAACACCCAAGTGGATGAACTGCGTGGGGCTCGGGCCACGCCCTGGCTGAGGACGCAGAGACAGCCAGAAACCCTGCTGAGCTCCTGTGAGGATCCTTCCTGGGACCCAGGACAACCTCGCAGCTGCCCCTGGGGGCGCCTGTGTCTGTCCCAACCGCAGACCCCAGAGCCAGCCTGGCTCAGCGTTGCTTTGAGCCACAGGCATTCAGAGCACAGAGGGCTGGATCACTCCTGCGGGGCTGTGGAGAGGCGCAGGGGTACAGCTGCGGAGACCTGGGGTGTCAGCAGGGTGTCTGCCCTCCAGGGACGAGGCCCGCTGTGGAGGAGGCCCTGCTCTCATCTGTGTCTCACGCAAAGAATAAATTAGAGCCGAAAAAGAAAACGTGATCCTGGAAATTGTAAACAAGCTAAAACAAAAGAACCTAATTATGTATCAAGTTGGCAACAAAACCCAGGAGAAAAGCATTATTTGAGTGACTTGAGGACATAGTATTGTGACTGTGCATCCTCCCTGGGAAATCCTGTCAGGACAAATGAGAACTTGAAGAGATCTGAGACCTCACGCAGAATTCCAAAGCCCCAGCTCAATCAGAGTGGCCCGTGTCCACGGGTTGGCTCCTGCAGTTCAGCCAAACTCAAACTGAAAGTCACCCAGGCAATTATGCCTGCTGCACATGTGCAGGCGGCTGTCCCTGTCCTCATGGCAGGGGTCCAACACAGCAGTGCTCTGCAGGGCATGTGCTGGTCCTCCAGAGAGATCCAGGTCGGGCGATGCTCGTGGACTGTGCGCCAGCAGCACGCCTCTGTACCAGGGACCCGGGGGCTGCGGCTGGTATGCAAGGGCACGCTGGATGCCGAGGGGCACTTGTGTGTCCACGAGGAGCAACGGCACCCTAAGTGAGAGCAAGGAGCTTCGCCACGGACCTGCTGTCAGACGGGGTGCTGCAGAGCCTCGCGGCTGCTGGGGCCCTGCTCTGGCGCGGCCTCCTCTGGAGGACCTGCGGTCTCCCTGCAGACGAGTGGGTTCGCGTGCTCTCAGGACAGTGGTATCGGGCCCACAGTGCCCGGCGTAGGCACCAGCGGCCTCTGCCGTGTTCTGAGCCTTGAGCAGTCCGGGCCACGCCCCAGGTGTCCCCACCCGCCCAGCACTTCCGTCCCCAGCTCACCCGCTCTCAGCGCCTAGGCAACAGTGCTGGCGGGCTGCCTTCCTGCCAACCCCCACCAGCCCTGGACAGCACTGTGCCTCCCAGCTGGTGGGGACATTTTCCATGGCCACTGCGCCTAAGGCCTGCAGGAGCTCCCTTCCCGCATCCTCACAGGAGCCTGGTGGGGAGTCCCCCAGCTGTCCTGGACTGTCATGCCTGGCTGCACCCGGGCCTGAGGTCCAGCCCTGTGCACGCTCATCACAACCACCCAGGGATAGCGGGCATGTGGGCTCGCCTCTCACCCCATGTGCCATGGCCTGCTTCTTCCAGGGTCTGCCTCTGCTCCCCAGGCCGCATCTCTGGACACGTCCTCCCTGGGGCTCGGGATACAGAAGGCTCTGAGAACTTGCTCCCACAGTGGGCCCAGGGCCGGGATGACCCAATCGCTCCTCCTGCCTCCTCCACGGGACCTTTGTCCTCCTCCCTCTTCCATGGGAATCTGTCCCTCCCTGTTTCTCCTCCTCCATGGGGACCTGAGTCCCCATGATGCTCAGCCTCCTCCATGGGGACCCGAGTCCTCCTCCTCCTCTATGGGGACTTGAGTCCTCTTCCTCCTCCTCCTCCATGGGGACCCAAGTTCTCCTCCTCCTCCTCCATGGGGACCCAAGTCCTTCTCCTCCTCCTCCTCCTTCATAGGGACCTGAGTCCTCCTCCTCCTCCTCTGTGGGGACCTGAGTCCTCCTCTCTCCTCCTCCTCCATGGGGACCTGAGTCCTCCTTTCTCCTCCTCCTCCTCCTCCATGGGGACCTGAGTCCTCCTCCTCCTCCTTCATGAGGACCTGAGTCTTCCTCCTCCTCCTCCTCCTTCCTCCTCTTCCTCCTCCTCCTTCCTCCTCCTCCTCCTCCTCCATGGGGACATGAGTCCTCCTCCTCCTCGTCCTCATGGGAACCCGAGTCCTCTTCCTCCTCCTCCTCCATGGGGACCCAAGTCCTCCTCCTCCTCCTCCATGGGGACATGAGTCCTCCTCTCTCCTCCTCCTCCTCCATGGGTACCCAAGTCTTCCTCCTCCTCCATGGGGACCCGAGTCCTCCTCCTCCTCCTCCTCCCTCCTCCGCTTCCTCTCCTCTGCAGAGTGCCGTCTGGTGCGTATGCCTGCTCCTTTCTCATCTGGACTCTCTCCCCGGGTGTCCTCAGCCCCCGCACTTGGTCAGCAGGAGCATTTCCATCCTTGCTGTGGGAGGCGGGGTTCCCTCCCCGCTACTTGCTGCCTTGGTCTTCCTTCAGGACTGGACTCTGCCTTGGTCTTCTTCCTTCAGGACTGGACTCTGCCTTGGTCTTCCTTCAGGACTGGACTCTGCCTTGGTCTTCCTTCAGGACTGGACTCTGCCTTGGTCTTCTTCCTTCAGGACTGGACTCTGCCTTGGTCTTCCTTCAGGACTGGACTCTGGCTTGGCTTATCTTTCTCACCACTGGAACTGCCCAAGAAGGCCAGCGTCTTCCTCTTCCATATGTCACAGCACCCAGGACTGTCTAGGGCAGGGACTTGGGGATGGCAGTACAGACATCATCTCAGAGCACCGGGGACCCCAGGAACAAGGACCAGCTGGGCCTGACCGCAGGGCACGCCTCCCGCTGTGCCTGGTTGCTGAGCTCATGGGGACTCTCCTCCTAGAGAGCCTTGTGCTATGGGATCCGAGTCCCTTCGTCAGCGGCACTCCTTCCTGGGAGATGGGACCCCCCTAGGCCAGCGAGGACTCTCCAATGGTCACTCATCAGGACTTTCCCAGCAAGATCCTGGGCTGACCCCGACCTAGTCAGCAGGCAGATGACCACGTGGCCGCCCAGCTCTGCTCACCCACGCCCTTGGGACTTTCCACACCCAAGAGGAAAGGCACACAGGGGCTCGGGGAATTCAGGACGCCTCGGCTGGAGAGCCAGTGCACCGCCTCCGAAGGACCCTTTTCAGCGCTTTCCAAGCTCTGCCCCTCAAAGACCCCCGGGAGGAGCGGTCCCCGGGAGGTGCCAGCCTGGCTCCTCAGGATGGCGTCGTCTGGCACCTCCTGCAGAGTGAACGCCGGGGCTAGGGTCTCGGCAGAGGGCTCTCCTCTGCAGGCGTGGCTTTGAAGAGCATGGTGCTTCCTTGGCAGCTTGGCCACATGTCTGCTGGCTTTGGCCACCTGCTCCGGCCAGGCTGGGAGTTTCCAGCTAAATGTTATCACATAGCTAAGTTCCAGTGGGAGGGTCTCACGTGGCTCTTGGAGACCAGGAGACCGGGTGACGAGACCAGAGTGGAGCAGCAGGGCCTGGAGCAGGAGAGGCAGGGCTCTGGGCAGGCTGCCGCTGTCCATTACGAGGACCCTCCTGGGAGGCCCAGTCCCAGCCAGCTGCTCCTCTGTCCCTGGGCCTGGACCTCTGTCCCCTAGCTGGCTCAGCCATGTGCACCTTTCCTTAGGGCTTGGAGTGGCCACCCTTGGCGCCTGTGCAGTGGCATGGACAGCTGGGCAGTGGGGCGAGCACCAAGGTCTTCTGGAAGACGGGAGGGTGAGGAGTTTTCCCCCAGGGAGGAGGTGCTCCCCTGTGTCCCCAGGGCCTGTTCCTGGTCTCCAGAGCGTGGAGTTGGGCCTAGTTGTCCATGACGCGGGTCCTTTCCCTTCAGTGTCCCACACCCACAGGCTCAGAGGGTCCTGGTGGCATCCTGGCCACCCCATGGGCAGTGTTCACGCTTGGACACCGAGACACACGGGTGTCCTGCAGGGAGGTAGCAGAATTGCAAGAACGATGGCAAAGCTGTGAAGCTTCTTTACCTTGGAGGAGGGAGGGGGAGGGAGGCGGGGAAGGGCAGGAGCTCAAGGTCTCTGAGGGCTCCCTGCTGGCCAGGTGACCCACTCACCTGGTGTTCTACGTGATCACAAAGAAAGGAGTTCTGAAGAAGTTCAGTCCCAAAAACTCGAAAGCACGCCAACCAAGCACACCAGCTATGACCTCTCTGGATGGAGGTAGGGGCACCCATGCTGACAGGTACCATCTGGTGACAGTGGAGTATGGTGTGGCCACAGCTCCAGGGCAGGGCAGCTGAGGAAGGGGCAAAGCCAAGCAGGATGGATGCCAAGCCGTGCCCAGTGGCCGTGCTCCAATGCAAGGGTGGGAAAGCAGCTGTGTCCTGAGGGCGGTTCTGCCGAGGCCCGAGGCCCGGGCTTTCAGCTGGAGAGCCACAGGGAGCAGGTTGGCGAGTGAGCTGGACATCCATGGGTGGGGAGCTGGCTGTCGTGGGTGAGCCTGCACACAGGCCTGGTGTCTCTTCAGTAGAAACCATGGGCTAGAGGAGCCTTTGTCTGTGAGGGGCCTCATTGGCAGGCAGAGGCAGTGGCCAGAAGTCTGACACATCCTAAATCCCAGGGGCAACACAAGAGCCTCCTGGGGCTGCCAGGGAGACCAGCCAGCTGTGACAGGGGCAGCCTGTGGCTCTGGGGTCTGGCCAGCCAGGTGGTACCGAGGCTCCCAGGGTCAGAGGACCCTCTCTGGCTCTTGGAGTTGGGGGAGATGAGGCCCTGAAACCTGCTGCTGGGGCACAGGGTGGGGACACAGGGCACCTGCGGTTCTCGTGGATGAGGCCACCCACTCCTGCCCGGGGTGGGAGGGCAGCACCGCCCAACCGCCCTGCTTCTTGGCTCGTCCTCAGCTCCGTGGTCACTGGCAGCTTCATGACGCGGATGCAGGGCCCGGCCCCTGTGGGCCCCGCACAGCCCTGGCTTGTCCTTCGGGGCCGGGTCTCCCTCGTGCTGTGCCAAGACCCCTTCTCACTCCTCAAGGGCCTGACTCCAGCTCCAGCTGGAGCCCCGGGTGCTCACCTGTCATTTCCACTCACATGGCCTCCAGGACCTCGCGCAGCCGCCCTGCTGCTCACCAGCCCATGTGGTGCTGGAGGCTGCCTGACCCAGGAGCAGGTGTGTGCTGTGCCACTCGAGCGCCCTCCCTGCCCACGGGCACTGGCGCCATTGCAAGTCGTGGCCGCCGTGTAAAGGGCTCCTCCTCAGCAGGACACCTCTTCCCAGTCGTCCTTTCCTGTTGGGTTTTGTCCTTTTCTAAGTGAGAGGGCGGAGCGCGTGGTGTGCGGAGACCAGCCCTCATCATCGATCTGCACACGCCATGCTCCTCGTGTTTATGTGATCCTCCCTGACGCGACACACAGCTGGGCGCAGGAGCATGGGCCTCATCTCCCACCAGGTTCGGGTTCTGCTCCGATGGAGGGGAGCTGTCCTGACCTCGCGGTGTGAGCACAGCGTGCTAACATCTCCCGGCTGTATTTGGCACAGTTTGCAACTTCAGTCTTCAGTGTGAGGCGGACGTCTAGGTCTGTTCCCTGGGACGGAAGGCAGCGGTCCCCGCACCCAGCCAGCTTCGCCTGCACCCTGGGCCTCAGCTCAGAGGCCGCCTGCCCGCCCCTCTGCACTCCAGCTCAATAAAGTCCTTTCATTCTTGATCTGAATCCAGCAGGAAGCCTGAGCACGTGCCCTTCCCACCCCGAATTCCTTCAAATGACAGAGAATACACTTTAAAAACAACTCTCCACGCGCTGGAAAACGGTGGCACGTCCTGCCCGGGAGTTGTGGCAAGAACTGAGAAATGAAGGCAGAAGCAGACTGAGCTCAGAGAGGACGCAGCTGAGCAAGGAGACCAGGCAGGACCAGCCCGCCAGGCTGGCTGGAGGAGAGCCCGTGTGGGAGGAGGCTGCTCCATCCACAGCGGAAGGCCCGGGCAAGAGGCTGGCCTTCACCAGGGCTGCGAGGCCAAACGCAGACACCCAGGAAAGGCTGGTCCTGGAGGGCAGAGGGACTCCCTCCTGCAGAGTCCACATCATTATCACTGACCAGAGCTTTGGACACCTTCCTGGTGGGTGCCTAGCCACCTCTGGGACAACATGTCCTGGGCACAAGTTATTAGGGAAACAGACCCATGTGAAGGGGCCCTGACCAGCCTGGGCGGCCAGCGGGCTACCCCTCCTCACAGCCCAGCGCACAGCACCAGCATCCACGGGCTTGCGACAGACGAGCTGCACAGGAGAGGAGGAGGGAGGCAGGCAGGCAGCACAGTGGCCCCGGGAACAAATAGCTCAGGAATCTGGAAACCACTACAAATATTTTAGTGTGTCAGAGCTGATGCAGCCATGAAATCAAACACGTTATGGCAGGCCCAAACCAAGAACATCAGCAAAAACAATTACAAGTTAAAAACCTGAGCCTCTCTCCCCTGGAAAATGCAAGAACCAGGCAGGTCACAGCGCACACACATCTCAGGTCAAACGAGCCAGCTGTTTATGGCCAGGGGAATCTTAGGTTAGGACCAGAGACAGGAGTGAAAGACATGGGCGTCTGTTCTGTGTGTTTTACTGCAACGCGATGAAAAGATTAGTGGGGAAAAAATAGGCACGTGCTATTCCAGGTGTCTGGCACTTCCCTTGGGTTCCCAGGAGAGAAAGGAAATGTAAAGATGAATCCAAGAATCCAGAGCGGAAGGGACACAAGCCACCATTTTCCATGCCACCGGAGCTGGCAGAGACGATGACGATGATGCTCCTACTCTGGATGGTGCTCCCACCCTGGACAGTGCTCCCACTCTTGACAGTGTTCCCACCCTGAATGGTGCTCCCCAAGACCCGGAGCAGCAAAGATGCGAGGAAGCCTGGGCTCCAGAGGGAACAGACAGCTCCCCAGAGGGAAAGGAGCCACACCTGCTCAGACTTCTCCTCAGGGGCCTTGGTGCCAGAGCACATGCAGAGGCTTCGCGGGCAGCCCTGCGGCTGTGGACCCGGGGCCGAGCCCATCCTTGACCCTGCGGCTCACTTCCAGGCAACTTCCCTGGACATACGCTCACGCGTGGCCCAAGACAGCACACCGAGGATGCCTTGAGGGTTGTCGTGGGAGTGGAAAACGCGAGCAGGAGCGTCCCCGAGGAGACGCTGGTGTGCCAGGCCACACAAAGAGGGCCTCCTGGCCACTGTGAAGGTGGCGGGGAGGTGGGCACCCTGGTGTGCGGGGAGTGTGCAGAACCAGCGGCAGAGCTGCAGGACGGCAAGGTCCCCAGAAGGAGCCTCACACGCATGTGCCTCTGTGCAGGGAAGTGGATGGTCACCAGCCATCCCTTCCAGGACACCAAGGGTCCACAGGAGGATTCACACTTGGTAACACCCACATCATTTAAATTTTTTGTTGTGAAAAGACCAAACACTTTTGAGAGTCTGTGATTCCCTTGACCATAGCAGGTGGCCGGCTTCCCTCCCCCGTGGCCTGGTGCAGGAGGGTCCTCCCGGGCCCGAAGCCACACTGCTGCTGACGTGCTGTCTCCTGCCCCGCTGGCTCCTGAGGCCGCGTTTCCTGGCACCGTGGGTCTGGGTTGACAGCCTTTGCCCTGGAGTGTGGCCAGGTTTTCCCTTTCCTCGTGTTTTCCAGGAGGGTCCACACACGGTCCTCCAGCTGGGGTTCCAGAGGACAGCCGGGTCGCGGGGAGGCGAGAGCTCTGGGTGGCCTGGTGGACCCTCTCTGGACCTGCGTGGAGCTCTGCCCACTGCAGGCTCCCTGGGCGTGCGTGCTGCTCCGAGGTCGCGACTGGTGCTTGAAGAGGCACAGCATGGGCTGCAGTCTCGCAGCAGCCCGGGGCACCTTCCTCAGGGCCACTTACTCAGACCCAGCTACACCAGGCCCCAGGGCCATTCGTGGTTTGTCCCAGGGCAGCTGTGGCACGTCACCTGAGGCCCACGCAGCAGTTTGCACCTGCAGGGCTGAGCAGCCTGGCCAGGGGGACGCCCTGGGCTGGCTGGCGTCTCCTTCCTCGTGTGTGAATGTGCATTTGCGGGTGTGTGGGGAGCAGCTGTTTCCCCAGGCCCTTGACTGTCTGAGGACAGGTCGACGTCCTCCTGATGGCCGCTGCTCTGAAGAGCTGCCACTGTCCTCCCAGCTCCTCACACTCCCTCTGACCGTGGGGACCTTCTCCCTGGGCAGAGGGCGGTGTAGCCAGCTCTGCCGCGGCGTGGGGTGGCCGTGCGTGGCATGCTCCTGAGGGAGGACAGGGCTTTCCAGCCTGTGCGCAGGCCCCAGTGTCTGCTGCTTTTTGGGAGCCTGAGCCGGGACCTTTGCCCCGGGGATTCCACCGAGGTGTGCGAGGTGCGGGCAGCTCTGAATCCTGGCATCCAGCTCTGATGGCAAGGGTGGCGAGCACCTGCCTGGAGAGCTGTTGAGGGGAAGGGAGACGAGGAGTGTCGCCCTTCTCAGTCGAGGCTGGTGGCCCGGGACGCAGGGCTCCTGTCCCTAGCCAGGGTCAGGTCAGGGTTAGGGTTGGGGGTCCTGTGCAGCTGCCCGTCTAGCTGGAGGGGAGGAGCTGGAGAGCGGGTCAGCGGAAAGCCCCGGTGTCCATAGAGGGCAGTCTAGGTCCACCGAACGGACACCATGACCTGAACTGCACTCGAGAACGTGCTGCGAATGCCACAGTGACAGGGCCAGGTGTGTCCAGGACGCCGGGCGCCGCACTCGGCCTGCGCAGCTGGGCATGGCTCCCGGGTGTGCAGGGCCCTCGGGGAGGGGACAGTGGCGTGGCTGCCGCGCTGCCCCTTGTTCCTGATGGGAAGAGGCTGTGGGCCCGACAGACGCCTGCACACCTGTCACACAGCCTGCTCGTGGCTGCACCTCCCATGTCTTCCCTGGGGCCTGCGTGGAGGTGGCCCTCCCAACTCCGGGTCCTGTGGGGTCCCCAGAGAGCACTGTGCTGGGACCAGCCGCTCCTGCAGTGTCATCCTATAGGACATGGGAGTCCTGGGGACAACTGCAGTGTCCCTGGGCGCAGTCCCTTGATTTAAAAACTGATGGTAGGCCGACCATGCTCCCTTGTTGGAGAAGGTGGCTGTGGGAAGAGAAAGGTAAAGGCCGGTTCTCATCGCGAAGGCTGTCCCTGGTCCTTGCTCTTCATAGTTACAAAGTGGCTGCTGTGGAGTTCCAGGGATGGGCCATGACTCCCTTGTATCAGAGGCCTTGTGGGGGAATGTCACATGGCAGCACATGAGACTGGGTGCCCCACTGTTGAGCTGAACCCTAGGCAGATGTTGTGCCACATTTTTAGTTAAGATTAATGTTTAAATCAGCAGATTTTGAGTCAAGAAGCCAGCCCTCTGCAACATGGGTGGGCCTCATCCAATCAGTTGAGCTGCGAGAGGGAAGGTTTCTCTCAGGGCCTGTACTGGGCCACCCTGCTGGCCGTCTTGTGGGATTCTGACTCAAGACACCAGCATCGCCTCACTGAGTTTCCAGGCTGCGTCAGTCTGCACGAGCCCTTGTCCTGGAGATCTCCAACCACTGCGGTCCCTTCTGTTCTCACCCCTGGGCCAGCACGTGCCCTACCGTCACCCCCAGCTGCGCAGCTGGTGGGAGTCCTCCTCTGTAGTACCTGAACCTGGCTGGGAGTGTGGCCGAGTGCCAGGGCAGCTGCTGGTGGCAGCTTGGGTGCTGTCAGCCAGATGGGGGCGCAGCCACCGGGGTCCCGCCCAGGAGCAGGATAGCCAGGTGGGCGTGTGGCCACCGGGGCCCTGCCCCAGAGCAGGACAGCATAGTGGCACGTCCCGGGAAGGGCTCTGCTCGGGGCTTGGGGACTGGGGGGTTTGCCTCTGGGAGGCTGGAGCGTGGGGCAGGAGCTGTGACCTGAGAAGCCACACAGCACGGCCCTGGTGGGTGCCAACGGGCTGGCCTGGTGACTGCCTGCCTGGGGCAGACTGTGCCCAAGTGCAGGTCAGAACGGAGCTGCCGCCAGGACTTGAGCACGCGCGGCTGCCGTTCAGGGTGTGGGAGCGCGTCGAGGGGCTTGCTCCTCACAGAGAGGATCGGTGGTCCAGCCTGACCCTCGGCAGCAGGGGGACCAGCAGCAACTGGACGAGGTCGCCCAGCATACCCCACAGATGCCACACGGCCCGACCTGGACTCTGCGTTCTGAGCTCAGAGCGGCCCAGGGCGCTGGCCTCCTCGACGTGAGTGAGCCAGCGTGGCACACAGGCAAGCCTTGGGGGCCAACCCCGGGCCCCTGAGGAGCAGACACAGGGCAAGTGAGGCTCTGAGAGAGGCCAGGAGGGAGGGGGCTTCAACTCTCCCTGGCCCGTGTCTGCCCAAGGCTGCCGCGCAGCCCCTGCAGAAGCACAACCACCCAAGGCAGAAAGCGGGGGCTGGCACGAACCCCTTCCATGGCAGAGCAGGCCTCTGAGGCCAGCAGGCAGCTGGGGTGCTGCCTGGGCGGAGACCTGGGGCTCCACCGCAGGGGCGACTGGGATGGTGCACAGGAGCGTCCACAGCAGAAGGGCAGATGCCAGGACAGGCGGGGGCTGGGAGCCAGAGAGGCAGGAGCTGCTGAGGGCAGCGCTGCAGCAGCCCGCCTGGTCCAGGAGTCGGGGAGACCCCAGAGTGGCCTCTACCCAGCTGCAGTGGGGCAGGTGGAGGCTGGGGGGAAGCCCAGCAGCATGGGATCCGCCCACCCCGCCAGGAGCCTCCAGGGAGAAACAAGGAAAGGTCAAAACCATGACATGAGGGGAGTCGGAGGGAAGAGGAAGGTGCCTGCAAGGTGCCCAGTGCAGCTGGGACTCGGCAGAGGGAAGCAGGAGACGAAGGCCAGGCGGGGCCGGGGGCCTCAGTGTGCTCGCCTGGCGGGCAGAGGCCCTGGGTTAGATGAGCGAGCAATGAGGCCCGTCTAAGAACGTCTCTTGCCCTCGTGGGAATGCCTGAGACTAACACGCAGGACAGACTGGAGCCTAAAACTAGAATTCAAGAAATATAAGCAATCCCAGTTCCACAGGGTGAGAGACGCCTGAGCTGGAATATTAGCAGAGGAGGCAGAGTCGAGGCTGCCGTCAAGCTGCCGTAAGGCGATGTGCACGGCTTTAGTGTCCACATTAAACATAAGAGCGTGAAATCAGTGATTTCTGCTCCTACCTTAAGAACTCGTCAAGGAAGGACAGATTAAGTTCAAAGTAGGAAAAAAAGGAAATAATAAAATAGCAGAGAATTTAATGAATATACAACAAACATCAGGGAAAACGCACAAGCCAACAGCACCTCCTCCCTGCAAGCTGAGTGAAGCGGAAAGCCCCGGACGAGGCCGTGACGAGCCCACAGGCACGTCCCCGAGTCAGGCTGCAGGGAGGCCCCCACGGCCCCTTGCAAGGGACAGCAGGGAACTGTGAGCAGCCGCCACCTGCCCCTGCTTCCAACCCCACACCCCTCGAGGGACAGCTGCCAGGTGACCTCAGGAGAAACGTGGACAGCACTTGTTATGGCTTAGGTCTGCGGCGAGACCAAAGCTCAGACGCGAGAGCACATCCTGCCCAGGGGCACAATGGTGGGGTCACGAGAGGCATAGCCTGATCAGTGCATCAGTCCCCTGACGGGTTAACTGGGTGGCATCTGCTGGCAGGCCGGGAGGCTGGAGGAGAGAGGTCACTGGGCGTGCCTGTAGGGTTGGTCTTTTTGAGGGAGGTGTAAAGGGCACAGGCAGCCAGGGCAGAATGGCTGGGGGCCGGAAGGGGCATAGTGAACAACTCCCCGAGGGGGCGACAAAGATCCCGAGCCTGTCGTGCTGGCCTGAGCCCAGGAAAGCCGAGGACATCATGGTGGGAAGACCCCAAAGGTGCTCCTGGAACTGAGGGCAGAGAAGTGCACTGCAGTGAGGCTGGCCAGGAGGCCCGGCGGCCCGGCCATCTCCGGGGCCCGTCACCAAGTCCACAGAGTGGCCTTCTTCTGAGAGGGCACCTGCGCTGCGCAGAGGAGATGGCCCGGCCCGCTGTGCCG
>CM053405.1:953883-981175 GCA_028644305.1 Xerus rutilus
GGCCTCCTGGCCAGCCTCACTGCAGTGCACTTCTCTGCCCTCAGTTCCAGGAGCACCTTTGGGGTCTTCCCACCATGATGTCCTCGGCTTTCCTAGGCTCAGGCCAGCACGACAGGCTCGGGATCTTTGTCGTTGTGGCACTGGGCAGCTGGCACCCAGGAGTCACACTGCCTTCCCGTAGCTGGTGCCCCCACTGGGGCCCTGGTTCTCCTCCAGCTGCCCCCGGCCTGGCTGGGGAGGGGCCGCCCCCAGGCTCACAGGCCCAGTCCTCTTGCTGAACTATGGCGCACTGCTATGGCAAACAGAGGTAGGGCCACCCAGCCTGTCACCCCGCGTTCCTTTTCCCTCTGAGTGCCCCTCCATGCGCTCAGGGCAGGACGGGTGCACCCGAGGAGGCTCTGAGCACAGGCAGTCCTGGCGGGCACAGGACATGTGCCTACTGTGGGTGGTGACCGATGGGGTCAGAAGCCCTGTGGGAAAGCGAGCGCCCAGGAGGAACTTCCTGTCCCTCAGTCGGCACACCTGCAGCTATCACGCTGTCTGGTGTGGCAGATGGCCAGTCGACGCAGACAGGACGGAACCGTGGGCTGAACGGTGACCTCCCAAGCTCATAGCAGCCCTGGACCCATGTGGTGGTATCTGGAGACAGGGTCTCTGGGGAAGTAATTAAGGCTAACTGAGGGCATGAGGGTGGGCCTGATCCCACAGAACTGTTCCTATAGGAAGAGAAGGACACCTGGGCCTCGTGGGCACAGACGCTGGCCGGTGAGGGACCCAGGAGAGGCCTCAGGAGGCGCTGCCTGGCCTCCAGCCCCAGGACTGGGGGAACTCTGCTGTGCAGATGAAGACAGGGTGACAGGGTGGTCGCCGAGGGTGGGGGTCTTGGCAGCCGCGGGGCGGGCAGCCAGGCCGGGCGGCACAGGCGAGTGGACTGGTGTTTGGGGCTGTTTTATGGAGGGAGTGGCGGGCGGTGGAGGAGCTGGCCTGCGTCAGGCCTTCCTCCCTCCACGTGAGAGTGGCAGTCACCAAACTCCAGCTGAGGTGGGCACCGGGGCATTGGCTCTGGCAGCTCGGAGGACAGGCAGCCCCTCCCCGGGGACGTTGGCAGGATAGTGAGTGTGCACCCGGGCTGGAAGACAGGGAGAAGGCCGGCTGCTGGCGGGGTGACCGGCCAGGGCCGCAGTGGCACAGGTGCTGGTCCTGCGAGGCAGAGCGGCTGTGCTGGAGACCAGCGCCTGGGCCTGCATCCACCCACAGAGCCTGGCTTGCAAGCAGGGTGTGTGTGTGCCTGAGCCGTGTGCACTGTGTGTTGATGTGTGTAGCGTGTGATGTGTCATGTGTGTGATGTGCATGTAGTGTGTGATGGTGGTGTGTGTGGTGTGTCGTGTGTGTGATGTGTGTGGTGTGTGCATGTGTGTGTGGTGTGTGATGTGTGTTGTGTGTGGTGTGTGTAGCGTGTGTTGTATGTGATGGTGATGTGTGTGACATGTGTGTGATGTGTGTCGTGTGTGCATGTGTGCATGGTGTGTGATGTGTGTAGTGTGTGATGTGTCATGTGTGTGACATGTGTGTGGTGTGTGTCGTGTGTGTCGTGTGTGCAATGTGTTGTGTGTGTGTTGGTGTGTTGTTTGTGTGATGTGTGGTGTGTGATGTGTGGTGTGTGTGATGGGTCGTGTTGATGTGTGCGTGGTGTGTGCCATGTGTATGTGTGTGGTGTGTGATGTGCATGTTGTGTGTGTTGATATGTGTGCTGTGTGCAATGTGTTGTGTGCATTGGTGTGTCATGTGCGTGTGATATGTGGTGTGTGATGTGTCGTGTGTGTGATGTGTCATGTGCAATGGTGTGTAATGTGTGTGTTGGTGTGTCGTGTTTGTGATGTGTGGTGTGTGATGGGTCACGTGTGTTGATGTGTGTGTTGGTGTGATGTGTGTGTGATGTGTGTGTGGTGTGTGTGTGTTGATGTGTGTGTGGTGTCATGTGTGTGATGTGTGTTGGTGTGTCGTGTGTGTGATGTGTGGTGTGTGATGTGTCGTGTGTGTGATGTGTGTGTTGGTGTGTCGTGTGTGGTGTGTGTGTGGTGTCATGTGTGTGATGTGTGTTGGTGTGTCGTGTGTGTGATGTGTGTTGGTGTGTCGTGTGTGTGATGTGTGTGTGGTGTGTGTGTTGGTGTGTCGTGTGTGTTGTGTGTGTGGTGTCATGTGTGTGATGTGTGTTGGTGTGTCGTGTGTGTGATGTGTGTTGGTGTGTCGTGTGTGTGATGTGTGTTGATGTGTGTGTTGGTGTGATGTGTGTGTTGTGTGTGTTGTGTGGTCCGCATGCCCCCAGGAGGACACCCAGTGCACTCTGGCCCCTGCCCGGGCAGCCGGGTGCCCTCCTCCTGCCCCTGCCCTGGTGTTTCCCCAGAGGCTGGCGGGTGCCTGCCCCTCGGGGAGGAGGCTGCGGGGCCCTGCGAGAGCTCTCCCGGGGAGACCGGGCAGCAGGACGCAGGCTGGGAGCTTGTAATGGCGTGTCAGACACGGCTGGTATTTTCCCTGGCAAATGGAGGCTGGGAAGCCGTCTAGAGTGGGCGGAAACGTTTCTCTGACAGAAGTTAATTCTGAACTAAGCATTCCCCGGAAGGAAGGTGGGACGTTTACATGTCCGTCACCCTCCTCCGAGGGCCCGAAACAAACGTATTTCTGAGGCTTGACACCGGCATTACTGGGGTGGCCTCGGGCTATATGCTGTTTCCAGTTGGTGGAGCTGGGGCTGAGGGGACAGCTCCTGGCTGGGAGGAACACTGTGCAGGTTAATCACAACCAGGCGGAGATCAGGACGAGGGGGCGGACCCAGAGGGCTGCCAACAATGGCAGGGCCGCCAAGCCAGGACTGGGCACCTGCTGCCGGCCAGGGCTCCCTCCATGCTGCTCCCAGAGCCCCCAGAGCCGGTCCCAGGGAAGGGAGCTCCTTGGGAGGTGGAACGGCACTTCAGCAGAGCCCCTTTCCTAGAAATCTTTGTGTGCTCAGATCCTGGAAGCAGCTGCTTCCTCAGCAGACGACCACACCGCCCAGGTCGCAGGCCCCTCTGCAAGCTTGTTGAGTGGCGCAGGCGCTCAGTTCATGCAGAGGCAGGCCACAGAGCTGCGGTTCTGAAAGGCAGGCTCTGGTGCGGAGGCACCCAGGGCCTTGCACATGCTGAGCAAGGTGCTTCTGAGCCACATCTGCCCCCAGAGGGAGCCTTGGGCTGAGCATGGGGTCCACTGGGTCGCCCTGAGGGCCTCTGACAGCCTCTCCCTGGGGTTGGGCCTGGCCGGTCCTGGGCTGCTCTCTTGAGGTGTCCACCTTGGGGTTCTTGATGCAGGTACTTTCAGGAAGAGGCTGGGAGCCTTCTCCTAGGTGGTCGACTTTTGCTTTGGGGAATAGGACTGTGTTTCCATTTCCTGGCATTGGGGACAAACGTCAGAATCTCTAGGTCCAAAATCCTCCCAACAAAAGCACCCCTCCGATCACTGCTTGGGGTCCCGCCTGGCCCCGTAGTTTGCTGTCTGGACTCCCAGACAAGAAGCTCCAGTATCCGTTCCCCACCTGGGTTCAGTAGAAGGGCCAAGTGTGCAGCCTGCACCTGTGTGCTGGCCCCTGTGTGGCCTGGCCCTCGCTCCCTCCGGCTACGCTCCTTGACACCCAGGTGATCTAGGAGGGCAAAGGTGCCTGGAGCCTGAACTCGGGCAGGTGCACAGGCCTCTGGAGCCCACTGGATCCACAGTGTGACCAGAGGGGCCCAGGCTGAGGGGTGCTGGGCTGGGCCTTGCCCCTCGTGCCCCCTCCACGGGCCACGTGAACGCAGGTCCTTCACAGCCCTGGTCCCTCGGGAGCTTCCCACAGGAGCCTGCTAGGCTTCTGCCTGCACCTCGCATTCCCTCTTTCCCAGGGGCTGCCTTTCCCTCCCCTTCCTAAGTCACTAGGGTCTTGCTGGGTGGCCTTGACTGCTCCTGCTGGGACGAGGGCTCTCCCCCTCTGTCCCTGTCCCCCTCTGTCTCTCCTAGTTTCTCTCTCACGTGTCCAGGCTACACGTAACTATTTGGTCCTGCCACTCAGGACAAGGCCAGCCACCACTGGCTTAGGGACAACTGGGGTGGATACTCTGTTCTCAGTCCCCAGAGGATCACACTGAACCCCAACCAACAGGAGTCGGCTGAGTCTCAGGCACGCCACAGGGAAGGGCAGCAGCCCTGCTCAGGCTCCAAGACCCTGGCTCGAGGGACACTTGGGGTGCCCTGGCCCAGCTCCCTCCAACACTGTGCAGGTGGCAGGCTGGGGAAAGCAGATGGGATGAGATGGCCAGGCTCCCTCCATCACAGGGACCTCCTCAGCTACCCTTTGCTGCACTCCCGGAGCTCTCCAGGGAGCTGGAGCGGGCGATCGCCACACCCCACTGGTGTCCTCACTCACTCCCCCACACAGGAGGAGGGAGTGAGGTTTCTGGGGTGCCCTTATCCGCCTTCCCCTCCTGTGTCCCTAGGTGCCAGGACCCTCGCACCATGTGGTGCATCAGAAGGCCAGTGGCCTGGGATTGGCCTGTGCTCGGCAGACTCACAGGAGAGTGCCCCCTGCCTGCATGGCAGCTCTGGGCCTAGGGACCCAGTGTGACGTGGCCACGCTGTCCTGCAAAGTCACCAATCAGGTGTACAGTGGCTCCTGCCGTGCCCCAGCCCCAGCCCCCAGAAGGTGAGGATGTCTCCGGTCCTGCTCACCCGCTCCTGGCCCTGAGCACAAGGCCGAGCCCCCAACGGCCCCCAGTGGTTAGACATCACGTGCAGGGGGGCTGCTGGGCGCCTGCACATGGTTCAGAGTGGTGCCCGTGCTCCTCAGAGACGGGGCTCAGCCTCTGCCAGCCAACAGGCTTGCTGGCCCTGTCCTCTCCAGCAGAGCAGACTGCAAGCACAGGAAGCTGAGCTGGTGCCAGAGAAGCAGCTGGGACAGCGGCAAACCTGCCCGCTGCTGTGCCTCGGGGAGCTGGGTTGCCCTCAGGTTCCCTGCGACCAGGTGAGGACTCTGTGCTTGCGGGAACTTGCAGGGGAGGGGGCTGGGCTGACGTGAAGCTCAGAGCCACCACAGCTGTACAGCCAAACATGCTGTCCCCTGTCCCTGGGGCTGTGCCCATGACACACC
Organism: Xerus rutilus; assembly: GCA_028644305.1. Lineage (NCBI taxonomy): Eukaryota > Metazoa > Chordata > Mammalia > Rodentia > Sciuridae > Xerus > Xerus rutilus. Next base: position 959,033 of record CM053405.1, read on the forward strand.
TGTCTCCTCCCACGCAGGGACCCTAATGCCAACACCTTGCGACAAAGTAGGTGAGTGAGGGCGCCGTGCAGGCTGGCGGGGCTCTCCACAGGTCACCTTGCGCTGCACTGTCCTCAAGCTACTAATCAGGAAATGGGGTCTGTCCCCACAGCCCTCTTGAGCCCCCAGCCGTGTCTCCCCATGTGGAGGCTGAGCGCACAGCAGTGGGGAGCTGCCCCACCCACCCGGCCCCTCGACCCTCAGCACTAGGAGGCTCGCCTCTGCATTCTGCTGCCACCGACATCGGGGCGCTGGGTCCATGCTCTCCCACGAGCAACGGCCTGGCCCCAAGCACTCCACACTCCATCTGCCACCGGCCACTGCTGCACAGTGGGCCAGGCTTAGAGGCCAAAGGGGAGGCTCAGGAGCGGTCAGGGCCTCTTCCAGGGCTCCCAGCCCCCAGCACACAGCGTCTGCTGTACACGAGCCTGCACACACAGCACAGTGCACACACAAGATGCACACGTGAGCACCGTGTGGTGCACGTGCACGCCCACACACCCACGCGTGAGCACCCCCATCTGTGCACACCACACTGCAGAGTGCACACACAAGAGCCGGTGGGATCCCTGAGCGCTCTCCCTGTGTCCGGAGTCTCTAGGCGCAGCGAGGAGTGGTCCTGCCATGGCATTCTGGACTTGGTGCTCTGGGCTCGGCCATCAGGAAGGGCCCAGCTCTTGGAGAAGCCCAAGCGGATGCTCACCAGTGCTGCCGGGGCGCACGTGCATTTCTGTGGTTTCTGAAACAAAGACTTATCCCCCAGGGCTGCTGGCCACATGACCAGGGTGGCTGCCTGTCACCCCGCCAGGTGTGAGAGGGGCCATTTTGGTGAGGCTGGATTACTTATCAATAAGGGGGATTTTCGAGCCTCCTGAAGTGGTCTCTGGGCCTGGAGGCTGTGTGTCTGGTGCCTGCTCCATGGTCAACGCGCTCACTATAAATAACAGCGGTGACAGGTCCCCTGTCAGCACCCGCTGATGGACGGCTCCTTCTGCTGCCATTACAGCCTTGTGACTGTGGGAAAATTAATTTAAGTGGTAGTTAATTTCTAATGAATTCCACTCAAGCGGCTAATACGGTCCCTTGGTGTTATGGTAACCTTCATGGATCATCGCATTATGTAAATAAATTCCACTTTATGCTGGTTTATTAAAAAAGAGAGTGAAGTCTGGCTAACTCTCTGCTCACGCACATGACCCACCCTCAGTGGGACACTATTTCAAAGGGGGAGATCCAAACCCACCAGGAGTGGCCCAAGCAGCTGAACTTCTCCAAATTGGCTAAACAGCCCTTTTAGGGCTCTGAGCATATTTAGCATCATCTACAAAGCTGTGTAGTCCTGGCTGTGTTCCAAGTGATTTATGTCTTCACACCCAGGGACTTTGGAGTGTCTCACTCTGAACCTTAAGCTGAAAGGGTCCAGGTAGGGCCTGTCCTGGAGGCCAGCTGAGAGGAGAGGGAAGGCCAGCTCGGGCCTCAGGTCCAGCACTATGGGGAGGACAAGCCCGCCGGGATGTGGGTCTGGGCTTCCCCATGTGCATGAGGACCCATGTGCGCCTGCCTTGGAAAGGAGAGGGCTTCCTCTCCTTGAAGACGCCCGCACTCGCCGTCCAGAGCTGCGTGTGCTGAGGCTGCCCCGCTCACTGCAGAGCCCAGGTGCGGGCGGCCGTGGCTCAGCCCGAGTGGCACTGAGCATGCCCCATTGCCCTGGGCAGGAGTGCTGGCGCCAGCGAGCCTCCAGGCTGGCTCTGCAGGCCTAGCCCGCCTGCGTGTTGGAAGCCCTCCTCCCACCACTCTTGGGCCCTCCGGGCCACTCGCCACACTCACTGTCCCCACACCCTGCAGCCCTTTCCCGTCCTGGCATCGGACCCCTGGCTCTGGGCTTCCTGTCACTGGACGCTTCTCTTTCCTGCTGCCAGGGCAGAAAGAACAGGGAAACTGAACACGGTGAGGCCGTCCAGGCATTGGGATGCCATCGTCACTGAGCGCAGGGCAGCAGGCAGTCACGGCACACGCACAGGCACGCGGGCTGAGTAAGGCCAGAGGACCCGAGAGCTGCTCGTGCTCCTGTGCTCTGGGGGGCGAGACCAGCACCCTCAGGACAAGGTGGTGCAGTGGCAGCCTCCCTGTGGTCCCGCGGTCACGCAAAGGCCCCACACCGCCTCTGGCAGCAGGGGGTGCCCTGGGGACTCAGAGGCAGCCAGCTGCCGCCACAGGCTCCGACTCTGATTTCTGGCACCTGAAACAGAATTTATTTATAGAAAAATGAAATTATGTTGCAAATAGGCCCCAAACTAACAAACAGGAAAAAAATCCTCTTACAAATTCATGATAATAGACCCAGTCAAAACCAGTCCAAAGACACCTGGGGAGGGTGGGTGCTGCCTGGAGGGCTGGCTGCCTCTGGTGGACGTCCCTGGGCACTGGTCCCTGCTGGCCTGTGCCTGGCCTGGCAGGGCCATCGCAGGTGGATCACCTGGGGCCAGCTGGTGGGGCAGGGCGGCAGCCCTCAGCCTGGGCTGTTCTTCCTGCAGACGCCACGGGTGGGGGGGGCAGGTCTGCCAGTGTCTGGGGACGCGGCCAGGAGGCAGAGGGCCAGGGTGAGGGGTTCTGTGGGGACTGGGCCTTAGAGACTGAGCAGGGACCGGGACATGGAGCCAGCTGCGTGCCACTGGCCCTGTGTGACTTGCAGGAGAGCCACGGACGCGGGCTGCTGCCCATGCCCTCCTCCAGGCTGGTCCCCTGATGCTGCAGGCACGCAAGCTACTCTCCGGGGGTCTCCCGGGTCTGCCCTGGTGGGCACTGGCTCGTCTCGTGCGCTTCCCCCTAGGACCCAGCACGGCACCGTGGAGCCTGTGGCTGCTGGGCAGCCGGGATGTGCAGCTCCTGACCTCATCCAAGCCTCTGCTCTGCCGGTGGTGGCCAGCTCAGACTCATCTCCTTCCTTGCTGTGAGCCACAGTGGGGGCTGTGGATTTGGGGCCAGGCTCCCGACATGTGGGAGGTGCTTCATGAGGCAGGCGACTGACTGTCTGCCTCCTTTCCTGGGCTGGTGAGGGTGGACCTGTCTCGCAGCATCTCTCCAGAGGCCCTGCATCACCCTCATGCCCCGCCCCGTGTCCCCACACTTGGAGGCTGGACACTAGGACTCTGACATTTCTTCTCCTTGGGCACACATGGCCTCCTCCCCTGGGGACTGTATGAGGCTGCCTCCTGGCCTCCACTTCCCCACAGGACAGGTCCCCATATCCCTGGGTGCAGCCCTGGCGGGAACAGGAGCCTTGGGGCTCCAGGGCGGCACCAGGCCATGACTGCAGGGCCTCAAGGGTCCTGCCCCATGCTGCCTCTATGGGCGGCACTAGCCTCCCCACCCACAGGAGCTCAGCCTGAAAGCGACCTTTCAGAGTCCTCAGGGATGTGGGGGGAACCGGGGAACAGAGGCAGGGAAAGTCACCTAAACACACAGAGAAGAGCCCGAGCCTCACTAGCCACTGGAAGGGCAGAGAGAGAGGAGGGGAGACAGAAAGATGGGCCAGACGCAGGCGACAGCCTTGGCCTCCAGGGACTCTGACCCTCAGTCTGTGGAGCATGGGCAAGTCCGGAGCTCGGAGGGATCGTGTTTAACCGACCAGATATTTCCTGCAGCTGAGACCCAGGAAGCAAAGCCACACTCAGCTGCTTCCTCCGCCCGTCCATGGCGACACCTCCCCACTGTGATTGTGCTGCCGGCTTTGGGCCAGGACAGGGCCACGGTCTTGGAAAGCCACTGCAGGCAGCCTGTGGAACCCGATGCCTAAGCCGCTGGCAGAATCGCATTGCAACAGAGCAGAGGGAGGCTCAGGTCAGACTTGGAGGCACCAGGAGCCAGAAGCCGCGGGACACTCCAGGGCCAGGGCAGAAGGGCCCCTGCTTGCCGGGCTCACGTCAAGCACAGCACTTCACACCAGAGTCGCCAGAAGCTCCCTGAGAGGCTGCGGCAGCCCCGACACAGGTGTGAGCGCAGGGAGCAACTGTAGCTGAAGTTGCTTCCATTTACACCTTCACCTGAGCTGCAGAGCTACCTCCCCCAGAGGGTTTTTCTCCTCCTTCCTTCACAGGAGGGACAGACTCTGACATGTAAGCAAAACCCATGGTGAATTCACAACTACTTAAAAGGTTGGGAGGGATGAGGGGCAGTTGCTGTGTCCTCCAGCCCTTCCCTGTTTGCTTAGAATACTGAATGTGACAGCTGGAGCTCCAGCCACCATCTTGTGCCATAAGGTTATCATGAGATGGGAACAAGGTACCTGGAAGGCCGGCAAGAGAGGACAGAAAGAGACCAGGAAACCCAGACAAAAAGCTGCTGCAGCAGCCCAGCGCCTTCTGATGGCTGTCCTCGACGTAAGCTGACAGCACACTGCACACCTGGTTCAGACCTCTGGTGTTTCCAGCCTTCTTTGGCAGTGAGTGGACGCTGTCTGCAGCTGAGCGCATGTCTCTGGTGACCAGGCAGGGTCTGACATGTGAACCTGCACACACGCTGTGCGCGTGGCACAGCGCCTGGCTCAGAGTGAAGCTAGGGAGTGCTGATTGGTTGGATGGAGGGCTACAGACTTGCAGAGTTTGATTCACTTGCCGCAGGACGTGGGTCACTCTGGCTGAAGAAGTCAGTTGGTTGAACTGGCAGGAGTCATAGCTCGACAACTGCAGCGGTTTTGGAACGGTCGATCAGGCTTGCGAACCACTGAAAGACGGGCGATGCCTCCAGGCAGGTTTCAGGAGAGCCACGCACAGACTCCACAGCGGCTGGCCTGGGAGAGAACTCCAAACCCCACTCGGGGGCTGCTGGGGATCTGAGGCCACCATGTTCACTTCCTGTCAGCTGGCTCTGAATATTGACACGGGCAAGTCAATTTCTCATGCAGTGCAAAATAGCTTTCTTTGTTCTAGAAATGTCTACATTTCTCATTTCTCCCATGTGTTTAAAGAGAAAATGACAGGTGAATACACGGAGCAAGAACTGATTGACCTGAAATTGGGATTACGATCATCAATTGTAAAATAGGAAAAAAAATCAAAAAAGGAACGAGAGAAGAAGAAAATTCATTGTAGATGCAGGAAAATGCCCTAAATAAGAACAGCACTTAGGACACCAGTCCTGTGTGGCTGGAGAAGCCCAGGGCAGAGCTGCCTGAGGAGGAGGCGGCCAGTGCTGGCAAGAAGCGGGCTGGAGGCACCCTGGGTGGCAGGGGACAGGGAGACAGACAGAGGGTCCTGAGAACCCCATCTGGCCTGGTGATCTCGGATCCTTCGGCAGTGTTCTGGTGCACGCCACACGTGGCAAGGAGACACCTTGGAAACAGTGTCTTTGCAGACATAACGAAGAGGCCCGAGAGGAACCATCCTGGACGAAGGTGGGCCCCGCCCCAGGACTGGGGTCCTTGCAGGAGAGGCTGACTCAAGGAAGAGGCGGAGCCTGTGGAGGCCAGAGTGCAGGATGGGCTGCAGTCCAGGGCCCTGGGGCCTGGGCTGGGGGAGGGGCAGGGGGGAGGCGGCCGGGCGGGGAGCTGGCCTGTGCTCTGGGTGGAGAGGACTTTCTGCTGCTGCCACCCTGGGCTGTGGTCCTTGTCACAGCAGTCCCAGGAAACCAGGGTTCCGCTGCCTCTGCTTCTGATCTGCTTGGCCTCTGCTCAGAGTGTAACTGAATTCAAGACCTAGTGTCTTGCCACCTCCGCCTCCAGCTCCGCGCCGCCCAGGTGCACAGAGCCGGCGTTTGGGGCTGGCAGGCTGGACAGTGGCGCTCTAGGCAGAGGGGCCCGAGAGCCGTGACAGGCTTTCCTGAGAAGCTGGCTTTCCCAAAGAGTAGATGCTTTTGTGAGAAAAAGTGGTTCAGTGTGTTCTTAAGGCTTTAAATTTTTAAATTTAGGAAAAGCATGTTATTTCAAGATTTAAATTTTTCAACAGCAACTGAAGTTGAAAATAACTAACCACTGGAGAGAAGTTGAGCTCAGCTCCTCCGTGGGAAGGGACCAGGGAGGGGTCAGCGGCAGGCAGCAGCAGAGGGGAGGCCACAGGGGCCTGTGGGAGGGAAGGGCGCTGGCATCTCCTCTAAATCCTTTGGTTTATCTGCACTTTCTGACTTTAAAAATGAGTAAGGATTGCTCACAGGTCTTCCGAGCACAAATGAAGGTCCAGCTGCTTGCTGACCAGACTGACCTGCATGCAGAGTCACTCGCACAGCCATGCAGTGAATGTTCTAGATTAGGGATGGCAGCCGCCTCTAGAAAGCCAGAGGGCCAGCACCTCATGTCCTCTGCTGCAGTGTGAGCGGGTCCTGTGGCCAGCGTGTGACTTAGTGTGGCTGTACCTATTCAACTCCACTGGCAGCAACAGGTGAGGGGCTGCGGCCCTCGTAAGAGGAGAGCAAAGAGACCATTGCCTGCGGAGTGGCGCTGAGTGAGACGGCTTGTGATGGTGAGAGGCCTGGGAACATCTTGTCAAGTGTGAAGATTAAAGACACACTTGAAAACCTGCAGCAGTGGGTTCACTATGTGGCTGATGATCGTTACCCTGTGGTCCTGGAAGGAGGAAAGGAAAATTAAATCTCAAGGGCTCAGGAGGCTGAGGCAGGAGGATGGCATGTTGGAGGCCAGTCTGGGCAACTTAGTGAGACCCTGTCCTAAAAAATAAAAAGGGGCTGGGGCTAGGGCTGGGGCTCAGTGGCACAGCACTTGCTCAGCAGGTGTGAGCCTCTGGATTCTGTCTCCAGCACCAAATAACTAAGTGGGAAAGAGGGAGGGAGCGAGGGACATGGCAAGGAGGCTGTGGGAGAGGACTGTGTCCTTGTGTCTTGGGGAGGCAGGCTTTGCACTGGAGCTGGCCTCCCATGAGGAAGCTTCTGGACTCCTGTTCACTTCAGTCAGGGAAACAGCAGAGCAGGTGGCAGGCTGGGGGAGCAGGGCCCTGACCCTGGGCTGTCCACGGACGAGGTCAGAGCCTCCTGGCCTGCCATGGCCTGAAGCCCCACCTCTGAACATGTGAGGCTTGGAGGACGTCCCAGGTCCAAATCATGACACCTCCATGGCCCAAAATCTTTTATTTTTTTTTAAATAATTTTTTGGTTGTTGATAGACCTTTATTTTATTTATTTTTGTATGGTGCTGAGAATCGAACCCAGTGCCTCACACGTCAGGCAGGTGCTTACCACTGAGCCACATCCCCAGTCCCCCAAAATCTTTTCCAATAAGCATATCGCTCACCAATCTTCGTGCTTTCTTCCGGTTATCAATTATAAAAGCAAGTAGGAACGGAACTCCTTAAAGGGATGGAGCCCGGGAAGGGCGTGCCTTCCCTGTGGCTCCAGCCTCTCCCTACTAGGAGTGGACGCCGCCCCGAGTGGCCTGAGCTGCTGCAGAACTTTCTGACAAGGCCATCTAATTATCTGCCTTCAGAAACACGGTCACACCTGCGAGCGTTCACTTTTCACACGCGTGAAGACACCTGGGCACCGTGTGCAACGTCACTGCCTTGGCATGGCCAGCAGCGTGCCCAGGCTTGGCTCCCAGGCTCCCAGGACGGTGCCCTGTATGCAAGGGCTGCGTGCCACCCGGGGAGGCCGAGGTGGTCAGCTTGGCCACTGCTGCACAGGTATTTCCAGGTTTTTGCAATGAAAACGTTTGCATCCAAGAATAGCACTGTGCATTCCTGCATGGCAGGGCCCAGAGCCCAGGGGAACACAGGTTTGCCATGCTTGGAGCTGCTCCTTTGGCCTCTGGCAAAGGGGGCCATCCTTTCCCGGTGGCTCTCCACGTTGGACCTGGTCCTCCTTTGGATGTTGGGTCACCTGCTGGGCAAACAGCAGTTGTGTTTAGAGTCTCTCAGAGCGCTGGCGAGAGTGCTCTCTGGCAGGCCTGTGTGGGCTGTTGGGGCTTCTGCGTGTCCTTCCAGTCCCAGCTGCAGCCCCCTTTGAGGTGTCTGGTCTGTCCCCTGGTGCAGCCTACAGGAGCGGGTGAGGCGGCAGCCCCTCGATGGCAGCAAGGAGCCCCCTGCAGTAGGAGTGGCACCCTCTGCCAGCACGGCTGGCTGCAGCAGGAGCAGGCCCTGGGGCGGCCGCAGGCTCCTCCTCTCAGCCCTGGGGCTGAAGGCCAGCAGTCAGCACCAGCAGGTCCAGAGTCACCACCCCAGGTCACAGGTGGTATCCTCTCACTGTCCTCAAGTGCTGGAGGGCAGGCACCTCTCCCGTCCCGTGTTTACAGGGCTCTGTCCTCAGGCCTGTTGCCTCGTGAGGCCCCACCCTTCGCACCTGCACAACCTGAGGAGGCAGTTGGGAGGAAAGGCCCAGGGAGGGGGTGCGCAGAGCAGCCCCACCCCCACTGGCTCCCTTCACGGTCAGCTGCCCCTTGCTAGCCACTCCTGTATGGCCACCTGGCCGCTGGCTCCTCAGGGCCCAGGGAGGAGGGAAAGGCATCTCTCAGCCTGCTCCCACCCGCCTGGGTGTCTTCTCTCTTGGGGCAGCTGTGGGAGCCACCCCTGCAGGGTACCATGCACTGAGAGCTCCTGTCTCCCAGATTCACAAGTTGACATCTCTATCCCCAGGAGGCGGTGTTGGGTGAGGCCTTGGAAGGTAAGGAGGTCCTGGGGACAGAGCCCTCCTTTTTGGATTCTGGAATTTGAATGAATTTAAAAGTGGGTCTTTCCAGCTCAAGTCTACCAGGTCGCTTCCAATAATTCTACAATTCATCCTTGTTATGGTTTGGATGCAAGGGGTCCCCCAAAAGCTCATGTGTGGAACAGTGCAAAGTTCAGAGGAGAAATGACTGGGTTATGACAGCCTTAACCCAATCAGTGAATTGATCCCCAGATGGAATTAACTGAGTGGTGGCTGAAGGCGGGTGGGGTGCAGCTGGAGGAGGTGGGTCCCTGGGGGCGTGGCTTAGGGTGTGTATGTAGTGTCTGCTGATCGCAGTCTCTCCGCTTCCTGGTCACCCCGTGAGCCCTGTCCCTCCACCACACTCTTCCACCATGTTGTTCAGCCTCCCCTCGAGCCCTGAGGAAGGGAGCCTGCCGTCTATGGACTGAAACTTCTGAAACTGTGAGCCCCAAAATAAACTTTTCCTACTCGACAATTTGGGTCTTTCAGTCTCAGCAGCAAAAAAGCTAAAACAGTCCTGCTGTGTTCACCTGCTGTCTGAAGATACCTGAATCCAACCTCAGTGACTGATGGGAGGTCTGACTCCAAGTTTCTTCCTGATGGACAGCCTGCTCTCCCAAGGCTACTTGTGGGCACCTGGGGCTTGCTCTTTCTACCTGGTTGCAGGTAGAGATCTCTTTCGGGTCTGCTGGTCTATTTCTGTGCCTGTGCCAACTGAGTGACTACGACTCCCTCCCAGCGCGTTCTAATGTAAGCACCCTCCCCCTTTTCCTGATTCAGAGGGTGCTTGCTTGGCTGTTTACACATTTTCTTGTATGTTTAGAAGCAGCTTGCTGAGTTCCACGAGCATCCTGTTGGGGTCTGGGTTGCTTTGCCCCAAGCTTATTAGGGTGTCTTGGTTCAATCCCCTCAAAGTTGGTAGGGACACGACACAGCGAGGTGTGTTTGAAATATGGTCCCAGCAGAAGTGAAAGAGGCCGCATGACCGTGTCCGGCAAGGAGGAGGCCTAGCCCTGTTGAGGGCACTGGTCTCATGTCCCACCTCCTAAGTTATAGGGACGCTGTCTGCTCATGGCAGCTGCTGAGTCACTGTGAAGTCACCTTTGTGTCGAGTTGGGCTGGATACAGGAGTCTACTGTCTTATGAACAGGAGAATTTGTGTGTGCGGGGGGTGTCACGTGTCATGAAGGCAGTCTGTCTCTGCCCACAGTGTGGGTAGCGGGTGTGCACAGCAGGCTGGTGGCTGCACGGGCATCCTCAGCATCCCTGTGTGGCCACGTCTGTCTGTAGCTTCTCCCCGACCGCTGCCCTCAGTTTCTTGAGGGAACCATCATGGTAATTTCTGCTGAAATGAGTACTTTTCATCTCTTTTTCTGTTCAGCATGAGCCCTCGTGAGATGGAGGGACACTACTGGTGCTGGTACCCACCAGACCCTGGCCTGCCTCTGGGTCCCCTGTGGCTGCAGGGGCAGCTCCCCTGCAGGACAGCATGCCCACCTCCAGCACTGGTCCCCTGTGGATGCAGAGGACAGCTCTTCTGCAGGACAGCCTGCCTACCTCCAAGACCTGCCCTTTCCCCAGGACACTTGCTCAGCCCAACTTCAAAGAACTTGGAAGTGCCCAGAACTTGGGCCCGGGGTGGCCCTTGGCTGTGAGTGATATGTCCACAGCAGTACCCATTGCTCTGCACCCCTGGCTGTGCCTCCCTCCTGATTCATACTCACTTCATAGTTCACGTTCCACTGTACCCTCAAATGACCTACTCCAGCCCTGCCTAGACAAAGGACAGCCAGAGCAGGTGACCCCTCTCCTCCATCTCCAGGGCCTGTGCTGAGGACACTCTCCAGCATCAGTGACGCCAGGCAGAGATGGAGGCAGGGAGGCCCTGTGGCCTCCATGAGACACAACACTGAGAAAGAGGTCCACTGGTGGAGGTCTTACAGGCCACTGAAGTCACTGTGGCAGCTCTGCCAACATAGCACACAGGCTGTGTGCATGAGCAGGAGTGTGTTAGCACATGGTGCCTGTGTGCACACAAGCACACACAGCTGCATGCACACACGTTCATGCCCACAGCTGCATGCACGTGCTCACAGCTTATGCACACAGTTGCATGCACACGTACTCACACTCATGTGCTCATGCTCACACACAGCTATATGCATGCATGTGCTCGTGCACACATGAACACATACACCAAACAATCATGAACACCTGCTTGAGGAAAGCCCTCCCACAGAGGAGTTCCCAGTTCTGGTGAACAGCTTGTGACATTCTCCTTGTGGAAAGAGGCTTCTCACACTTTTGGGGTCCCATAGGACACATGCCTTGGTATCTCCAGAGCTCCTTGCAAGGGCCGGCTGGGTGGTGCTCCCTTCTGCCAGGCAGAGGCAGGCTCTCCACACTGTGCTGTTCCCTGTGGTGATGTCCTCCCCCTCCCACTCTGGCTAGGCAGACTCCAGGCATGGAGGCCACAGCTCTCAGAGCCTCCTCCCCGCAAGTCCCAAGGTGGGGAGGGCAAGCCATCTAAAGCAGAGCTCCTGCCAAGGCGGGCTTCGTCCTCTCCTAGACAGGTCTGGAGCTGCTGTGGCCACGACTCCCCTCTGTAGCCCCCAGGCCCTCTAGACCTATTGCTGACTGGGACGGGGGGGGGGGGGGTCTCTTCTGCAAGGCAGGCCTCTTGCACAGTCCCCTCCACCCCGCAATTTTGGAAAAACTTCTTTTCTGGAAGGATATGGAGGACCCCTCTCCCAGTCGGAAAGGAATGTGTGGAAGTCCACCTTGTATCTCACAACTGCGATGGGCTGATCTGTCCCCCACTGTGCATGTTCATGTTCCAACCCCAGTGCCTCAGAAAGGGCCTGGATTTGGAGCTGGAGTCTTTAGAGAGATAATTAGGTTCAATGAGGTCATTAGTGTGGCCCTAGTCCACTCTGACTGGGGTCCTCAGATCAGGACACAGATAGAGGGATGACCATGTGAGGACATGAGGGAGACAGTGTCCACACGCCAATGGGAGAGGTGCAGCAACCAGCGGGCCATGCCTCCAATGGACCTCGGACTTCAGCCTCATGGGCAGGGGCACACCGAGGGATCTAACCTCCCAAGTGCCAGGCCGTGGCAGCTGGTGCAGACTGAGCCAGCACTCCACCAGTGACACACGATGCAGCTACCCGATGCAGCTACCTGTGCACGCACTCCTGCTGACCCAGGTGTGGGGTTAGCTCAACTTAACCCTGGCCAGGGCAGGCTGGCTCTATCCCTGCTCCTTACGGGTGTTGCCACCCCCAGCAGAGGTAGAGCCTGCCACCCATGTGGAATCTAGGCTTGCCAGGACTGCCTGAGCTGAGAGAATTCAGCAAAATGACCCTGGAAATTTGGAGACCAAGTTCTAGGAAGCCAGGCCTCATCTGTTTGGGTCCCATGGACACTCATCTCGGGAAGCAGGCTGGGACAGCCGTCTGCTATGCTGTGAGCAGCCCACATGGCTCAGCATTCTGCAAAAGGAGCCTGAGGCTGTCAGCACGGTGCTGGAGACACCCAGAAGTGGCCCTGCAGATCAGACAAACCACCTAGGGGAGCCCTTCCCCAAGACCCCCAAGAGTGGGCAGTGGAACAGCTGACTCACAGAAGCACTGGACTGGCTTATGTGTCTGGTAGGTGACCTGAACTCACCATTTCTTCCAGGAGGTCCCAAGTATTCTCATGGGCTCAGAATTCCTGCCCCACCCCCAAGCCTGTCAGCAGTTTGAGTTCAGAAGGTGAAGGAATTCAGCCATTGGAAAGGCTTACTTATTTTTATCGAAAAATGATTTTACTGGAAAGTCTTGGAAATAAGTTATAACTTATTCTGTTACTAATAAAAACACAAACTCCACGCTTGCATTCTACCATGCTGACCCCAAGTGTGGGGAGCTAGCTCCATGCTACGCCCTTAAGATGGCAACTGGCCATTATGTGTAAACGGGAAGGGCACAGAGGAAGGAGGGACTATGTGATTGGTTCCGCAAACGTGATGAGTTCGTGGACAGAATTCAGGGAGCTTGTGTGCCTGGTCACATGGACAGCTGCCAACTACGCGCACTGTCTCTGATTGGCTGAAAGGCCCTATAAGTTGAGTGGTTGCTCCACAACTCTTGACTGGTCTCCCTGGAGTGTCTGATTGTCCTCGGAGGGTGGCTCAACTCTTCCCAACTTCTACTGCTACTCCAGTTGGTTCGGGACGGACTGCAACTCCCGCACCCGAGGTGGTGATTCTGGTGTGCTTGCCTTTCTCATTCACTTCACAGATGAGGGGACTGAAGCACAGAGCCAAGGTCACACCACTGGCAGGTGGCAGAGTCCATGCTTGGAACCTCTGTGCACCATCATTTCAAACGGGAGAGCTGGACATCAAAGCGGGCGTGCAGAAGTGGCCATGAGCAGCCCAGGGATAGGGAGGTGCCCCCCAATCCCAGGCCAGAGTGCCTTGTCTGTCCACTCTGGGCAAGGCTCTTGGTTGCTCCCTAGGTAGACAGCACTGCAGGTCTTACTCCCTGCCTGGGCCACCATGGTTGGTCTCCAGTGGGTGCTGGTTGGGCTGCCCATGGCGTGTAACCTGGACCCCGAGGACGCACTGCACTGTTCATCTTTCTGTACCAGGTCCTATTACCATAAGACACCGGGCTCTGCTTATGACACTACCCATTCTCTCTCCTGTGGTCTAGCACCCCAACACCAGCTCTGCTGCTTCTGGAGTCTCTAAGCCACGCTCCACGTTCATGTGTACATGGCACAACTTGCACCCATGGTCACACCAACACCTAGGTCTTTGCATGCTAGTTTCTTTTCCCCCCAAATGCTCATCATTGCCAAGATCTCTCTCCTTACTGCCCGATTATCCATGGGTGCACAGGTTCCACTGGGAGCATCCCTCCCTACCTCCCTGAGCACCAGAGACCGAGGACACAGGCACATCACAAGGGCTACTGGGTGACCTTGGGAAATGACACTCGATGCTTTAAACTTTGTCATTTATTGTCATCACCCACTGTGTTCCTGAATTTGTGACACTGGGGCAGCTGGTACTCCAGAAACAGTCTCCACATTCCCTACCCAGGGGAAACGGGTCCACAGCTCTCTGTACTGGACTCGTGGGCCCACACATGGGCACTGTAGTTTAGAACCAGCCAGTAACTGTGCCAGACTAAAGTTCACTGGATTTGTGGGACTCATCTCTATGGCTCACAGCACATGACAAGCCAGGCCACAGGAGGCCCTAGTCCCCCAGAACCTACTTTCCAAGGAAGCACGAATCCTGCCACAGCTTTCAACACTGACAAACGGCAGCTCTCCAAAATGCCGGATCATAATGCTTCCTTCAGATCCTGTGCAGACACACCGGGGTACTGTCTTGCTTGTCATCTCGTTTAGCAAAACATCAACTACTGCTTTCTGAAGCCTCAACTTGCAGACGTGGGGCATTACTGCTCTGCCTCACACCAAGGATGACAAACATATTTCACTGCTACCCCAAAGGCATCTACAGTAAAGAGATTAAATTTCCTTCAGCTAGAAGTTGCCCACCCATGTCTTCCAGCCTCCTTGGGATGGGACCGCTGTCCCAGGGGTAAGACACGGGCCAGAGCTACCCCAGCGGCTCCTAAAGAACTTGCATTCTGAGAGTGGAGGGTAAAACCAGCTGCACCTGCAGGGAACCCCCACCCTCCAGGCCGTGCGCACAGATTCTATAAAGAGAAGCAATGGTCTCCCTTCTGGGGCCCTGGCTCGACCACATGTGGGCTGGCATAATGGGCTGCAGAAGCAACCAAGCCGCAAGGTGAACAGAGGCCAGGCTGCTGCCGTTTATTTAGGCTGAGGAGGCACGTTCCGGGGGACGCCGCGTCGTTCGGCGCTCCCGCGGGCGACGGCTACAGCTGCCGCTGCTTGTGCCTGGGGTGGGTCTTGCAGTAGACGTACCAGCGCCCGCGCCGCTTCACCAGGTAGCAGTCCTTGCAGCGCTTCCTGAGCACGGCCTTGGTCTTGAAGCCCGCCGCGGGCTGCGGGGGCTGCGGGAGCGGCCGGGCGCCCGCCCGCACGGCGCCCGCGAGGCTCACGAGGCTCACGAGGCCCGCGAGGCCGGCAGGCAGGCGCGCGCACACGGGCGCCGCGGCGCAGGGGCTCGGGCGCCGGAGAGGGCCCGCGACGGCCGCCAGCACGCGCCTCGCCAGCAGCGCCGCCATGCTGCGCCCCAGCCTGCGGGAGGAAGCCAGTCAGCGCCCGCCCGCGCCCGGGTCTCCGCCCGCCACCCACCCGGGGAAACTGAGGCGCGCGGGACCCCCGGGCCTGACCTGGGAAGAAGCCGTCCGTCCGCACGCCCTCTGCCGCGCCTGTGCGTGCGCCTGCGCAGTGGCGCGGGACGCCGCCGCCCGGAAGGAAGACGTCGGCGAGTCACGTGGGGCCCCGGCGGGCTCGAGACTGGGCGCCGGGACAGAGGCGCATGCGCACTGGCCTAGCCGATCGTCTAGCGCCAGGCTCGTGTGTCCTACTCCTGCTGGTACCTGCGTGCCGTGGGTGAAGATGCACAAGTGGGAGGGAAACTGCATATCCACAATGAGAAAGAAATCACAACCACTCGGACACAGGAAAAACTGACAACACCAATGTCTAAACAAACGTGGAGCGATCACGTTTCTGTAAGTGACATCCTGGCAGGAACGTGAGGGGCTCACAGGCAAGTGGATATAGAGTGGCCATAATTGATCAAGGATGAACTGTTCATCTCCAACATTATGCAAAGCTCCAAACACGTACAAAATTGTAACGAATTTGAGAGTGAACACCCATACACCGCTCCACCTAGATTCCCCAGGTAGCTCCCGTATTTGTTTTCAGGTATCTATCTGTGAATTCATCCATCTTACTTTTTATCTATAACAAAGTAAGTTGTATCAGGCTGGCACCACTTCTCCGCCAGTTCACAAGGCTGATTCGGTAGCCCAGCTTTGTACCTCGCCAGGTGAGCACCAGGGTCCTGGAGTTTTATCAGCTTCGAAATAAATCTGCCTCTGACTATAGCATTTGTTGGGCCACCTTTCAGTTTTCCGAAAGCCTTTATGTGCATTGTTTCTTACCGACCTTTCTTCCTCTTTATCATTTCCCAGACCTCCCAGCAATCTGTAGGCGTTTTTTCTTGGGGTAACGTGGTCTTCAGGCTTTGGCCGCAGCAACCAGTGTCTCAGACCAGAATCCAGGCTGTGGGACGCCCTGATACTTGTAAGCTTCCGTCAACTCCTAAGGAGTTAGCACCTTAACCCCACTTCTGTTCTTCCTTTGAGTCCAGGGCCCCACCTTCATCTTGTCCCTCCTATAGATTGGTCCCTGTGTGACTTTAACCCTTGGAAAAGTCTATGAAAAAGTTTTACCGAAGAAGGACGAAGCCTGAGGGGCCAAAGAGCCTATACCAGGTTTGGAGGCCAGGGTTTTTTTGTACCCTGGTCTTAGGCATTTTTCAAGCCTGTGTTTGCATGCTGGATAAAATCAACTGCAGTTTTACTGGTAGTTTTTATTAGGGCTCTGTTGCAGAAATCCACAAACTAGACTGCTTCCTTACCAGGAATGCCGCATATTTTGCAAGGGGGATGCACTTCCAGTTTCTTCTGCCTAGCACTGATGTCTACCGACAATACAAATATCTGATACTTAAACTTCTCATGATTATCGATTGTCATGAGAATACAAGCAGTGCATCTTCAGTTTCCATCCTCCTCTGCCCTTTCCCAAGTAAGAATCGCTGGGCAGTTACGAACTGCGAACTTTTGCGCTGTCGAAGAGATCCGATCCACCTCAACTGGGCGCAGTCCCAGCCCCAGACCGCGCGGCGCATGCGCACCTGCACCGCCACCGCGCACTTCTAGGAGCAAGTCAGTCCCGGAGCGCAGGCCCGCGGCAGAAGCCAGGCGCATGCGCCGGCCCTCGCAGCGACTGCGCGTCGGGTCAAGGGTCACAGGCAAGATGGCGGCGGCAGTGACCTTCCGCCGGCTGCTGGTCCTCCCGCAGGCGGCCCGGGGTTTCGGGGTGCGAGTGTCGCCGACAGGGGAGAAAGTCACGCACACCGGCCAGGTAATGACCGGTCCTGCGCCCGCGGCTCGGCGAGGAACCGCATGGTGGGCTCGCGGGAGGCGTGGGCAGAGAGGTTCAGGGGTCGCTCGTGCACGCTTGTGCTCGCTCCCCTGCTGACAGGCTCGTGCACGCTTGTGCTCGCTTTCTCAGCTGATACACTCGTGCACGCTTGTGCTCGCTCCCCTGCTGACACGCTCGTGCACGCTTGTGCTCGCTCCCCTGCTGACACCTCGTGCACGCTTTGCTTGCCCTCTCTCTGCTGACACCTCGTGCGCGCTTGTGCTCGCCCTCTCCTGACAACTCTTGCACGCTTGTGCTCGCCCTCTCAGCTGAGACACTCATGCATGCCTGTGCTCGCTCTCCCTGTGGACACACTCGTGCACACTTGTGCTCGCCCTCCCCTGCTGACACGCTCGCCCGTGCATGCTTGTGCTCGCCCTCTCCTTGCTGACACGTCGTGCACGCCTGTGCTCGCTCTACCTGCTGACACGCTTGTGCACACTTGTGCTCACATGCACGCACACCGACAGGGCAGCATCTTAGCCCGCCTGGGCTGCCTTCAGGTGCTGCCCTGTGGGCAGCTCTGCCTGCTGTCCAGGGCTTCCATTTGGGAGTCTAACCGCCAGTTCTTTTGGTCAGATTGTTTAATGCTTGCGTAATACTAAATGGTGAGTGTTGCTGACTTGAGGGGTCTGCTGCAGTGAAAAGCACCGAACGGCGCTCCAGCACAATGGCGCACGGAAAGACGAGGAAGGACCCTGTGTACTAAAATGCTGTTTACTCCTTAGAGGGGGAAATGAAGCTGTCTGGCTGGATGTGAAGAGAAGGGTGGGAGTCCTTCCCCTGTCGGGCTTGTCTCTTCCCTGCAGGCCCCTTCCTGCTGGCCAGCCCCCAGGCTTGCTGTCTGTCTTCGGCAGTGCTGGCAGTGCTCCCTGCACGGTGCACTTCTCCTTGGGTGTTGCACTCGGCCCAGTGGCCTGAATGCCAAGGGAATGCGCTTCTCTGAAATGTTGCCATTGATATTCGGTGACCACGTTCAGAATTAGACTAAAATGACAGATGAGTCTTTTTCTTTCAGGTTTATGATGATAAAGACTACAGGAAAATTCGGTTTGTAGGTCGCCAGAAAGAGGTGAGTGAAAGATGTAGTTAAGACAGGTAAGCATTCAAAAAGCTTACATAGGGGGAGCATGCCTAATCCAGGAATCTGAAGCACTCCAAAATCTGAGACATCGTGAGCATCAACATGGTGCCATAGTGGAAAAATCCACCTCTGACTTCATTTTTTGACTTTTGAGTGTGCGTGCGTGCGTGTGTGTGTGTGTGTGTGTGTGGTTGGCATGGAGGTCTAGGGCCATGCATATGTTAGGCAAACACTCCACCAGTGAGCTACACGCTTGGCCTTGAAGAGTATGTTTATAGATTACTTTTGGGTTTACAGAAAAATTGGACAGAGTGCAGAGTCCCAGATTCCTTTGTCCCTGGCAGTCTCTACTGATGCTCACATCCTGTGTTGGTGTGTGCCTTTGTTATAGCTGGTGAACCAGTTTTGGAACTGATGTCTGAGTTGCACCCACAGATTGCAGAGGAGTCGCTCCTCGTGTACTCTGTGGGTTTCCCAGGCATGTGCTGATGGGTGCCCCATTGCAGAGAGGTCGCTCTTGTGGGCACTTTCTGGGTTTCCCAGGTGTGTGCTGGTGAGTGCCCTGTTGCAGGGGCACACGTGGTGGTTTCTGTGCCCAGCATGGCTGTGTGTCCACCTGTTCATCCTCTGCCTGGCCTCTGGCAAGCCCTGATCTCACTATCTCTAGCTTTATTGGTAGTATTTTAACAAATAAGATGAAGCTGCACTCAATCTGAGGACTAAGAGTAACAGAACACTGTTGAGCTGGCTTTGTAGGGAAGAGTGGGAACACCTCCACATGGCGCTAGCCCAGTCTTGAGCTGCTGTGGCTGCAGAGGGCCTGCACGGGGCCCACAGCCCCAGTTTGTGGCAGCTCTTCTCAAGAGGAGGCCACTCGTATGCCACAGAATGAGCCCCTGCCCCCCGCAAGGAAGTGAACAGAAGTGAGGCTTGACATGGTCCTGGAGTCAGTGGTGCCCTGGGCCCCTGGGAGGGGTGGGTGCCAGAGGCACCTGGAAGTGGGCAGGTCCCTCACTGTTCTTCCTGGGTTGTCAGATATGCACTGTGACGGCAGGTGTCACTGTCCTGCACTGGTGGTGCTCTGGGCCTGCAGTGGGAGTGTGTGATGGGGATGGTGGGGACTTGCCAGAGTGCATTGGTGTGCTCAGGGGCTGGCTCGCTCAGAGCCACGCCCCCACCAAGGAGGGTCTAACGCGTGCGTCTTGGCTGTCACGCCCTGGGACGCGTAGGGCTGGGTGCTGTCGAGGCAGTCAGAGAACCACAGGATCCAGCCGTTCCAGGCCTCCATGCCCACAGGAGAGGGGATAGGACCGTGGCGTGTCTGCTGTGGGACACTGTCCAGTCCTAAGAGAACTGACAAGGTGGCCTGAACCTTGAGGACAGGGTGGGGAGCACTGGGGGGTTCGTGATGCTGAGTGGGTATACGAGAGGTGAGTGGGTGTCACGGTTGTCCAACTTTGTGAGATGCTTACCGCCACGTGTGCACTCGAAAGGCGTTCAGATGGTGACGTTTATGTGTGTTTTGCCACTGTAGGGAAACAAGGTGAAACTAAAGGGCTGCAGGAGCAGGCATGTGGCTGTAATCCCAGTTGCTCGGGAGGCTGAGGTGCGAGGCCAGCTGGGCAACACAGTGAGACCTTTTAAAGAAAGAAAGAAGTTGGGGAGAAGGTGGCCTAAGGCCCCTGTGCAGACTGGCTGGGTCCCCTCCAAGGCCTCAGCAACAGTGCTCACCCACCCTGTTTGTCACAGACCACTCAGGCAGGAAAGGGTCTCTATGCTGAAACTGTACCAGGGCAGGAAGTTGTCAGCTGTCACCCAGGGTGGGGGCAGCTCCTTGGGCCAGGGCATGGAAGAGGAGTGCAGTGAGTCTTCTGGAGGAGTATGAATCACAGGTCGGTGCCACCTTCAGAAGGACTTGAACTGTCAGGAGTAACGGTTATGAGTCAGGGCTATTTGTCCCCCAGGACCCAGAGAGAATATTCGAACCGTCACTCACCCAGGTTCAGATATGGTGGCCTCTCTGCCAAGGCACCTGCAAGATCAGCCCTAGATTGTATCGTGAGAAATAGAAAATCCTGGCGGTCCATTTTCAGGACACAGTGTTCAGCTCTAAATGTAAAAGGAGCAAGATGGAGAGCCGGCTGGAGGAGGAGGGGCCACCTGACCAGCACAGAGAAACTGTGCAGGCCAGCGGCACTCGACCCGGGGGACTTTCCTGCCACAAGAGAACAAAAGGAGGTGAGGACAGCTGAAGGTGTGTTTCTTTAAACAACTCAACAGGAGACAGTAAAACCTGGGTGACACGGGGAGATCGTGCCCCTTGCAGTGCTCAGCCGGAGGGACGGGGCAGGATCTTGCACTCTAGGGGATAAAACACCAGTTGTGCACAAGCTGGGATTTGAATTGTGTCTGCATGCCCAGATCAGAAGCAGGGGTTGTCATATCCAGGGTGGCAACGTCCAGGTGAGTCTGTCCATGGATGGCCTCACAGGACCCTGCCGTGCCCTGCTGCTCTGTCCACTCCCTGTGGAACAGCAGGGGAGCCCCGAGTGTCAGCATGTGCAGGCGTTCGTGTGGCTGGTGTGTTGACTGTTTTCTTCGTATTCCTGCTGTGGAGCTGAGCTCTGGGGAGCAGCTGTTAACACTGGAGGTCAGGGTGGCCCAGGGCTGCACAGTAAGTGACAGGAGGGCAGTCTTGTGTGAGCTGGCAGCATCCCGGCGTCGGCTGCCCTTCCCGCAGGAGACGTGGGTCTCTGCGTGCTGGGGCCCGAGAGCTTGTTAGTGTGGCCTCTGTGACATGTTGTCACTTAGTGTCCCATGTGGCTCACACTGCGAGGCTTCGTGTTTGGTCCTTGGCACCCCCTGCGTGGGGCTGAGCAGGACGCGCCTTCTTACAGGCTGCCGTAAGGGTGCTGGTGTCGCGGGCGCGGCCCGGCTGTCGGAGGCCAGCTGCTGCTGGGACACCGCCTGGGCTCCAGGCACCATCATTTCAGACTTCTGCTGTTTCCAGGAGCTCCGAGAGGCTGCACAGGCGGTGGCCTGACATGCACAGGTCTTCCTAGAAGCACTCAGCCCTTCCAGGAGGCCCACACTCCTGTGAGCTCCTGAGTCAGAGTTTGGTGAGAGGCACCTGGCGTCGCCTGTACGCAGCCAGCGTCCCTGCGCAGTGGTGCAGACTCCTCAGCTCTGGCCGGGTGTCTTCTGGACGCAGCTGCCTGACCAATGTCATGAGCGAGGTCCCCTATGCTTCTTGACTTGTTTTCAGCCCCCTTACTGGTGAGGGTCCGTCTGCCTGGTGTAGTCCAGAATGTGCATGTGGGAGTCAGCTGCAGGGCTGGAGGCCAGCGTGCCCCTGGGCTGCCAGGACCCTGTTGGACTACAGCTCTCACCCGATTAGAAACAGCAGCGTTGTTTACCTGGCCAGCTCTGCAGAGTGACCTGGGCCGTCTGTTGACCCCACACCTGGCTCTGTGCTCCCCGTGGGCCTGGTGGCCTGCAGGAAGGGTAGGACCCTGCTCGCGCAGTGCGGTGTGTTCCCTGTCGTGTGCGGCAGCCGTGGAGCCTCTGGCCTCCTCAGCTGCTTTCATGGCATGTCTCGCCCCCTCTCCTGAGCTTGGGCACAGGAGAGATGCAGGTGACAGGTGTCGTTGGCGAGGTCCTCCCTGCAGCCTGTGTGTGGAAGAGACCTTTCCTGCCCACAGCCAGGATGTTCTGTGTTCAGAGGACGCTGTCGCCCTCCGGAGCCTCGGGAAGAGGTGCCCGGAGAAGGCAAGGTTGTCCTGCTGCAGCAGGCCTGGCTGTACGTGAGGGGACAGGCCTGGCTGTACGTGAGGGGACAGGGTGGACTCGGCCAGGCTTGTGTGGGCAGGGCATTGTGTGGAGGGCTTCTTGCCTGATGAGGCTCTGCTTGAGCGGTGAGAATGCCTGTCTCCTTGCTGTTTCTGAGAACGTCTGGAAGTGGCCGTCTTGTGACTGAGGCAGTTGAAGCCAAGGCCCCAGCGGGGTTCCTGGATTTGCCACCTGGGCGTCAGGAGGGGCTGCTTACCAAGCCAGGATGTTGGGTTGCTTTGTTAAGAAAAGCCACCATTATGGCACCAAAACAGACATGTAGACCAATGGTACAGAATAGAAGACACAGAGAGTAATGCACATAAATACAGCTATCTCATACTAGACAAAGGTGCCAAAAACATACATTGGAGAAAAGATAGCCTTTTCAACAAATGGTGCTG